>OX333072.1:14961003-15337038 GCA_946863875.1 Alloplasta piceator
TATTCAACAAAAATACAGTGGAAGTTTTAGTTAAGTCGGTTAAATCTTTGCTTGAATGGGCGAAGTTTCAGTTCAATCAAATAAATATCTTTGTACCAAATAAATTGTGTGATTGAAAATACGAATTGTTTTTTTGTTACAGCTAAATTTATTTAGTTAAAATATATTAGAAACAACGAAATATTCCTGTACAATAACTCAGTAACGTGTAAATTGGACTAAACTGTATCTGGAAATTGACCAAATAATTTCGTTCACCTCAGATCTTATGGTTAACCAAATCCATTTGTTGAATTAATTATAGTTTAATTATTTTAAACAAATTAATATTGAATCAACTAAATTTTTTTCAACTAAATGGATTTAGTTGTTTTAACTGAACTTTTTTCTCAGTGTACAATATCTCGTTTCTTATATATTAAAAATACATTTTGGATATGCGCAGCTTTACTAGAAAATTCTGTAGAGAAAAATCGATAAATTCTCTAGTATATTAAAGATATGATTTTCCGACTGATCGATTTTGTCAGCTTTTCATGGCCTCCAAATGAATAACGATAATTTAATTAAACGACGAATATATAATATATATCCGTTTCACAACACAATTTTGTGGGACTTAGAAATAATTTTTATTCAAATTTTCGATAAGCTTGAATTAAAAAAAAATCAATACAAAAATTAATAATCGCTTGAACGAAACTGAATATTCCTTATAGGAAAAATTATCCATAAAAAAATTAGATGTCGATTATAAATATCGATAAAGGAAAATCGTATCTCTAATATATTAAATATACTTAACTTTCTTTTTCCTCTCAAAAGTTAGATATTTTGTGTATATTTTAAATATATCCAAATTATACGATTTTGTTTTCGATTTTACTTGTAAAATATATTTTTGCATGTACTTTATTCTCAAATAGATTTAGAGAAAAAAAACAGGGAGATTCGAAGCAGTTTAGGATTTTATGAAATTAGCAAATTTATGGTTTAATCAACCAATAAAGCTAATTAAGACTTAAATTTGATTTCAAATTCATTCTTTTAATCTAAATTAACCAATAAAATTAATTAAGAATAAGATTTTGTTTAAAATTAATTTTAATCTACATCAACCAATAAAATTAGTGAAAAAAAAAATTGTATTCAAAATTAATTTTTAATCTAAATCAACCAATACAGTTAATTAAGATTTTACTTTTATTCCAAATTAATTTTTATCCTAAATCAACCAAAAAAATGAGTCAAAAATTAAATTTTATTTCAAATTAATTTTCAATTAAAATCAACAAATAAAATAAATAAAAAATCAAATTTTATTCCAAATTGGTAATTTTTCTGGCAACGATTCGAAACTTGGAAAAATCTAACTAAACTTGGAAATGCCTTAAAAATAACCGTGCAAATTAGAATTTTATCCTCATCATTCCCACGAGTTTTCCTTGATGAGAAACTTAAAATTGATAAGAGCTTCCTGCTGATGGAGAAAATTCGCGAATCGTGAAAGAAGAACGGTGAAGAAATCTTCGAATTTCAATTATTTCCCATTATCTTCGAAGCACGAAACACTGAAAGTCTTTAGAGCGAATGACGGAATCGACGCGTATTCAGCACATTATACGGGCATAATTTTTTTTTTTACAGCCGGGGGCAGTAGCTGGCAGCTCGCCGCCCGTTGCAAATCGGGAATGTAGTTCCTATTGAATTTTTATAGTCCCCGTCACGAAATGCCATATTCGTCGTTTTATTAATAGCATACACGGGTGGCATTAGACGAGTTAAAAAAAAACTGTCTGGAGCGAGAGAGATATCTATACGGAGATATTTCGCTCTCTTAAAGAGACGTTAGTTAGCCCGACGTTCCGCCTGACAGAACGACCACACTCTCTTGCCATCGGGCTATTATAATAGAAATCTACCAATATAACTGTGTTGGAGATCCGTTAGTGTTCTTCGTACAGGCCTATCTTACAAAACGCTTCGAGTTTCCATTGTCGACGATGTAAAGCTCTTGTCGAGCTTTTTAGACGCTAAACCACCGAGCGTGAGACTAACCAATCGTTAGGGGTAAAAAAAAGCTACCGCGCACATTAGACACGGGCACCGCTCGAACCGTTAACCTCAAATGATCATGATTAAAAAATAATTTTCGATTCAACGATTGCGAACAAATTGTTTGCTAAAAAAATATTAGCTCCCCAAATAATTCGAGTGAACTGGATTGTGTCTTTGGAATTAGAAAATAAAAAACCTTATTTTTTTTTCAAGGATCTAGGAGAACCTATAATAATCAATCTTAACTTTTTTTTATCGTAACTAATTTTTCTTTTATCGCCTCTATTAATCATCTCATTTCGTCTCCAATTTTTGTATCTTTTAACTTGGTCATTTGTTTATTTTTCTTTTTATTAATAATTTGATAGCCATTTCCAGCATGTCTTTTGCCACTTTAGCAAAATATCCGATTTTTTCTGGACTCCAAAAAAAAAGAATCATTTTAGAACTTCCATAGCTTTTTACTCCATAGTTTGACGTCTCTAAATATTTTTTTTTCTGCATTAATTTGTTTCTAATATTGATATTGATTCCAAATATTGTGAAATGTTTATAATCGGTCAAAGTGTTCGAAACGAAAATAACCAAAGAATTTCTTAATTTTTATCTAATTGTCTTTCACGCGAAACTAAAAAATTCTTTGAATATTATCAATTACAAGAATTTTGCAAAATTTTCCACTTTGTTTATAAAAGTTGTTGAATTAAATTTTTCAAATGAATCTTTCAGGTTAGCATGAAAAGTATAATTATATGAAAATTGGGAAATTCTTTTGTTTTTTTGTTTCAGAAGAAAATTGCACACATTTCATTGTGCACCGATCAACAGCTTTAGCATCGAGGCGTTTCAAACATACCAAAATATTTTGTATAAAAAATAAACCATTTTGTAAAAAAAATGATTTGTCTATTTTTAAATATGTCAAAACACCGTAAAAGGTTCAAAAGTATTTGTTTCGTTGGAGTCGAGAAAAAAAATCGTAAAAATTACTATTTTCTAGCGTTTCGAATGAATCTTTCCTCCCCTTAAATTAGCTTTACACGCCATTACAAATTTTTTGCAAAATTTGACGAACGGTAACTGAAAAAAAAGTTTTTCTCCAGGATTTAAATTTTTTTTAAAATCGTTTGGATCTAAAATCGCAAAAATTACTATTTTCTAGCGTTTCAAATTAAACCCTCCCCCCCTTAAATTCCCTTTACATGTACACGTACCTTAACATGTAATTACAAAATTCCTGCAAAATTCGACGAACGGTAACTGAAAAAAATGTTTTTCTCCAGGATTTTTTTTTTTTTTTTTAATCGTTTGGATCTAAAATCCAAAAAATTACTATTTTCTAGTGTTTCAATTTAATTTCTCCCCCCTTAAATTACCTTTACATGCTATTAACATTTTTCTGCCAAATTTGACGAACGGGAATGCGTCTAAAAAAAAATGTTTTTCTCCAGTATTTGAATTTTTCTTAAAATCGTTTGGATCTAAAATTAAAAATTTTTGGCGCAGCTTCCGGACTGTATATTTTCAATGGATCTGCTTTTCTCAAAGTTGTATGTATACATGTTTATGCTCTCTTTCTCTCCTACGTAAATAAAACACGCATACCGTGTTCTCGCACGTGCTGAAGTTGCACGTGTCGGGTCAACGATCTTGGGCCGGTATTCCTCTCGCTCGATCGCGCTTGCTCTTTTAAGTGCCCCCCTCCCTTTTTTCTCTCTTTTTCTCTCCCTCTCTCTCTCTTTCATGTCAGTTTTTCCTGCTCTCGTGCTTTCATTCGCAATCACCAATCCGAGCTACGTAGCACACTTAATTCTAAACGTGGCTAAAAGGTTGAATGAGAATCGTACGTACAAACTCTCGACGCTCGTTTTTACAACCCAACAACAAAAGTTCCAGGAGTGTACGCAATTTTTTTTTTCAATCTCCCTTTATTTTTGATTTTTTCAGCTTTTCCTGGTCTCCTATAGAATAATGATAATTTGATCACACGAAAAAAATTGCCCATTTCACAAGACACCCCCAGAAAAAAGATCTAGTCGTAGGTACTATAATCGTTTATTTGATTATTTTTTAGTTACTTTAAAGAAAATTTTCTTTCCATCCAATTTTGGGCGATATGTACTTCCACTATATTTATTTATTTAAATTCCCTGTCATCGAGAAACAGGCGTTGAAGAAAAATTCTATTCGTTGTTACTAAATACCTATTCACCCGTAATCTCATCCGATCATATCTGCAGATTTGTCAGTACCCCAGAAATCCGCCAGGTGGCTACCTCTCGCACAAACGAACCTGCCTCTCGACGCCTATATCCTTTCCAAGCTCGTCTATGTTTGATATCCTTATTTTTCAGTATGGATATTAAATACATTGAACATTGCGGCAAAACGCAAGATGGTCGAATCCCCGAAAAGGATTCCCATAAAAAAGGGTCTTTTTTCTTTTCTCTTTTGTTAAAGAAAAGACACGAAGCTTTCCGAAATTGTAGACTTCATATGTGTAGTTATACATTCAAAGATTAAAATTTTTAAAAATATATATTTTGTAAATATTAAAAAAAATTCATTTCATTTAAATACATATTTGTTCAGTTTGAAATAATATTTATTAATATTAAATAAAAATTTATTAGATCGCAATATATTTTCCTAGTAGGTCATTAAAAAAAAAAAATTTCGTTGACATGAATGGAGTTGTATTAGACCAGCCCACAACTAAAAAAATTTATTGGGCTTGACTAGGATTTAGTTAAATGTACTAAATCTTTTTTCTGGGTGCAATTACAAGAAAATGAGAGATAATTTAATTTTTTTATTTTCGGTAAGCTTGAATTTTTGAAAAAATCGATACCGAAATTAATAATCGCTGGAACGAGACTGAATATTCTTTGGAGGAAGAATTATCGATAATAATTAGATATCGATTATAAAAATTGATAGATAGCGTTCCCGAGTCGAAATTTTTGACCTCCCTTCAACACCCGAGGCTTCGTCACAAGATTAGGGGAGTATCGGGCATCGAAGCGAGGGTACAGCGTATAGATGAGGGATATGTCAGGGCCTCGGTAAAGTCTCAAAAAGTCTCGAAAGTAGACTTTTTCCCCAAAGGAGGCCCATGAGGGTACGAATAGAACCTCCGAAACCTCGCTTGGGCCTATTTTAGCCCTGCCGCAAGGCCTCCGGAACCTCGCTTGAGCCTCTTCCAGGTCTCCCTCAAAACCTCCTAGGCCTCCTTTAAGCCTATTCCAGCTCTCACCCAAAACCTCCTGGGCCTCCTTTAGGCCTATTGCGGCTCTCTCGCAAATCCTCCTGGCTCTCCTTTCGGCCTGCTGCGAATGTACCGTAGACCCTCCAGGGCCTCAGACCCTCCGACCAATGGTACACGGAGTAGGGATAAGTAACGGGAATATATATATGAATGTTTCACATATGTAGGGATAGTATCATTTATTTATGTTATATCACGTTCAACATTATTACAAATTAAACTTACTGAAAATGGACAGAAAGAAAACCAATTTTTTTTTTAGTATCAACTATAATTAATGCGATAAGGCTTACTAGGAATTGCAATTTATAATATCTCTTAAATATATATTTGAACGTAACAACATATTAATTTTTTTTTAAATATATTTTTTCTTTTCTACCTCGTCAGGTGTACTACTTGCCTCCTCTTCTCGCACTAGTGTCGAACGGTTGTTGAACGGGGAAGTATGCATCAGAAGATTGCACGTCTTCCCATACCCGACGATCCTTTGAAGTTTCCTCTGCAAGTACCATTCACGCAGCAATACAAGCCACTTTTTCGGCTTTTTGCACACCTCCCATCTTTTTTTTCATTGATGATTGCAGTGGTGAAAATTGTCGCTTGCGGACCCGCTATCTCGCCTGTTGACGCATTGGCGGGAGATATTTTTCACAGCTCGTCACGATTATCTGAAATATATAATCCACCACGTGTTCACAAGGGTTCAGTTTGCTAGGTTTACTTAAGTTGACTACCAGCGTTTTGACTTTTTTCTTACCAATTATTGAACAATGACGTAGTAGCAGGAACGCTTGTTCGTCTACGAGTCCACCCACGTGATTCTCGTTCGATCACAGACAACGCAATGATTTTTCGGAATTTGAATAAGTTCCAAAGCGTCATACAAGTTTTCGAGTCTCGACCACCTTTTTTCTTTGGATCTTTTTCTGGGTTTTGATAAACCACAAGGGCGCACAAGTCTCTTCACTTTCGTGCTCATCGTCGAATTGTTTTTTTCTTATTATCAACGATTGATTATCCTCAACTATAAAATATCCAATCGAACATGAAAAAATATGAAAAACTATACGTGTGCTTGAGACAAGAGACTACACGAGACTGGTGCCGGGATGGCGGGAAGTCGTAACGTGCTCAAGCAAGCAGAGACGCGCACTCACACAGAAAGAAAAGGGCACAGGCACATACACACAGACACAGAATTCGCACGCTAGTGAACGACGCACAACATCACTTTGTCGCCTTTGCGGCAAAATGCCACAAAAACACTACGAGCATCAACACACAATGGGTTACCGATGAGGCCTCTGAGGGTGAACCGAGGGTTTTGGACCAAAAAACGATGGAGACAACGACTTGGAATCGAAAGGAGGTTACGGAGGCCTGTATCACTGATACGTTAGATCGAAAAAAGGCCTAGGAGGCCTGCCCGAGGTTGAGTGGAATCGAACGGAGGCCTCTCGGAGGCACCGGATTCGACAAATGGGGTTCCGTAGGTCCAACGGAGGCCGGCGGCTTGTACATTACAAAGGAAATGAGACCTACGGGCATTCAAGGGAGGCTAAAAATTTCGACTCGGGTTACGATCGATTATTTTTTCTGATTGATTGTTAATTAGAGTTGATCGATTCGTAATCGATAATGGGGATAAACGCTGATTTGCCAATTGATTATTGTTGTGATTAATGATACTCGAAAATTGATTGTAAGTAATTTCCACGATGCAGAATGAGGCATCATGCGGGGGCCCGTTGTAGGTTCAGAAATTTCAGGTTGACCGAGATTAGGTTAATGTTCTCTCCACGCGTCATTAAGTTTTCGAGTTCATTGACACTTTCGTGGTGATCTATATCCCTTCACCGTTTTGCATTCTTTCTGGTTCGAAGTTTTCCTTCTTCTGGGACTCGCACACGATGATCTTTTAGGTAAGGATCTACCAATTCGAAATTGCTCATTAAATCAATTTTCTATCAACGGTTTAAAAACCGAAATCCATTCCAAATATTCCAAAATGTTAAGGAAATCTTGCAAATCCAAAATTTGCCCATTTTACCACTTTAATTTTTTAATTTGTTCAATTGCTTTCAAAGTTTCCTAAGCTTCCTTTCCTAAATTTCCTTGCTTTGTTAAAATGAAAGGAAAAAATAAGGAAGCTATATTAAGGTGTGCGGAAAAAAATCGATATTTTTTTTTCGGTTGCATCCACCAAAAAAAGGTGAATTAAGGTAAAAAATGAAGAATCCTCGAAGGAGAGCTCGAAAAAAAATTATTTCGAACGGCGCGTTGCATTTGAATATTTACCATAAGAATAACACAGCAAAATATTGGCACTTCTGAAGGTCGTAGTAAAAGTCTTCAGAAAAAAATCTCACAAAAATGTCATTAAGATATACTGATAGAGAATTGAGTTCCCTACAACAAAAATCCTTACGAATAACTAGCTTGGAACAACCGTTCCAGTGGTATCGCTGTTTATTGGACATAGTGCAAAATTATCGACAGAAATAACCTAATTGCAATAAACAGACTGTTAAAAAAGGAACGATGATTATTAAGCATTATGATGTAAACACAAATTATTTTATTTTATTAAACCAAATTCATTGAATAAAACTTTTCGAAACACGATCAATGATGGACGTCGTTTCTTTTACATTTCCTGTTGTACTTGATTCTTTTTTGTATTAGAGAAATATTTTGAGAACGATTCTATGCAAATTGTATCTTAGAGCAGAACATTGTCTACAAAAAAAAACCCCAAAAAGTTTTTTCGTAAAGCGAAAAATTCGATTTTTACAGCCTTTTGAATTTTTTTTTCCATCAATTCAATTTCAGACAGCGATACCCACACTTGAACGGTTGTTCTAAGCTAATTGTTCGTAGGGACTTTTTTTTGTAGGGAATTCAATTCTATATCAGAATATCTTAATTACATTTTTGTGAGATTTTTTTCTGAAGAGTTTTACTACGACGTTCAGAAGTGTCAATATTTTCCTGTGTTACTCTTAAGGATGGATTTTTGGTGGATGCAACCGAAAAAAAATATCGATTTTTTTCCGCACACTCTAAAGCTATATGCACATCTCCAATTTGCATAATTTTTTTTATTAAAAAAAATGTATACAGATCCTTCTAACAATAAAGTTGTTCGCTGTTCAATTTCTCTATAATCGTTTAAGGGGTTAAGATTTTATAAAATTTTACTTCTGATGACAAAGACGCTCGCGTGTCGCCATTTTGAAGTGCAGAGTTTTTAGGTTAGTTGCAAGATCGTGTGTGTATTTTCGAAACGATACTGCGCAAAAATTGGACGATTTTTCGCGTTAATACGTGCGAGAAATTGCCAATGTGAATAGTAAGAGATAAAAGTATTGAATATCGCGCGAGAGTGCTCGTGCACTCGCGAGCAAAACGTGGAAGTGGCAGCGTGCAGTTGCGCGGGAAAATATCGCAATGGCGGCTTGGCGCGAACGAGGTGAAAATTATGCGGGGGCGTGAAGTAAGATGGAGCCAGGCGCGCAAACGAGGCTGGGTGAAAGAGGAGATGCGATACGTATCGCGCCGGCGGTAAAGTGAGGTTAGGGACGTCGGAGGGGATCACTCAGAAACGAGATGCAACATCGATGTGCGCATATATTATATATATATATATACACAAATGTATATATACGACCGTTTCTCTCGAATACCAATCCATTTTTTCAATCCGGAATAAATCCGTTCAATTACGGTGCTTAACGATGTTGAGTCCCTATGAAACTTTTAAATGATAATTGTTCAATAAATAGCTTCTTAACCGTCGTGAAATTTTTACACGATCTCTTGAATACTTCATGTAAAAACATACCATATTTTCAGAATTCTATCATCGTTACTTCAACCTCCTTAAGGGTTAAAATGAAAAATGATGAGAAAATTCTGAAAATTTAGTATGTTTTTGTATGAAGTATGACTACGAATACTACGATTAGGAAGCTCGTTATTAAAATATTAACATTTTGTTAAGAACAATTTTTTAAACAAATAAAAATATTTATGAATAAACTACGTTTTGTTTCCGATGCATTCAAGAGTAGATTCATTGTAGATATTCAAAAATTGAGAGGTCAAAAAAAAAAACTTATCGCACAGTTATATCAGTTTCCGTAAGACTATATTTAATTTAATTTAATTTGATTTGTTAATGTTAATTGTTCTATAACGAGCTTCCTAATCGTCGTGAAATTTTTACACGGCCTCTTAAATACTTCATCCAAAAATATACCAAATTTTCAGAATTTCTCATCGTTTGCGATTTGGGACTCAACATCCTTAATTTTGAACATTATAGGAAATATTTTTTAATCCATTTTTTGGTAAATATTGCAAGGTATCCCGCTGGAAATTGCTTAAAAAAAATTTCTGCTGTCAATATCGCGGTGGAGAATGTTTAAAAACCTACTTTAAGTGGGGCGAGGGGCAGGGGAGGGGGTAAAAATTTGTCTAATAGGATCTAATTGGTTGATTCTTACAAAAAAAAATTTGTTCTCTTTCTACACGTCTTTCCAATCTTGAAATCTGTAATTACACATTCCCCAACTCGATATTGACCGTTAAAAAAATTCCCTAGCGATTTCCAGCTGGATAACCACTTCGCAATATTTACCCAACTTTTTTCACTGAGACCAAAAATGACAATTGAATTTAAAAAAATACGCCTTTGAGGAAAACGATCTCAGCTGTGGATTAAAAATATTGCCGATCTCGTGCGAGTTTGTAAAAATAGCAAAAATAAATAAAAATGATGGAATAAAGATTTTTAGCCAGGGGACTTGATTTCAAGATTGATAAACTTTTTTTTCAATTCTCTTAGTCCTTTGGCTGCTGAATGAGTTGTTCTAGTCTCGAGCAAATACAAAAAAAAATAATTAAAAAATATTTTTTACTCGTTAATTATCGCTTGGGCCAAAGAAATGCGATGGGGAATATGTCCTATTCTAAGGCCCGAATTTTAAGATCTTAAGATCTATTTTAAGATCAAACTGAAGTTCAAACTTTTCATCGAACTCACGTTGGAACTTAAGACTGAACTTAAGTGGAATTTTAAGATGAATGTTAAGTTTGAACTTAAGTGTCATTGTAAGTTTATACTTAAGTTCAAACTTTAGTGTGAACTTCGGATCGATCTGAAGTTCAAACTTAAATTTGTTTTGAAGTTTGAACTTGAGATCCAGCTTAAGCTTGAACTTAAGTTCGATCCAACTTCATTCGTCGCCTCCCTCGACCGTGTTTTTTGACATTAGTTGTCAAAATAATTAAGTTCGATCGAACCAGTGATCGGCACTATCGATTTTTTCGTCAACGATATTGATTTTATTAATCATTTTTTCGAAAAATTAATAATTAGTCAAAAAATATTAGTAATTTTTTATAAAAATTCGTAATTAGCGGAAAAATATTAGTAATTTTTCTAAAAAATTATTAATTAGTAAGAAAATATTAATTTTTAATTATTATATAATTTATAATTTATAATTTATAATTTATAATTTTTCAAAAAAAATTAGTAATTAGTGACAAAATATTTCTAATTAAGTTTTTAAAAAACTGTAATTTGTCGAAAAATATTGTGTATATTTATGTACTTGTGTGTACGGATCGAGTCATGGTTATAAGCTCAAACAACTCTATTCAAAAAGTTGTTTTATTTTTTATAATAACTAGATCTTTTGAATATTTCACACATTAGTATTTATGGTAACGAAATATCATACGATATCACATAAGTTATTATTAATATGAATATTTGATCAGTACCTATTAAAAAATACATTAGTAATTTTTATTTTATTTGTTACTTTTTCCAAAATTAATAGAACATTTCTTCACAAATTATTGATTTTTTTGATTATTTAGCAATATCTTTCTCGCTAATTACGAATTCTTGAAAAAAATTAGTAATATTTTATCGTTAATTACTCATTTTTTGGAAAAATTAGAAATGTTATGTCACTAATTACTTATTTATTAGGAAAATTAGTAATATTTTGTTACTAATTGTTAATTTTATAGAAAAATTAGTAATATTTTTTTGCTAATTACTAATGTTAAAAAAAAATTACTAATATTTCTTTGCTAATTATTAATTTTCGAAAAAATTGGATAATAAAAATAGATAGATTTTTTTTGCCGATCACTGGATCGAACTTAAGTTCAAGCTCAAGATGGATCTTAAGATCAAACTGTAAACCCCAAATTGAAGTTTGAACTTAAGATCGATCTGAAGTTCGCACTAAAGTTTGAACTTAAGTATGAACTTATAATGAGGCTTAAGTTCCAACTTGAGCTCAAGGGAAAGTTTGATTCTAAGTTTCATCTTAAAATCGATCTTAAGATCTTAAAATTCGGGCCTAAGATAAGGAAGTTCTTCCTATGAGCAAATTTTTTTATCGATTTAATTGATAATTTTTTTTATGGTGAAAAAAATAGATATAGCTATTTCATGGCTAAGGAAGACATAGAATAATTTTAAGAAATTATTATTTTTGGCTCCTATTTTCGTGATAAAATTCGGAAGTTTCAAGCAAATCTGAGACCCCGAGGTCCAAACCGAAACCCAAAGTCACGCTATTATTCGAACGAATCAAGCGTATATATGTGTGTCGTTTCGAAGTCAGAGAACAGGGCGGAGGTAACCAGCATCCAGCAACACCAACATCATGGATATTTTTAGCAACATAACAGTTAACCTGCTTTATCCTGCTTTACGATCCTCCGATGTGTGCTTGTGGGCTTCGAGCTGCGCTTGTACGACCATATATCGTGCATTAAGGTACACACAGAGTCACTTGAAGAAAGAAGACCGGTGTATGTGCATTGATCTTCTTCTTTCTCCGGTTGCTTGTTTAATTAAGCCTTTATCGGTTACGATTTAATGGGACAATGGCATAAAATTGCAATTATCAGATTAAAATTTAATCGTTGCACGCGGCAGTATTTTTCTTTTATGATGGTTTTATCATCTCAGTTAAATTAATTATCTTTCTTACTCGGTCCATCAGCGCTGTATTTCAGGAGTCGGTTAAAGTTGCTCTTCAAGCTATTTTTTTATTCGAAGATTCCGTGTTTTCAGTATAGCAACAAACCTTTTTTTTATGCATACATACGTTGATCTTCTTTTTCCAGTTGCTCGTTCAATTATAAACCTTTATCGATCACGATTTAATGAGAAAATGGCACAAAATTTTCAGATCAAAATTTCATTATTGCTTGCGGTTTTATTTTTGTCTTATGATCTTTTTATCGACCCAAAAAATTAATTATCTTTTTAGAGCTGAAGAACCAGCGCAATAATTACAGGAGTCAGTAAAAATTGCTCGCTAACTGTTTTTTTTTTTTTAATTCGAAGATTCTGTTTATATTATTCAGAAATAATCAGAATAGCAACGAATTTTCTTTGTCTTTGCAATCGATCGTTATTCAATTATAAAAATCAAGCAATAATGGTAAAATCGAGTGAGTTAGGTGAAGGTTCTTCAGATGGAGAGAGAGAGAGAGAAATAGAGGGAGCATTGACCTGGAGGAGAATAAAACCTTCAAATCTCAGAAACTGCTCTCGCAAATGAGAAAGGAGTTTCGGTGGAGAGTCTAAAATCGAGACGCTTGTGACAGGATAAAATTTGCTAATCCATTTTCACCCTTTTTTAAATTATTAACGACGACTTTAATTGTCAAGGATTATTGAAGATTGGATCAATTTTATCAACCCTTGAATTCAATATTCATTCTTTGGGGCATATATTTTTAATAAAAACTCTGGTGTACACATTTTTTATTTATTTTTTTATGAAAGACAGTATTGGCCCAATTTATTGGCCCAAACAGTATTATTTTCCTCTCAGAGTCATCGTTTTACATTTTTTCGATATTAACTAGGAACTCTGTAAACCGGATCTGTCTTTGCGAGCAAGAGTTTTTCCTTCAAAACGTGTATGAAATTTTTTTGAAATCTCGGTACTTCATTAACGACGACCGTACCGCAAGGACTACCTTAAGGGAGTATTTTGGGCTAGGATTTTGAAAAAATCATTTTTTGTTGCATATTCTTAAATTTTAGACCTTTATGATATATTCTCGAAAGGACATTTTTTAATTCCAATAATTTACGAAGTTATCGTTATTTTAGTGACGCCTTCTTCCATCTTCTTTTCCAAACCAACCTTTACCAATCTTCAATGTATAATGTATTTAATCTTCAATGTATTTACCGCCCCTACAACTTTTGTATGAAAATTATTTTTTTTTACTATTGTAAAAAAATTAAAAACTATGAAAAAAAGAGTCGAAAGACACCTTTTTCTGTTCAGACAGCCTCCATTTCGGGAATTTTTTTTTTCGTTTTCTCTGAGTTAGGAGCTATAATGACATTCTTACTAATTAGGAATCTTTTTTTAAATTTTGTATCGGATGACTAGAAAAGCTGCAATCGTCGCAGCCAGCCTTTTTTTTAGCCACTTTACCAGCTTATACGATATTTAATTTTCATTTTTTTTTCGAGTTTTTTTTGTTTATTGCCAAAATATTAATAATTATGTTGTGAAAAGAAGAATGTTAAATTTATTTTGTTTTTTTTCTATCGAGCTCGATAAAACGCTCAAAATGTATTTCTCTAGACCAGAATACCGCCTTAAGGGAATCGAGTCAGCGTCAAAACGGTGATTTTTAAAAATAATTTATAATTTTTGTAGAGTTCCTACAAATATGATGTATCGTCCACTATTTGAGATACCAAATGAACAATTTTTTGGAACTAGTTAGAACCTTTAAGGTGCACCGGTTTCCTGAAAAACCTAGTTTTGAGTTTTTACACTCTGCGCGTGATTCAGAATAAACCGCGCGACGGATTTCGTTCTTCAACATCTTATTATCTTTGCAACGCTTTTTCCCACGAGATGAACGCGGTACATTTTGATTAAATTCAAAATTGTGATCAGGACAATGCTTGGAAAGTTCAAAATAGGCTAACAATTTCAAAACAGGCCTGCAATCTCAAAAAAAAAGGCTAAACAAAAAATGTGCCGCGTTCATCCTATAGGGAAAAGTGTCACGAAGAAAATGAGACGTCGTGGAGTAAAATCCGTCGAGCGGCTAATTCTGAATCACACGCAGACTGTAATAGCTGAAAACTAGGTTTTTCAGGAAACCGGTGTCCCTTAAGGGTTCTAACTAGTCTCAAAAAACTGTTCATTCGGTACCTCAAATGGTGGACGATATGTCATATTTGTAGGCGTTCTATAAAAATTATCAATTATTATTAAGAATCGCCGTTTTGACGGTGACTCGACTCCCTTAAGGGCAGGCTAAACACCCTCCCCTAAAACCCTCCCCTAAGAAGAATGACTATTGGAGTTACGTCTGTTACATCTGTAAGGCCCGAATTTCAAGTCACAAGTCCTACCTTAAGATCGAACTTTCCATGGAACTCAAGTTGGAACTTAAGATCGAACTTAAGTTCCAATTTAAGATGAATCGTAAATTGAACCAAAGTGCCATTATAAGTTCATACTTAAGTTCAAACTTTAGTGCGAACTTCAGATCGATATTAAGTTCAAATGTAAATTTGGTTTGAAGTTCGAACTTAAGATTCATCTTGAGCTTAAACTCAAGTTTGATCGTACTCAATTATTGTGACAACTAATTTGAAATAACACGTTTGAGAGAGGCGATGAAAGAAGTTTGATGGAACTTAAGTTCATGCTCAAGATTGATGTCAAGATCAAACTTTAAACCAAATTTAAGTTTGAACTTAAGATCGAACTGAAGTTCGCATTAAAGTTTGAACATAAGTATAAATTTATAATGATACGTAAGTTTAAATTTAAGATGAATCTTAAGTTCGACTTTAAATTTCAACTTGAGTTCAATAGAAAGTTTGATCTCAAGTTTGATCTTAAGAACTTAAAATTCGGGCCTAAGTATTTGGTATTTTTATGTAAAATATTTCTTCAATAAAAATGATTAATTGATGATAAAATGATGTCAAAGCTGCATTTACGCTTTGGATCTTTTACATAAGATGCATTTCAATGCCTCTCCAAAGTACACATTCCACACTCGGGATTACTTTGTCTTTTTTTTCTAAATATATAAAATTGTGAGGGTCTGGTGGGGCTTGTGCTATTATTATACATTTTATAGCCATTTGTTCTGTTCGAGCAAACAAAAATTTAATTTTGGACCTTAAAAAAAAGTTAAGACCAAAAAACTTCCGAATCACGAACAAAGTACCCCCGTTTTACGACACCCATTTTTCGATCGGCCAAGGTGGCCAGACCTCTTAAGTACACGGTAGCGCCGCTAGGTATTAAGGGGACACACAGTGCATACAATGAGAGACGCCGGCGCGCGCGGCATCGTGAGAGGAGCTCCCGCGTCGCCGGGGCTCTCGCATCGACTGTTCACGGGGGTTCCCCCTCCCGAGTGAACCACTGACCCACTGTTGGGAACCTGCGCGCTCGCGCGCGGTGCCTCGCGGGAGCGCTTGCGGGACCAGCTGCTGCCCTGTTAGCGTTGCGCTCTCCGTCGTCCGTGAGTGGAGCACACCGTACTTCTCCGGGTACGCTCACGGAACGATGAGAAGCTTCTTTTCACCCGTTGTTTTCGTGTTCCTTTTTCTCTCTCTCTCTCTCTCTCTCTCTCTCTCTCTCTCTTTTTCTTTCCTCGGTACAGCTCTTCGTACGTGCATGTACGAAGGAGTTCCTCAACGAGCATATTTTTCGATACTATCACGTACGTAGATGTCCCAAGTGCTTTTAACCGGACAGAGAGGGCGGGAAGAGGGAGAGGGAAAAACAACTCGGCGAACGGTCGAGGAGCCGCGCGGGTTCATTGACCTCTTCATTCTCTCGCTCTCGTTCTCCCTTCCACCAGCTCGAATTTTGTTTCCCCTCTTCCTCTTTCTCTTTCCTCATTGATTTCCTCTCACCGAATCTTTGCGAAAGCAGCGAGAAGCCTGCGGCTGCATTTATCGAAACAGCCACAAGTCCCATATTCAAATGATTTTTTGGGTTTAAGGAACAGCTTTGCGATTGAAAAAAAGATTCATGGTTGAGCTTAAAGATTTGATTTTTTTAAAAAAGAATTATCAATTTTTTATTGACTCAACTCTCAACAATAAATCAATCAATTTGGGTATAATTTACCTGATGGATTTTTAATGTGAATTATGAAAGAATCTTTTTTATTTAACTGTATCGATATTTATTTTTTTAATTTTTTTTTCTCGGAGGTTTTTGGTAAAAACGAGCATAAATGTATTTTATTTCTGCACCATTTTGAAGTCTTATTGGCTTATCGCCCGAAGCATAGATAAATCACAATCACTCAATCAATTTCTCCCTTTTCTTCTGTGCGTCTGCCGTTTATCAATAATCGAATCAGGTATAACGCCTCTCTCGACAGTTCGCGAATGTATAATTCGATAAAATGAGTCGTGGTTACGAGAGAGCTTGATCATAGACTCGCGAAGACTCGCGATTTATTGTCACCTCCGAGCCTTTTATATAAACGCTACTGTCGACAAATTTAAAGAATTATATGGTTCCCGCAAAAAGTGTCATTGTTTCAAACCAGCGAATTGCACGAAATGCAATACTTTAGTTAATATTAAATAAATTATTATGAAAATTGTAACCTTCACTAAATAATTATCAAGTTTACTTTTTTAGTTGAAGTTACAATTTTTATAATTGTGGTTACTGCATTTTTAGCTTCAGGTTGCTATAAATTGTACAGCTTTCCAAGGTACCCAAATTTATGCTAGAATATGGTAAATGTGATCATGATATGATTAACCATAATAAAAAAAATTAATTATGCATTCCAGATCATATGGAATTTCATTCGATCCGCGTTTAACGGAAATTTGTCAAAGATATTTCGATTCGTGGATCGGATGTTTCTATAAAATACATTTCAAATTATAATTTCTCTCGAATAAGATTGATCGATTTTTTTCGACACTATGTCAACATAAATAAAAAAGCAACATATAAAACATTCTAAATTACGCAAATGCATGTGAATGTTGTTAAATTTTGTTAAATGCATACACGTAAGAATTTGCAGATCTTGGAGAGTTTTTTTTGTCAACATATAAATCAAAACGAATTTCGATGAGCGGAATCAAGGAATTAAAAAGGGCGTGCACCTTAATGTGGGTGTGTATATCGAGCACGTGTTTGAGGGGGCCGTTATCTTTAGCCGATCGGTATCATACACACACATATATAAATATATAAATATCAGGGTGATTTTTTTTCGACTTTTTAAAATTTCTTTCACTCCCCACCCGAACTTTTGTTGCATATGTTTGAAAGAAAATTGCCTGAAAGTTACAGCCCTTAATATTAATATTAAGTACTTTCCCTTCGCGTGATAAGTTTTTCCATCTAAAATACACGTAAATCAAAATCTTTTTTCTTCAAAAATTTACTATTCCGCGGTTTTTTATGCTGTCGCATTGATTTTGATCTCAATTTACGTAGAATTGAACGATCTTTAAGAGTGTCCAGGACAACGTAAGTGTAACTTACACTGGTGCGATGGTACGGGTCCCTAAAGTTGATTTTTACCTCAAATTCTCGATTTTTTGCTGTTATCTCCGAAATGATTAACTTTACCGAAAAATCGTGAAAAAAAATTTTGTTGAATATTTAATTTCCTACAAAAAGGGTCCTCTAGATCTTATTGCTAAAATTAATATTTCTTGAGATATTGAACCTTAACTTATTTGTGATATGAAATTGTTTATGGATTATCGAACCAAAAGTTTCAAATTGTTGATATTTCATATGATATAACCACTCGTGATATGATATGTGATATGGTGATATGATATGGAATATCAACAATTCAAAACTTTTGGTTTGATAAACTATACAAATTTTATACCATAAATAAGTTAAGTTTCAATATCTCAAGAAATATTACTTTTAGCAGTTAGGTCTAAATGACCTTTTTTGTAGGAAATTAAATTTCCAACAAAATTTATGCTTATGATTTTTCGGTTAAGTTAATAATTTCGAAGATAACAGCAAAATATCGGGAATTTTTGGTAAAAAACAACTTTAGGGACCCGTACCATCGCACCAGTGTAAGTTACACTTTCGTTTTCCTGGACACTTTTAAAGATCGTCCAATTCTACGTAGATTGCGACCAAAATCAATATGATAGCATAAAAAACCTTGGAGTGGGAAAATTTTGACGAAAAAAGTTTTTGATTTACGTGTATTTTAGATGGAAAAACTTATCACGCGAAGGGAAAGTACTTAATATTAATATTAAGGGCTATAATTTTCAGGGAGTTTTCTTTCATACATATACAACAAAATTTCGGGTGGGGAGTGGAAGGAATAAAAAAAGTAAAAAAAAAGTCGCCCTAATATATATGTATGTATAAGTAAGAAGTGAAGGCAAGCGAGCAAGGTAAGATGAACAACCGCGTGAGCTTTGTGGAACGACTGCCTTCTCCGGCGTTAAGGTCTCCGGCCATGCATATGTATATAAATATGGGAGAAGAAACGCAGTCGATGGACCACGCTGAATGAATGGACCACTCGAATATTTAAGGATGCTTTGCCCCTCCTGTCCCAGACAAAAAATCTCGTTGAAATTTTCCCACTTCGTGATACAATAAAAATCTGAGAAAATTCAGCAACATTTGGCATGCCATAAACAACAATTATCAATAATAATATTGCCGAAAAGTTGTCAACAAATTGTTTAAACAAATAATAATAATTATTCAACAATTTTTCGGTAAGTTCTTTTTTTTTAAACAGACCGAATGCGTTAGTTTTTCTGAACGCAAATGCATTTTTTCATAATTTTCTCTTTACTTTGAAATATTATAAAAAACATTCTGAAATACAAACAACAAATTGCCAATTTTGTATATATTTTTGCACACAGGTTTATCGTTATTTTTTTTTCTTTGTGTTGCATTGACAATGGAATGACATTGTGTCAAAAAAATCGAAATAATCTTATTCAGGAGAAATTTGATGTTTCTATGAAAAAAATCTAATGTGTAAATCAATATATTCTAACGAATTGTCGTTAGACGTTTTTTTATTGTATTTTTTTTTTTAATAAACGAAGTCTCCTGCACAAGAAACCCAAAAAATGATGAAGACTCAAACGTAATCATTGGCTCAAATATAATATTATAAAGGATCAAAGTACTTTATATAAGTAGAATCGTGTTATATATTAGCGTCCAATTATAATATATAATAAATTATATAAGTATGCTTATATTGTATTCTGTGGTTTTATGATTCATTCATAAAATGCCGTTTGGTCCAATTATACTGCCCGTCCATTTATCGCAATTTTGAAAAATATCCATTATTAAAGCCCATCTTAATCTATCACCGCGCCTTTTTCATGCTTGCCATATAGATCCTGCCACGAGTTCAGAGATTTTTTTTTCTCAGGCCCAGAACGATCGGAGGTTCAATTTTTCCGGGTCGATCCATCAATGGACGTCCTTCCCCCACATTCATATTGACTATATATATGCGTGCGCAACCGGTGTTGAGTTGGTGTGTTCGCCGAGCCTCGCACCTTCTCTCGGTCATGCACCTGTGAGAGTGAAAGTGTCCTCAGGCTCGCCTCTCCTCCTCCTCTTCCTTCTTCTTCTTCTTCTTCTTCTTCTTCTTCTTCTTCTTCTTCTTCTTCTTCTCCTTCTTCTTCTTCTTCTTCTCCTTCTTCTTCGGCTTCTTCGTCTTCTTCTTCTTCTTCTTCTTCTTCTTCTTTTTCTTCTGCTTCGTCTCCTTCTTCTTCATTCCCCCCTCCCCCCTCCCTCTAATCAAACGGAGAAGCTCTTCTCATAAGCGTGATCCACCTTTCCTCACACGCATAAACAAAACTCGTGTTTGTGATCACACGTACACGGACAACTATTCTCATGGATTTTTTTTTAGATTTAAAAAATCTGCAAACAAGGAAAACTGTTCGATTTTTTAGACCACAGTCCGCGATGACGTTTTGAGCTTTAATTTGTTCTCCCTTTTAAGGCGGTATTCTGGTGCAGAGACATAAATGAGCGTTTTTTCAAGCTCGATAAAAAAATATATATTTTTACCATTCTTTTTTTTAAATATTAGGCGATCCATGTCACTTCCGCCAGTAAATAAAAAAAAATGCCACAAATAATTTTGAAAAATTGAGTTACTTTATTGAAAAATATACATCGAGTGTCGAAATTTTGAAAAAAAATTCTGACGTTGTTCTCGTTGATTACCATTTTTAAACATTTTTCCATTCAAATGGCTGTATTTTTGGCAGGATTTGACGTATTTACATTTGTAAAAAACGAAAATCTGCGTCTTTTTATGGCCTTCCAGAAAAAAATTAATTTAGATTTAAATTTAGATTTAAATTAAATTTAGAAACGTCCGTTTCCGGGCAAAATATGCGAAAATATTTTTTTTCTCAAGGAAGTTACTCGTTATTTAATTTTTTTTCATTTCCCCGAATTGTGAATACGAAAAACGAATTTTTGGTTTTTTTTATATTATGGGATTCCAAAACACCGTGAAGTAACAGCTATTTTTTTAAAAATTAATATATTGATTAAAAAAACAGCTGTTACTTCACGGTGTTTAGGAATCCCATAATATATGTATAAAAAATACCAAAAATTCATTTTTCGTATGCACAATTCGGGGAAATTTAAGAAAATAAAATAACGAGTATCTTTCCTTGAGAAAAAAGTAATTTTGCATATTTTGCCCTGAGACGGACGTTCAACTTGCTCAATGAAATCTAAATTAATTTTTTTCTCGAAGGCCATAAAAAGACGCAGATTTTCGTTTTTTACAAATGTAAATACGTCAAATTCTGCCAAAGATACAGCCATTTGAATGGAAAAATGTTAAAAAATGGTAATCAACGAGAAAAACGTCAGAATTTTTTTTAAATTTCAACACTCGATGAATATTTTGCAATAAAGTAACTCGATTTTTCAAAATTATTTGTGGAATTTGTTTTTTTTTACTGGCGAAAGTGACATGGATCGCTTTATATTTATTAATATTTTAACAATAAACAAAAAAAATTTGGGGAAAAAAAATGATAATTAAACAAGTTGTAAGATGGTAAAATTGGGGCTAAAAAAGGGGTGTGCTGCCTGACACGATTGCAATCTTTCTAGTCATCCGATAACAAATTTAAAAAAGATTCTCAATTAGTAAGAATGTCGTTATACCTCAGAGATAACGAAAAAAAAAATCGCAAAATGGCCACTATCTGAACAAAAAAGGCGTTTTTCGACTCTTTTTTTCATAGTTTTTATTTTTTTTTACAATAGTTAAAAAAATAATTTTTATGCAAAAGTGGTGGGGGCCATAGAGATACATTGAAGATTGGTAAAAAATTTGAAGTAAATCGGTTGAGTATAACTTGAGATAACATGTCAGCCGTGTTGAAAAAAGCAATTTTGAGAATAACGTCGCTGATTTGCTCCGACGTAATGGACCCAGTTGCTGCGTCACTAAAATAGCTATAACTTCGTGAATGATGGGAATTTTCCTTTCGCGGATATATTCTTAAACGTCTAAACTTTAATAATATACAAAAAAAAATTGATTTTTTCAAAATTCTAGATCAAAATACTCCCTTAACGTTCAAAGCCCCATCGAGATTTATGGAGTGTCAATAAAAATCAACGATATAAATTCAAGCATATACAAAATTTAGACAGAGAGAGGGAGAGAGAGCGAGTTCAGCAAGAAAATCGTTATCTAACAGATTAAGGATGTTGAGTCCCTATGAAATCTTTGAATGTTAATTGTTCAATAAATAGCTTCTTAATTGTCGTGAAACTTTTACATGATCTCCTGAATACTTCATGTAAAAACATATTAAATTTTCAGAATTCTATTATCATTACTTCAACCTCCTTAAGGGTTAAAATGAAAAATGATGAGAAAATTCTGAAAATTTGGTATTTTTTTGTATGAAGTATTTAAGAGGTCGTGTAAAAATTTCACGTCTATTAGGAAGCTAGTTTTTAAAATATGAACATTTTGTTAAGAACAATTTTTTAAACAAATGAAAAAAATATTTATCGATAAACTTCGTTTCGTTTCCGTTGCTTTCAATATAGTGTAGATATTAAAAAATTGAGAGGTCAAAAAAAAACTTATCGCAAAGTTTTATCAGTTTCCATAAGACTACATTTAATTTAATTTGTTAATGTTAATTGTTCGATAACGAGCTTTCGAATCGTCGTGAAATTTTCACACGACCTCTCAAATAATTCATCCAAAAACATACCAAATTTGCAGAATTTTCTCATCATTTGCGATTTGAGACAACACTGAGAAAAGAAATGGTTGAATATGCAAAATCGTTCAGTTGAATACGTGCAACTAAATATTTAGTTGTACAATCCAAATTTTTGTTGCCTGAACAATATTTTGGTTAACCGAAGCGTGGAATTATTCAAGAAACTAATTATTTATTTAGACCAAATAAATATTTAGTTGCCCGTATTCAACTAACGATTTTGCATATTCAACCATTTTTTTTCTCATCATCCTTAAACGAGAATTATGTTTTTTTTTATTTGGGTCGGAATTTTAAAACACTTTTGACCAGAGTTATTCTTTTATCTTGATTTTTTTCCAATTAAAGGTTTTCTCGCACAAGGAGATGATAATTTTCCGCCGGGGATGCTTGAATTTTGAGATAATTTGTTAAGTATCATTTTTACAATTTTTTTTTGTTTTACCTGAACGACAATAATTCTCAAAAAGTACACGGATTTTCGAGTATCTTAGACGGCCTCTTTCTCGCTTAAAAAAAAGCTATCGTTCGCAACGTCTCGATAAAAATAAATTTCAATCCGTCGAAAATCGTTCTACTTCACGCGAAATAACCCATGGGGCTCTTTTTTTTTGCGGGGTCGTTCGAAACTAGGTCTACCGTTTCGCTGTTGTACATATATACATGTATATATGTATAGTCTGTGGCGATGGTTTTTTAAGGGTCCTTTGTCTCGTGTGGTCAACCCACGAATTTAATGACTCTCTCTGCTTCTCTCTCTTCCTCTTTCGTGATTTCTTTCCGTATGGAGTTTCGATGAAAAAGAAATCATGTGACAGACGAAAAAAAAAAGGAATCCGGCAGGATACATTTGTATATATATATATTTATATACAATGGCCGAGAGGGCAAAGGCGAGAAAAGCTGGGGGAACGGTGTCGAGGAGGCCTCGGGATCCGAAAGTCTCGGAACGAAAAAATAAGAATGAGAAAAAAAAATAAACCAAAATGACATGGCTGATGGGTTGAAGCTTGAAAGGAATACGAAAGCCCTCAGGGTCTTTGCCTCCCCCTCTCTCGTGCTTTTCGTCTCGCTAACGGCGATTCGACGTTCCGTTTTGTGTGTTGCAATTACTATATACATAGTATATGGGCTATCTCATGTTAAACTGGTTCAACCCTCGTCTCTTCCGATTCTAAAGCTAATTTTATATACTCTATATAACCTTTGACCCGCTCTCAAAAGTCGCGTCAATGTTTTTTTTTTAATTTTTCTCACGAACGAAACACTTTTGAACGTTCTTTCATTGTCTCAAAATTTCTGTCCTCGATTAAAAAATCGTAAAAAAATTCTGAAAAATAACATAATGATATAATATAGTTGGCACTATACAAAAAATCGAGCTAGATCTCTTTTGCAATTTCTTAAAGTGCAACAGAACTTTTTATGCTGGTAATAATTGAACACGGAAATTATCACGAGAATAATTGTCCAAAAAATGTTATCGTGTTTTTGAAAGACGATTGAAACATGTAAAAAGCAGTATTTTACTGTTTGTTTTATTGTTGTATATTTTATTGAAATTTTTGTGATTTTTGTATTCGTCAAATTTGATCTCGGTCAGTTTTTCCAAAATTTCTTTTATCTATCGATTTTTTTTTAAATTGATTTTTGAATGTTGAAGTGGTGGAAAATGTTGGTTCATTGGTTATCAATTTCGTGGATCCACTGTTGAAAAAAAGTCTGCGATTTTTCGCGGAATATCCCATAAATGCACTTGATGTCAACTTGATGCCAACTTGATGTCAACTTGATGTCAACTTGATGTCAACTTGATGTCAACTTGATGTCAACTTGATGTCAACTTGATGTCAACTTGATGTCAACTTGATGTCAACTTGATGTCAACTTGATGTCAACTTGATGTCAACTTGATGTCAACTTGATGTCAACTTGATGTCAACTTGATGTCAACTTGATGTCAACTTGATGTCAACTTGATGTCAACTTGATGTCAACTTGATGTCAACTTGATGTCAACTTGATGTCAGCTTGATGTCAACTTGATGTCAACTTGATGTCAACTTGATGTCAACTTGATGTCAACTTGATGTCAGCTTGATGTCAACTTGATGTCAACTTGATGTCAACTTGATGTCAACTTGATGTCAACTTGATGTCAACTTGATGTCAACTTGATGTCAGCTTGATGTCAGCTTGATGTCAGCTTGATGTCAGCTTGATGTCAACTTGATGTCAACTTGATGTCAGCTTGATGTCAGCTTGATGTCAGCTTGATGTCAACTTGATGTCAACTTGATGTCAACTTGATGTCAACTTGATGTCAACTTGATGTCAACTTGATGTCAACTTGATGTCAACTTGATGTCAACTTGATGTCAACTTGATGTCAACTTGATGTCAACTTGATGTCAACTTGATGTCAACTTGATGTCAACTTGATGTCAACTTGATGTCAACTTGATGTCAACTCGATGTCTACTTGATGTCAACTCGATGTCTACTCGATGTCAACTTGATGTTGACCTGATGTCAACTTGATATCAATTTGATATCAACTTTGTATCAACTTGATATCTTCGGGACATCACCCCGAATCTGCCAATTCCCGGAGGTCCGGGTATTCCGGGACACCCTGTATCTTTCGTAATTTACCTGGACCTCCGCTTCTCGTTATTTATGTCTTGACATAAATCCCGATCTTCTTCCTGGATGGGCGTCTGGCATATCTCACCCGCGCTCTTCGACCCCTTCATCCTCCTTCCCGCGGAGAAAGGTTCGCGCCCGAAACATTTAACAGTTCGCATTTGGAACACAAATGCTTATTCACCCATAACGTATACATTTATATACATATATATGTCGCATACACACACGCATACACATATATACGAATATGCCTGACGAGTTTATAATTACAAACATTTAAAGTGGAACAAAGAATGACGAAAAACATGCGTTGTTACAATAATTTTTTATTTTGTGGCACACTGAGAAAACGGTGTACCAGGATTTGTTAAATGTTAACAAATGTAAAGTTGAATATGGCGAAATTAATTATTTTTCAACAGTTAATAAATTAAATAAATATTGGTTAACAGTTGATAAATTATTTTGATACAAATAAAATATTTTTTAATGACTAACAAATTTTGTTACAGTTAAGGAATATTTAAGTAAAAGTGCCAACTAAATATAATTCTTTACTACAAATCAACTGTTTTCTCAGTGTATCAGGAACGACAAACAAAAGGTGGTTTTTGCTATAAAATGGTAATTTGGTGGGGAAATTCAAAAATATCAATGGTTGAAATTTAATATACTAATAATGTCACTAATAGAATTTAGTTAGAATTTTAATTATTGTTAATATTGAAAATTACAAAAGTCCAGAAGTTTCTATGTCATTCCAGGACATTTTTCTAGGGTACGATTAAAATCTATTTAAGAATTTTTTTAGACGAGATTCTCACGCGAACTAGATTTTTTTTGCGATTTCTCAAAGCGCAATAAAACTTTTTTTTTCACCCATGCAAGATTTTCGTGCTTTTCACCATATGCGTAGACAGCCGAAAAGTGACTCTTTTCTGACAGCTAAGAGCGAACTCGTCTGTTTTCACTCTTAGCTGTCAAAAAAGAGCCTCTTTTTGGCTATCCACGCATATAGTAAAAAGCACGAAAATCTCTCATGGGGAAAAAAAAGATCGTGTGCAACGCGGGTCAACGATTCGTCTTTTGTCTCGCGTGGTTGCGGCCCTCGCTTCGCTCGTTGCGGCAAACTTCACGCTCGACAAAAAGACTTATCTCTGGCCCTAGATGCACAAAATACTATTATGCTGATAATCCTTCAACATGGAAATTATTGGCACGAGAATAATTCTCAAAAATCTTTATAGCGTCTTTGGTTCAGAGATTCAGAGATTTCATTTTAGATTCTAATCCCATCAGGGAAATTCTTATGATTTCCGTATTCGGCGAATCTGATCTCGGCCAGTGTTTTTTTGGAATGATTCTTGAATTTTGAAGGGGCAGAAAATGTGAAAAATGCTTCAAAACGGAGCGAATCATAAATACAAAGAGGGAGATTTGATTTTGTTTTAAGTTCTGAAATCTCCTTTAAAAATTCTAGGATTTTTCATATTTCTGAGTAAATATGAGAAAAAACTCTTCTCGGATTTATTACTAATTTCTTATCTTCCAAATTTTCCGAAAGAAGCAGCTGCAATCATTTTAATGAGCCACGATATTCATCAGGGAATTTTGATGTTTTTTCAACTTCTATCCTTACACTCATTGAACAATGAAACGAAAAAATGGCTCGAGACGTCCTGGAATTTACAACGGAAGATTCATGAATACGGCTGAACATTTTTTTTTTACGATTATATTGAGAACCTCTGGTGGAAAAAAATTTGCTTCGTTCTTCGGAAACATTTTTGTCGGTTTTTTTTTCAAATTTAAGAATAAGCAGGTGCTGTGAAAACGTTATGGAACTCGTCGTCGTTTCGCGGATGACCTTTTGCCGTTCGTACATTAATTATCATACGAATTCCCATTAGAAATTTTTCGGCGATAGACGAAATTCGCGAATCTCGAACTCGATCGTAAATGTTTTAGGAGAGAGAGGGACAGAGAGAGAGAGAGAGAGAGTGAGGGAGAGAGGGGGGGGGGGGGGGGGGGGGGAGAGACACAGTCCAGAGGATCGCGAAAGCTTCGACTTTCGAGTACGTCGAACTCGTGTTCGATTCCTTCTCCTCCTCGGCCCCTCCTCAATCAAGGGGTCCTTATAAACGCCGGCACAAATTAATCGTTCGACGACACTTTTTTTTCATTTTTTTTTTTCGTCAATTCTCCGCTCGTTCTTCATGCCGTATTATGAAGATATGCAACATTCTATCGTCTCGTCTATCCGGCATATCATGGCGCTTAGAGGTCACGAGACGATCGACCAGACTAATAAAAAAAGTGTGTCCCGCCGGGCATAAATTCCTCGATAGGTATGACAAAATTAGAAAAAAAGTAAATTAAAAAAGAAAAAAAAATGATGTTTGGTCGTTTGCCAAAGATTTTTTTATGGCTTCGTTCAACGGATCTCAATCTCATTGGGATCTACGTCAAATTGACACGAGGATGAAAAAAAAAACTGTTGAGAAATTTTATTTATCCATTGATTACACTACGATCTCGATTTGAGCAAGAGCGGCGGGACTGGTACCGCTAGACACTTGCATAAAGCGAAGTTGCGCAAATGTCGCCGGTGCGTCCACGCGCATCTCACACCAGTCGGGAGCCGTGTCCGGCGGACACTGTCCGCTCTCACACCGGCGCTCTCACACCATTTGCCCCGTCGATCGATATCCGCCGCATAGTGGGGACTTTTGCTTATATCGAAGCTGCACAAATCGAGATCGTATAAGTGTACAACAATTTTGCCGAATGGTCGGATGATTTAGATTTACTTTTAACGTTTGGACGGATTTTATTGAACTAACGGATTTTATCGAATTTAATTGGGATGAAAATCTAGGATCACTGTGAAGGATCTCAGCAAAATTTTGTTCAATTCATGCCGCCGCAGATTTTCACTTTTTTGCAAAAATTTCGAAAAACATTAATCACCGATTTCTGACGGATCCTGCTCGAAAAAGTCTAGAAGTAATTTGGGTAGATTTGCCTAGGTTTCAAAAATCGTCGAAAAATTGATATTTTGGGGGCCCACAAGTCTGATTTCGTTCATTCGAATGGAGAATTTGTTTTCGGAATCGTTTGAGCCGCAAAAATATGCTGCAAGATGTCCGAAAATCAGGATGTTATTATTTTTGGCAGCACTGGACAAGATTGGAAATTCCAAAAAAATCGATGATGAAGGATTCGATAAAGCATTCTTACTGTGTCGTATTTGCAAGATATTTTAGACATGAATTGTTAAAAATAATAATATTTTAAGAGATATTAATTCTGTCAGGATTTCATTTCGACTGATGCAAAGTTAGAAAAACCAGCGGAGAAATCAAATTGATTTGTTGAATATTTTAATTAGTCGAAAGTTTCGATAATTTACTCAAAAATTTACGGTTTCATAAATCTTATTTATTCCTTCAACCGATTGCAATTCTATGGACATTCACGTCGAACCGACAAAGTTAAAAAAAAAATTAGTTTCAAAATTTGAATAATTTTTATACTAAAAACAAAACGATAGTTTATTAATGACGATTAAAAATTAGCTTACTGAAATCAATTCATATTTTAATATTTTTGAATAGAAAATTATATTTTTTCCAGAATATTTTCTATAAAAATTGAAATATTTTGTATATGGGTCAGTTCATGTCAAATCTATAACTTTTGAAACCGACCCTTTTCGATTTGGTTAAAATTTTTTTTCCTTTTATATCTCATTAAAAACATTTTTCAGGAAATTTTCCTTTTTTTTACCCAATCCAAAAAGAGGCTCTTTTTAAAAATAGCTATAACTGTTTCAAAAATTGACCAATTGGGACGTTTTTTAATAAATTTCGTCTTTAAATGTACTTTCCGAAAAAAATACAAACAAAATTTAAGATATTAAAGTCAATAAAGCTTTTTACATTTTCGAGAAAAATCATCTTTTTCTCGAAGTCCGCCATTTTTAATTTTTTTTTCACTAAACAAAACTTTGATCATTTCCGGAAAAAATGCCGCCCAACATGGAATGCGCCGAATCTTCCTTCTATTTTTTTTTCACAAAAAAAAAAAAAATTAACATTTTTTCGCGGATTACCACTTTCAATTTTTTTTTCTCCTCAATTTTTCAAACTTTAAGGTCCTTTAGAAATCCTCAAAATTTCCAGAATGGTGTTTTGTGAAATAAGCCCAGCTGAGAAATATTTTTGTTTCCAATCGATAAAAAAAGAGTAGAAGGAAATGTCGGCCCACTCCATGTTCGAGTTGCCCGGCATTTTTTCCGGAATTGATTAAATTATTTTTTAAGAGAAAAAAAAAACAATTAAAAGTGGCGAACTTCGAGAAAAAGATGATTTTTCTCGAAAAAATGAAAAATTTCATAGATCTTAATATCTTAAAATTTTTGTGTATTTTTTTGGGGAAGTACATTTAAAGACGAAAAAGAATTAGTCAATTTTTGAAGAAGTTATAACTATTCTAAAAAAAAATTTTTTTTGGGTTGGGTAAAAAAATTTGAAAATTTCCTGAAAAATGTTTTTAATAGGGTAGAAAAGGAAAAAAAAATCAGCCAAATGGAAACGGGTCGGGTTTAAAAGTTGTTGATTTAACATGGAATGCTCCATATTTGATTTATAGTTTTGTAATGTCAAAATCGTAAAAATGACTTCTTTTTTGAGCGGGTTTATTCAGGATCTCCACTTAATCAGGGAATTTCGCTAACCCCCCTCTCCTCCATATGTACACGTCCATGTGCTGGTTTCGTACAGGACACGTTAGTGCGTTGGGCAGTAGGCGGTGAGCAGGTCGTTCGGGTTCGATGACCCGTACTGCACAAAGTTGAACGAATGCCTTTGTGCATTATATACATACAAATACACACACACATATATATATATATATATATATATATATATATACATATATATATACATATATATGTATAAAGACTTGTACCTCAACAGCTGACGAACAAAAGGCCGTAATTTGCATGATTTTGCTGAAATCGTACGAGTTGGGCCGTTACCTGTAACATTCGATAATTCATGATTGGATGAGTCTCCTTCAAGCGAAATTACCGAAATTCTCCATTAAATTCGAATCTGAAGTTGATAAACGTACTACGGGAGTTTAAAGCCTTTCATGCTAAACAAACAGTGCTAAATTTAAAAATTCGTCTCTGGAAACGTCTCTCCATTAATCGTCAACAATAAAACATAATTCTTACTGTAAAATGAGGCCTCAATTCATAAAAATCATCAACGATCAATTTGCCTGCAGTATCAGCTGTTTTGTGTCAATTTCTAATGAGCAATATTTTCGCTCACATTTTTCCAGGAATAATTTGCAAATTTTCTCTGATTTCTGTAATTTATTTTGCCAATTTTGAATATTGTGTTCTCTGAAAGATTCTTCAGGGACTGAACCTTGAAATTATTGTCTATAATTGCCCTTCGAAAATTAGAATACTTCGACTCTCTTTCTTCGGCTAAATAAATGGTTGTATTTTTGCATTAACAAAAACTGATTGGAGAAAAGCTACGTACCGCCAGAAATTGGATGAAAATTAAGGATTTTCCTTGAAAAATTAAACGTAAATAGACCATCGAAATTTATGGTGAAACAGTCGATAATTTTGAAAATTCGATGCAATGGATATTTACTAGACTGATTAAAAAAAGCGACTATTTTTTGTTTTTCGAAATAACATCTATATTAAATTCTTCGGGGAGGTGAAAAAAAGATGCCTGTTAAAAGCAGAGCTCTTAATATAAATATTTAGATATATCTCATCGCAAATTTCTATTTTCCATTTTAATAACACAGGAAAAAAAATTGAAAATTTGAAATTTCATATCCTGGCTTCAAGTCAATGTACCGAATCGAACGATACGTAGGCTTTTAGGAAATTGAACGCTGTGCAAAAAAGATCTCTTATGATTTTTCGATAAACTCACTCCTTCAAAAGTTATTCTCGGTCTAATATATATGTGTCATTCCATATCAATTCAACGACGTTTTGACGGTGACCCCTTCGATTTATTATTATTTTTTAATATATTATTATACATGCAAAAAGAAGTATCCATGCTAATTTTTAGCTCTCTATCTTAAACCATACCGAAGTTATTGATTTTTCAAGAATATACTTAAAATAATCATAACTTCTACATTAACCAAGATATTGTAATTTGTCAATAGGTCATTTTTTATTTATTTTCAAGATACGTATTGAAAAAAATATTTAAAATTAAGAAAAACAAATTTTTAATGTCTTTTTAACTGTTTTAAGCTAAAAAAATGGATTTTCTTCTAATGGGACCCCTTCGTTTTTTTTCAAAAAAAATTATAAAATTCTACGTTTTTTTGAAAAAAATCAAAGGGGTCCCATTAAAAGAAAATCCAATTTTTTAGCTTAAAACAGTTGAAAAGACATTAAAAATTTGTTTTTCTTAATTTTAAATATTTTTTTCAAAAAGTACCTTAAAAAACAAAAAAAATGACCTCGTGACAAATTGCAATATCTTGGTTAATGTAGAAGTTATGTTTATTTTAAGTATATTCTTGAAACATGAATAACTTCGGTATGGTTTAAGATACTCGAGCTAAGAATTGGCATGGATACTTCTTTTTGCATGTATAATAACATATTAAAAAATCTAAAACATCAAAACGGTCACCCTCAAAACGTCGTTGAATTCATATGGAATGATACATATGTATATTACACTGTGAATATGGGTGAACTATTGTTAGCCATTTGTTTAAAAATGATGTAATTTATGTTAATGCAATTCAAACTTTTGTTTCAAGAAAGATTTTACGATATTTAGTAATAAGTTTCAACATTTTGCCGAAAACTAAAAAAAAAGTGAAATTTACTCTAAATTTATCTTAAACCTTGAATAACTTTTGAAGGAGTGAGTTTGTCGAAAAATTATAAGAGATCTTTTTTGTGGAGCGTTTAATTCTCTACAAGAATATGTGTCGTTCGTTTTGGTACAATGACTTGAAGCCGAGATATAAAATTTCAAAGTAGGAAATTTTTTTTTAATTCGATAAGTGTGATTGCAAATTATTTCCGAATGAACAAGCAAAGAGAAGGAAGCAAAAGCAGAAAACTGCTGCTGAAAAGCATCAAGAAAAATCGACTGTTTTTAATGCTGCAATATATTTCAAATTTATTCAGTTCAAATTTTATCAAAGGATCATTTTCTAATTGAAATCAGGAGTTCAGAATATCAGAAGAAATTTTTTGAGTCTGGTAATTTCTTTTTCTTCCTCACACCAAGTCTATCGCGAATAATTTAATTGGTTAATTGCTGTTAATTGGAAATTACATTTTATCGAATTAAAAGGAGGATAAAAAATGTTTCTCGATGAGGAAGGTGCATAAAAATGTGTTCTGTAATCGGCGAGACGACTCCGCTGCGCGCTGTTGCGTGTGCTCCGCCGTGAGCGAAGCGAATGAGCTGTTTGAGCTCTTCGGCGCGTTCCTTGAGCCGATCGCTGTACGGGGACTGGGTTACGGTGATAAAGCGTCGGTGGGGTAGAGTGATAAAAGAGAAAAAAAAAAAAAACAACGGAACGCGACGTGCGTATGCATATAGCGAGTGAGAATCTCGCGGTGGTTCGGTGGGGTAGGCCCGGGTCAACTCTCTAAAACGCGGCAGGAGAGCGTCTCTCCATTTATTATATACACCTTTGTATATACCTTTTTTATGCATACCTGTTGTGCCACCGTACGAAATACGATCATGCGTATACAGGCCATTTCACCAAGAATCGAGCGACTTTTATTCAATATTTTTCGTCTACTCGGGATCAAGAAATATTGGTGGCACCAAAAAGTAATCATTTGCCTGTACTGATGGTGCTCCTGATCCAGAATTTTAAAAAACTAATTTTTTTCATATTCTTAAAGTTGGGACCTTAAAGAATATATCGTCGAAGGAAAATTTTTTAATTCCAATAATTTGCGGAGGTATAGCTATTTTAGTGATGCAGCAACTATGCCCGTCACGTCGAGCGTAACTTTAAGGGAATATTCTGGTATAGAATTTTGAAAAAATCATTTTTGTTTACATATTCTTAAAGTTGGGACCTTTAAGAATTTATCCTCGAAAGGAAATTTTTGAATTCCAATAATTTGCGGAGTTATAGCTATTTTAGTGACGCAGCAACTATGCCCGTCGCAGCGTGACGCTAAGGGACTATTCTGGTCTAGAATTTTGAAAAAATCATTTTTGTTTGCATATTCTCAAAGTTTAGACCTTTAAGAATTTATCCTCGAAATGAAATTTTGTAATTCCGATAATTTGCGGAGTTATAACTATTCTAGTGACGCAGCAACTATGCCCGTCACGTCGAGCGTAACTTTAAAGGACTATTCTGGTCTAGAATTTTGAAAAATTCATTTTTTTTTCATATTCTTAAAGTTAAGACCTTTAAGAATTTATCCTCGAAGGGAAATTTTTGAATTCCAATAATTTGCGAACTTATAGCTATTTTAGTGACGCAGCAACTATGCCCGTCACGTCGAGCGTAACTTTAAGGGACTATTCTGGTCTAGAATTTTGAAAAATTCATTTTTTTTCATATTCTTAAAGTTGATACCGTTAATAATTTATTCTCGAAAGGAAATTTTTTAATTACAATAATTTTCGAAGTTATAGCTATTTTAGTGACGCAGCAACGTCGGAGTAAATCGGGCTATAGAGGTTTTTTCTCAAAACTACTTTTCTCAACATGGTTGACATGATATCTCAAGTTCTACTCAACCGATTTACTTCAAATTTTTCACCACACTTCAATGTATAATTCTCTATCGCCCCTACCATTTTTGTATAAAAATATTTTTTTTACTATTGTCAAAAAATTAAAAACTACAAAAGAAATAGTTGAAAAACGCCTTTTTTGTTCAGACAGCCGCCATTTTGCGATTTTTTTCAGTTTTTTCTGAGATATGGGCTATAACGATATTTTTACTAATTAAGAATCTTTTTTCAAATTTTGTATTGGTTGACTAGAAGGGTTGCAATCGTGTCAGCCAGTACATCCCTTTTTAAGCGCCAACTTTACCAGCTTATAACTTATTCAATGTTCATTTATTTTTCTCGATTTTTTTTGTTCATTATCAAAATATTAATAAATATGTTTAAAAAAAAAGAATGGAAAAAATATTTTTTTTGTTTTTTTGTCTTATCGAGCTCGCTCATAATATATGTCGATAGATCAGAATAGCGCCTTAAACGATCAGAGGAGAGTAAAAATCGTGTTAAAAATCATGGCTGACCGAAAAATCGATAAATGCATTTTTTGAACTTATATAATTGATAAAATAAAAAATAAAAAATATTATAATAAAAAGAATTTTAAAAACCCATAAATCCTCGATCCATTATTCTCAAAAAGTTGTATATTTTTTTAAAAATTTATTCATCACTGTTTCTCTAATTTTTCCTTAAAATTTAATGATTTATATTTTATAATTTTATAATTTAAGAAAATTTAAGAAAATTTAAGAAAATTTCTTGAAATCCTTCATTGTTAGATTTTGCGTTCAGCTGGATTTTTGGAACTTCAAGTATATATAAAAAAAAAAATTCGTCGTTTGAGCTTATTTCTAAAGTGCCAGAAATTTTCTTGGTCCCAAGATGCACGAATTTTTCATCGCCTCTTGATATTTTTTCAAATTGCGGGAAACAAAATTTGACTACTAACGAGACGTTCGTGGTTTAGTCAGTTGATCAATTAATCTTTGTCCAGCTGGATTCTCGGAGGTGACCGCTATTTTCCATTACAAAGGGCAACGTTCTCTCGTCAATGGTCGCGCATAAAATGCGATAATCGCGAAAGTGTCTTTAGCGCGAATTGCAAATAGACAGCGATAAAGAGATGCAAAGAGAAGTTCCTCGTACTCTCTTCGACTCTTTTTATGCAGCGTATCGCTCGTTTTATCCCTTTCTATCTGCTTCTCATTCTCGTAAAAGCGATAAGGTTATCCTTGTCGCGGATTCCGTTCTATTTTATCTCATTCTCAAGTTGTTTTGTCCCTGCTTGCTCATCAGGACAATGCTCATGTGGAAATAATCAGAGAATTGGGTTCAACGCGCCATTGAAAGTTGATACGAACGTCCGCTGGATATTTTCTTTCACGGAATCCGAAAAATTCATAACAATGATCGTGAGAAGAGGAGCCAGAAATTTTTCAGACCCCGAGTCATTAACCCTTTGGGCCTGACTCGCAAAAAAGGGTCATTTTCCAGCATTTAATTTCACGAATTACAAAAGATTATTTATTATTATTCCATAACGTTTTTTTACATATTTATTCCATGACAATGATCGTGAGAAGAGGAGGCAGTTCAGACCCCGATTAACCGTTTGGGCCTGACTCGCAAAAAGGGCCCTTTTCTAGCCTTTAAATTTCACCAAATCCAAAAGATTATTTATATCGGATGAATGGATTAATAATTAATTAATCTTTTACGGAAACCCTCAAGAAAATCGATGCTGAAAATTATTTTTCTCAAACAAAAGACCATCCTTTGTTTCCTCAATGACTGCGCTCTCTGACTCGGCCAATATTGGGACTGAATCCGCTTCGTAATAATGACACGTTTCTGCATACGCCTTAAAATTATGTCTGTAGCTTTTTTTTTTTTTTAATTAACCGAAAATAAACCGGCAAGTTTGCCCCGGTACATATCGATGTGTACGAAATTAGCATAAGAGGAGAAAGTCGCGCTTCGCGCGGTCGTCGTCCTCTCGATGGCTCCTTGTAGTCAGTGACATCGGTCAGCAACACAATTATTATTATTATTATTATTATTATTATTATTATTATTATTATTATTATTATTATTATTATTATTATTATTATTATTATTATTATTATTATTATTATTATTATTATTATTATTATTATTATTATTATTATTATTATTATTATTATTATTATTATTATTATTATTATTATTATTATTATTATTATTATTATTATTATTATTATTATTATTATTATTAACAATATCCCAATTATCAAGAAGAATAGATTAAATTGTTGTTTAAAATGATAATGATAATGGCAGCTTTGTAAAAACTTGAAATGATCATTGTTCGATATTTTAACCGCACACGGAAAAAACGACTTAGTTGGTTCAACCAACCAGCTTAGTGCTCTGAGCGCCAGAAGATAAATTAGTTGGATCAACTAGATAGTTGGTTGAGTCAACTAACCAAACCAATTTTTTAGTTAGCACAACTAATCGACTTAGTTGTGGTAACTAATAAATAAGGTTGGTTAGTTGACCCAACCAACTATCCAGTTGATCCAACTAATTTCTCTTCTGGCGCTCAGAGCACTAAGCTGGTTGGTTGAAGCAACTAAGTCGTTTTTTTCGTGCAGATTTCTCATTGTCTCTTCGTGGTAAATCACAAGAAACTTTGATCGGTTGATGTAGATTGAAAAAAAAAAATATCCTGCCATTGTCTTTGCAAAATTAAAAAAAAAATCCCACCTATTGACAAATGACGTTTGATTATTTGTGACGTGGAGATGGAAATTTTGATAAAAATTGGGGTTTTTTTAAAATTCTCAATAATATTTGGATCGAGTAAATTATTATTTTTTTTTCTTGGGTCTACCTCAGGAATGGATCTAGGTATAAGAGTAGTTTCATGCGTGTGGACAGGTGTGCGAACACCTCGAAAAGAGAGTACGAGACGAGAACGAGGTTGTTGAACCGTGGTGTATATATAATAGAGAAAGAGAGAGATAGGGAGAGAGAGAGAGAAAAGTTGTTGCGATCAGCTGATGCGTTTAGCGAATATCATAAACGTACATCGAAGTGATCGATACAGTTGTTTGGAGTTGACGACCCAATTATAGTATATTATAGTATATTTACCGGTTTGCAGTGACAAGAAACCGATTCATATAACACATTTTTTTTTTGTTTTTTTTTTTAAACTTATTTCATATCGCGTATCCGCTGCATTCTCATTGCAAATTCTCGCCGCACCTTTGCATTCACATTGGGTTGATATTAAAATTAAGGAGCCATGAGAAAAAATGACTTCTTTGGGGAGGTAATTTTTTTGGTAATTCAATTAATGAAATTTTGAAATCTTGGAAGATAAAAAATTATTATCAATCGAATCTCCAGAAAAACTGTAAAAATATGAATACGACTGTTTTTACGTTTTTGAGACTTTTTCCAGGCAAACTCAAAATTTCTAGAAACTAATAAATTTTTCGTGTTCCCTGTTTAATTTTACAGCAGCATTTTTTTCCATTACATTTGCATAAAAATCTTCAAAAAAATGTAAAAATGTCTTAATATAGGAAATTTCAAATGTAAAAATTAAAGGTATGAAAAATGATAAAAAATTCTAGCAGAAATTTAAAGAATTTTTCATTTTTGTTTAAAAACATTTGAAAACATTTTTGACAATCGTCTAAAATAAAATGGTCTTTCTGTTTTGTCTCTTCTCAAGAATCACTCAACCTATTTTTTCCTTCGACTTTTTTATAAATATGAACAAAATACGACTGTTTTTACGTTTTTGAGACTTTTGCCATTTTTTTCGTGTTCCCTGTTTAATTTGATAGCAGATTTTTTTTCCACTACATTACCATAAAAAAATAAAAACTTAAAACAAAATCTCCTCCAGGAGGAACCAACATACGAGATAAAAAAAATTTGATGTATGAAATTTAAAAAATAAAAATTAATTAAAGGTATAAAAAATGGAAAATATTTCTAGCAGAAATTCAACGAATTTTTCATCTTTGTTTAATAACATTTGACGAAATTTTCGACAATCGTCTAAAACAAAATGGTGTCTGTCTGCATTGTCTCTCCTCAAGAATCACTCAACCCATTTTTTCCCGCGTCTTTTATCGCCCCTCCCCATCTCTTCCTCTGTTGCATTTTTTTTTTCATTTGGCGTGGAAGTTTTTCGTTCGAGCTCTCGAAAGAATTCGAGAGTTTCGATAAGTGCCTCTCTCTTCACACTCGGTTTTCGAGGCAAGAGACAAAAGGAAAAAGGCCATGATGTACGGGGTGATGTGACATTAGTTACGCCCTTCTTGATGCCAATTTCTCGATGGCGTTTGCTCAACGTCAGAAGGGCGTGGAATTTTCGTTTATTCGCAATCGATACGTCTCGTTGATTTTAAGGGATCGATAAGAGTGTCTGTGTGTGTAATTGTACATGGAGAGGGGGGGGGCGGGGGGGGGTCGACGAACCTCTCATCCGAAATGCCGGTACAGAAGAGTTACCGATTCGATAGCGGTGGACCGACGTCCGCCGCGAGAGAAGAGGCCGATGAAAAAATAAAAAATAAGAGAAGGAAAAAAAAGGAGAAAGAGAAAAAAAAACGGTTTGCAAAACCGTAATTTGCCCGGGCATCTCGACTTTACGACGACCCGTATTGAATTCTCTTCGTCCCGATGTAAATGTGGGTCTCTCTCTTTCTCTATCCCTCTCACCCCCCCCCTCCCTCTTTGCAGTGTCAGTGACACATATATGCAATCAGAGTTGTGAAAATAGTAATGTAAAAGTAATGCATTACCCATTACTTTAAACAATGTGTATTGGACAAGTTTTCCATTACAAATTACAAAAGTAATGTGTAATGGATGCGTGTTCCATTAGAAATAAAAAAATTAATGTGTAATATATGCATGTTCTATTACAAATTAAAAAAAGTAATGCGTAATGGATGCATGTCCCATTACAAATAAAAACGTAATGTGTAATGGATGCATGTGCCATTACAAATAAAAAAGTAATGTGTAATGGATGCATGTGCCATTACAAATAAAAAAGTAATGTTTAATGTATGCACGTCCCATTACAAATTACAATTTAAAAAAAAAGTAATTTGTAGTGGAGAATATCCCATTACAAATAGAAAAATTTCCGTGCTCGTATTAGAAACTTGCACGTTGCTGTCTCATTATTTTATTTCGCTCACTAAAATTTCATCCACAATTATCACAAATGATCCATAAAGTTAAAAAAAAGAACATGCACATCATTTAGAGATTCAATAAAGCGACAAATTTTGTATCAGTAACTTGTAATTTTTATTACATTGCTCATAATTACAGCAAGTTCAATATAAAGTTGGATAATTTTTAGGGTTGCGTATATTTTCATACTTCATATTTAACGATGAACTGTTGGTTTTTTTGTTTCTGCTTTTTAACTTTATGGATCATTTGTGATATAATTGTGGATAAATATTTAGTGAGCGAAAAAAAAAAATACTAATACGGGCACGGCAATTTTTCTATTTGTAATGGAATATTCTCCACTGCAAATTACTTTTTTTTTTATCTGTAATGGCACATGCATGGCAGAGGAGAATCATCGATTTTTTTTCCTCAAAATTCATCACGTATCTCGTTTATACCATAATTATTATTATGCACGTACACGATAATGTATTTACACAGTTGTCGCGCATCAAACGACGATTTGGCTCATCTGCTTGTGATGATAACTCCCGATATGGCGAGTCTCAACGGACGTCGAGCGAGTGGATGTAATAAATATGGATATCGATCAGGTTCTGCCGATATTACGCTCGAATATGAGGAACTCCCGGTTGAAGACGTCCTGTTAAATTCTGCATTCCTTATGATTTTATTGCTGATTCTTGGCACTTTTACACTATCCTTCGGGAAAAGATTTCCTTTTTTTGCATCCAAAAGTTTTCCTCAATGAAAATATCAAAAAATTATGAAAATAGGGTGTCAAATAATGAATTTGAGATTTTTAAAGGCCTGAGAGTGATCAAAACTTTTCAGTGATTGAATTTAAATTGTCAAGCATCTGATGACGATTTATAAGGATTAAATTATCCAAAATTTCTAAATGTACCAAGTTTTCCAAAAAGGAAGTCCCATTAATTAATTTCGAGTTGTCGAGCAAAAATTTTGGTATATTTATTATTGATTTGCATTGAAAGTTTTAACTCGAAAGTTTAGAGTTTGATTTAAATAAAATTGCCAACATTTGAAAATTTGAATCATCTAAATATAATGTAAATAATCTCAATGATGAAAGAATAAAATTATCGAAATAACAATTTCTTTTTCATGTTGAAAAAAATGAATCGAAATAAATTGGAGACTATTATTAGATGGTCAAAATAAATAAAATAAGTTCGAAAGAAGTGGGATTTTGAAATTGATCGTTTTGACAAGGAATTCTTCATGTACATGATATGTAAATGCATATTAAACGTTATAAGAGCATGATGGATAATTCTCGAGTTGCAGAATCGACAAATTAATATAGTACATGCGATGGTAAATGTGCTGTGTAATTTCCTCTTTGCGTGTGGCGATCGATCGATCGATCGATCGATCTATCCCTGGAATAAAAAGGGCGTAAATCGTGCGAATCAACGTACAACATGTAGCGAGGGGCAATTCCTTTATCTTCGGCCGATAATCGAAGATAGCATTTCATGCATACACAGAAATATATAAGGGGTGCTCTATGTCAACTCAACCAAAATCGATTCTTATTTTTTTCCCAATAAGTATTGAGACGGGTAAGCACTTTTAAAAAAATTCAATTCCCCTCATAAATTGTTATATTAAAAAAAAAAAATGAATGACCAAAAACGCTTAAATCTGAAAGACTAAAAAATAATTCCCCAGACAAGCCTAAACAAAATTCCAAGTCAAATTTTATTTTCCTTACGGGTTGAACGTTTTTTCAATACCATCATTTTTGAAAATGCAAAATAAAATCTGTCTACTGTAGCTCATGGTTTCTAAATTTTTATACAAAAAAGTGTGACTTTTTAGGAATTGAAAAAAATTTTAATTAGAAAAAAAATGAAAGCAAAATAAAATCTGTTCATTATAGTTCATGTCTTCTAAATTTTTCTGCAAAATTGTGGCTTTTTGAGAATTTTTTTAGTTTCTTAAATAAATAAATAAAAAATATACGCGACTCTTAGATTTTTTTTTCGATAAAGACTGATGAAGAAATTTGAAAAAATCGTTACGGCTTATTAGAATCAGTGAGCTCGTGAAAAAAAATTATTGATAAAATCCGAGAGGGGGATGTATTCGGGTCTATAATTTTCAAAAAATCTATTTTTTTTATATTTTCAAAGTTTAGACCTTTAAGAATATATCCTTGAAAGGAAATTTTTTAATTCCAATAATTTACGGCGTTATAGCTATTTTAGTGACGCAGCACTTGGGCCCGTAACATCCGAGCAAATCATAGACATTTTTCTCAAAACTACTTTTCTCAACACGGCTGACATGATATCTCAAGTTCTACTCAACCGATTTACTTCAAATTTTTTACCAATCTTCAATTTATAACTCTCTATCGCCCCTACCACTTTTGTATCAAAATTATTATTTTTACTATTGTAAAAAAATTAAAAACTATGAAAAAAGGGTCGAAAAACGGGTTCAGGCAGCCGCCATTTTGCTATTTTTTTTTATCTCTGAGGTAAAGGCTATAACGACATTCTTACTAGTTAAGAATCTTTTTTTTTTAAGTTTGTATCGGATGACTAGAAAGGTTGCAATCGTGTCAGCCAGTACACCCCCTATTTCAGCCCCAACTTTACCAACGTATTTAATTTTTATTTTTTTTTCTCGATTTTTTTTTGTTTATTGTCAAAACAATGATAAATATTTTGTAAAAAGAAAAATGGTAAAAATATATATTTTTTTATTGAGCTCGACAAAACACTCAAAATGTATGTCTCTAGACCAGAATATCGTCTTACGGGGGTCGAGAAAGCGTCAAAACGGCGATTTTTCAATAATAGTTTATAATTTTTGTAGAATGCCTACAAATATGATGTATCGTTCATCATTTGAGGTACCAAATGAACAATTTTTTGGGACTAGTTAGAACCCTTAAGGTGCACTGGTTACCCGAAGAACCTAGTTTTTAGTTTTTATACTTTGCGCGTGATTCAGAATAAACCGCTCGACGGATTATACTCTACGACGTCTCATTTTTTTCGTGACACTTTTTCCCATAGGATGAACGCGGCAGATTTTTTTAAAGCTTTTTATTTCAATGTTGCAGGTCTGTTTTGAAATTGTTAGCCTATTTTGAACTTTCCAGGCATTGTCCTGGTCACAATTTTGACTTCAATCAAAATGTGCCGCGTTCATTCCGTGGGAAAACGCATTACGAAGAAAACGAGACGTTGCAGAACAAAATCTGTCGAGCGGTTCTTTCTGAATCACGCGCAGAGTGTAAAAACTCAAAACTAGGTTTTGAGTCGGTATCTAGGTATCGTTCACCATTTGGTACCTCAAATGGTGGACGATACATCATATTTGTAGGCATTCTACAAAAATTATAAATTATTATTAAAAATCGCCGTTTTGACGCTGACTCGACCCCCTTGACATGGAATACTCCGTATATATATTATAAATGCCGGAGTTCTTAATGCATTGCGGATATACGGGGGGACTAAAAATGCTGGTGTGACTAGACTCGGTCTAGCCGCCGGGAAGTCTCTCTCGCAACTCCCATAAATATCGTTGTCTCTCTAATCACCCCCTCCTCCCTCTCCCTCCCACCTACCGGCAGTCCCTTGCAATAATATCACGTACATTATGCTCGTTTGTGTGTCTGTGTGCCCCTTTGGGGGGGGGGGGGGGGGGGGGTTGGCAAAGTATTCTCTATCCTCGCGATTTTCATCCCAATGCTAGAGATAGGCTAGAATAACGTTCCGCTTCGGTAAATTATAAATATACGAGAGGAAGTAGCGGGAGTGAAAAAGAGGGAGGGGGGAAACCCTCTCACATCCAAGAGGCGAGAGATCTGCATGTACGATAGCGCGGGCGACTTTGTGAAACTGGGTTATCAGAACGCAGCTCGCCTTGGACCGGTTGCACTCGATCCTCATCCTCATCCTCCTTCCTCCTCTTTTCTTATTTTTTTCGTCCTTTTACTCCCCCTCCTCCCTACACCGAGGAAGATACCCCCTTGTTTTGTATGTATGTCCACCTCTCGACCATGGCCAAAATTAATCGCCATTTTCTCTAACGACCTCCGCAACCCTCATGAAAATTTTTGCAAGAATAGAATATTAATATAACAACATGGGTACAATTTATGTGTGATTTACAGATTTTAGGGTTGGAAAGATATTTTCCTCATAAAAAAATTTAATAAAGTTTATTAAATTCAAGTTTCCTAAATGTCGATATTTCTATAAATATCATCAAAAATGTTTTTGACAGTGTTTTTTGCATTTTTGACTAATGCATTTTTTTTTAATTCAAATATTATGATTGAATTTAGAGAATATCGTTTAGTTCATCACGATGAGTAAATGTTTGGAGTCACTTGAAAATTTTGAAAAACGTCGAAAAAGATTCGAAGACTTAAAAAAATAAAGAAGAGGTTAATATTTAAAAAAAAAAAAATGGAAAAAATTGAAAAAATGATCAGGACTGGATTTTGTAATGAATTTTAATAAAGTAATGGAATTTTCAGAAATTCGAATTCAATTAAATGAGAATAAAATGGTCTTTTACTACTCATGAACAAAGTTCATGTTCTTTGTGCATTTGACGATCACGACGACAGCGAGCGATTCTCGAGAAGCGGGAATTGCCGAGTGTAAAAGTAATAAAAATAAATAAAAGCGTTTGAGAGAGTCGCTCTTGCGAGATCCTGTTGGGCAGAACTGGCCCGAAATCTTTGGCGGGAAGATTCCGTAAATAGATGCTCACTATATTTATAACTGGGCCTGGTGAATGCCGATTTGGGCGTAGGGGCGAGACGCTCCTGAGAAACATCGGGCCAGAAGAGGGAAAAAAATTGTTTGGCGAGGATTTCACGAAATTTAAGAGGCAAAAACTATTTTGTCGTCGGCGGAATTTTTTGAATGCACGCCGCTTACAAATCGCCGTGAAGTATCCTGCAACATTTTTCTACGACGTTCCGAGAAGATTTTATAAAATTCTGGACTACAATCTCGGTTAAGGGGCATTATTTTCGTGTAATCAGTCGAAAAATAGTACATTCCATCACTCGTCAGAAAATGTTTTTACGCCGAGTGATGTACGATATTTTATACCACGAGGTGCAATATGGACGTTTTCACGTCCGCTTGCGGACGTAAAAGTGTCCATTATTGTACTGAATGATATAAATCGATTTTTTTGCATACTTCTCAAGTATTTAATTGAAGATTTAGCTCTATTTTTGAAATTTTCCACACCCGAATAATAAACCTGACAAAGTTACATCGAAGAAACATTTCTACAATATTTATTATTAAAGGAGACAATGATAATTTATGGTTTTTGCAACCATTTAGAATATTCAAGGTAAAAAAAAAAGCAATGTAAATTTTTTTTCTCAGCTCCTTCATCAGATATGAGTATGAAACGGTTATTACAACATTGTTCCATCATTCGAAAGTACAAAACAACAATTTATTTTTTATTTTCATTGCTTGAATAATTTATAGAAGGCGCCAAAGTCGAAAATGTCTTTTCCCATGGCCGACAGTTAATTTTAGGATTAGCGAGTCTGAAACAAAAAAAATAAAAAAGCATTTTACGCAGGAAGGTTTCTTACACAACAATTAACCACCGTTAATGAAGAATCGATTGAAAAAAATGGCGGATATTTGAAATAAATTGTGAACAATACAAATTTTATTTTCATTTCAAGAACCGCCATTTTTTTGTTTAATCGATTTTTCATTAACGGTGGTTAATTGTTGTGTAAGAAATTTTCCTCTTCAAAATCCTTTCTTATTTTTTGTTTGAGACTTGCCAATCCTGAGATTAACTGCGACGTTGTTGGCCATGGGAAAAGACATTTTCGACTTTGGCGCTTTCTATAATTTATTCAAACAATGAAAATAAAAAAGAAATTTTTATTTTGTACTTTCAAAGGATGAAACAATTCTGTAATAACAGTTTCCTACCCATATCTGATAAAGGAGCTGAGAAAAAAAATCTTAAGAATTTGCTTTTTTTGGCCTTCTAAAGTAGACTAGTACCTTAATTGACCCTTTAACATCAAAATGGCTGAATCATTATTCCCACAACCAAAATAATTGTCGAAGAAATGCAGGAAAGAAATTGTGTTCCGTTAAACCTTGTATATTTTGTTTCTTAAAGCCTAAAATACCATAAAAATTCGGCTTCTATTTTATAATAGGGGTAAAAAAATTCTTATTCAAGTATAGACCATCTGTCTTCCTTCACTCAGTTGAAATTTAATTGAAATTGCCAAATTCATTAAAAAATGTCTAAGAGTGCTCTAATTTTCCCAATTCTGTCGTTATGAAGCTGAAATTTTTTGTGCAGTTATCCACGATTATAAAGACAGCTGGGACAAAATTTCAAAAGGACGACTTCAAAGGTTTGGTTTTTAAAAAAATTTTGAAATGATCAATAAAGCTCGCTAATGTTCTAATTTTCAGAATTTACCAGTCATCATTTTTCGCAAATATATACCAAATCCCAACGACGTTCATGGGTCAAGCTTTTTTTATGAGGAAGTCACGAGGAGTTTAAAAAATTGCTCGAAGGATGGAAAAAAATAAAGATATAATTAAAAAGAAAAGAAATATGAATATAAATAAATAAATAAATAAAGTATTTAAAAAAAAATGAAAAGATACAAGTAAGAAATAAGTTTCCAATTTGCCCGATTTTCTTCCACCCATGTGGAATGATTCTGAACAATCGAACTCTCTTAACATCCTCATAGGAAAATAGGCTCATTTGTCGCCCCCTTAATTCTCCGAAATATAGAATCTGCAACTATGTTCCCTCCCACCATTTCTGCGTTTATTTCCACTATTCTTTGGACGGAGGGGTGGGAAAGAAAAGTTGCGGTGGAGAGGATTCGAGGGAGAGGCTCTCACTCTTTCCCTCTCTCTCTCTCTTTCTCTCTCTATAGAAGCGGAGAGCCGCACGCGCGCGGAATCGTTCCGACGGATAGCGACGAGGGTCGCTGACTGCAGGTGCATTCACTGCACTCTCGCGCCCCCGTCGTTACATCTCTCTCTCTCCCTCTCTTTCTCTCTCTCTCTCTCTCCCTCTCTCTCTCTCTCTCTCTTTCTCTCTCGCTCTCTCTCTCTCTCTAGCTTCTTTTCTCACGTATACGGGGACTTGATCGGGGCCCGGGCTCGCTGGCCTCTCCTCCACCTTGCAAGGACACACGCCACCGCGGAGCAAAACTCTCTCGCGGGAGCGCGAACGATATATCGTGCGTATAATGCATGTCCCGAGGATGTATACCAAGAGGCCGGCGCGTCAGTGCGACTCCCCCGTAATGTATAAATATCCTCTCCCGAGATTTGGCGGAGGAGACAAACTCGATAAAATAATCGGGGACCTTCTCCCCTGGGAACGCGTGCATTGGCATCGGGCGATAAACCCAGAGAGAGAGCGAGGGAGAGAGAGAGAGTGGGAGAGAGAGAGAGAGAGAGAGAGAGACCAGAGACCAGAAGAGAGCAATAGAAAAAGAGAAAGAGAGAGAGAGGGAATGAGAAAATGAGAGAGAAAATGTTCATGTGTGTTAGTTGCATGTACGTGAGGTCCTTGAACCTCCTTTAACCGCGGGCGCAGCTGCAACAAAATCGAGATGTGCATTCTTTCGTCTTGCGCATATATCTATATATTTATATCCTGTCTATATATAGGTAATCGGAATGGATGCTGAAAGATATTTATAGATCTTGGTATCCTGAAATGTATCAAAAGACAATTGTCTTTGCACTTTGGCATCGATATTTTAAATAATTATTGATGAGGGGGTAGAAACATACGGCATAGCCTCTGGTCCATTACTGGACGCTACTTTGTGACTACATTAAAAGATAAATCCCCGGAAATTAGAGTGATCAATCGAAGAATGAAGTGATCATTGAGTTTGGGCTTGAGGCCCAGAATCCGGGTCAAGGTTCAAGAATTTATTCTGACGAGAGTATTCGGGAGATGAGGGTAGGACTTGACATACATTTGATACATAGTCCTGGCAAGTTCGAGTTTTTTTTGTATTGCAAAATATCGATGAATTAAGGAGATATTATTATTTAAACAAAATGTCGTCAACGCTGCATGGCAAATCGGCGTCTGTGTTGTTGACAACGAAGATAATCTAAAATCAGAATTATACAAAAGTATGTTTTAGTAAAAGATCTTTTGTGTAATCGGAGACTTTTTTGAATTTTGAAAATCGTGAAAGTGGCAGGCTGTAAAAAAAATTTCATTTTTCGGCAGTTAAAACTTGAATCGTTTGTTATAAACAAATGGAATCAACGTATCAAAGACACAACTCGACAAAGAAGTAAAGAAAAAAATGTTGTTTCATCTGTATATTTATGGCGTACATGACTGTAACTTATATTGATTTACCGTGGGGCGAACCTTCAGAAAAATCGTTATAGCTTAATAAATTTTCAGAAATTTTGCGAAATTTCTATTGCAAATTAAAGTTGAGGCTCTAAGGTCCAAGTTAGGTCGAGGCCCAAGTTAAGTTAAGGCCTAAGTTAAGTTAAGGCCTAAGTTAAGTTAAGGCTTAAGTTAAGTTAAGGCCTAAGTTAAGTTAGAGTCTAAGTTAAGTTAAGGCTATTTAACTATCCTTCCCAACCTTTGTCTAGAGAAACCATCCTTTAAGGGGGTTTCTTTCTAGTTGGAGTTGAAGTTTTATTTCAGGCTTTGGCCCATTATTAAGTTGCAGTTGCATTTTTTTTTTGATGAAGTTGAATTTTGATGGATGAAAATAAAAGTATATCAAGTAACTTTACCCCGCGTTATGATAAGCCATTCAAAAAAAATGATTTTTCTTTTCGTACTCCAATGATAAATAATTTGCGGTGACTTTGTCGATATTATTTCCTCCGGTATACTTTGCAATGGTCGAAAATTGGACTGTCGTGGAATTATAATAATTGCTTGGCAACGGATATATTTCTCGAAAGTTCGAGCAAGGAAAACGCGGTTCATCGACTCTGGCAACTCTCTCTCTCTCTCTCTCTCTCTCTCTCTCTCTCTCTCTCTCTCTCTCTCTCTCTCTCTCTCTCTCTCTCTCTCTCTCTCTCTCTCTCTCTCTCTCTCTCTCTCCCTCCCTCCCTCTCTCTCTCTCTCTCTCTCTCTCTCTCTTTCTCTCTCTCTCTATCTCCCTCTCTTTGGTGCTCAGTAACAAGGACACGTGTCCGGTTCTCGCGGGTTCACGCGAATATCTGCGCCCTTGTAATCCTTTCGAAGTAAATGGAAATCCCACTGAAATCGAGTAATCCAGCGACAAAGTCCGCGTGACTTCTTGATTTTATCCTTGAAAGCTTCCCTTTCCCACAATCGCCCAAATATATCAAGAAGATCATTTTCAACTTTTACTTTCCAATTATTCGTAATGTATACTCCTGAGAATTTGATGCCAGAAGAAACGCCTGGAAGCTTTTATCGGAGGATGGATTTGTGTAAAAATGATCTCAAAATGAATCGTCCTGAAAGGGATGAAACCATTAAACTACACCAGGAAGCAAAAAACTCCTACGAAAACTTCGAAATCTCATTGTTTGATGTTTCAAGATCAAAGAGGTTTGAAAGAACACAGCATCTCTCGTTGCATGTCTCTGTAATTAGTGAAATTACTCCAGGATTGCTGAGAAAAGGCCAGAGATGGAGGGCGAGAGAGGGAGATCTTGGATCGAGGGTAGTGGCCCCTCGCGTGTGAAGAAAGACGCTTTCACGCACGGGGGTCGCACTCTGGGCCTTCCCTCTCAAGAGGTTCACATTCACTTTTGTCCTCATGCATTTATCGATAATGCAGATCGCTCGTATTATCCATAATTTACCGTGAGTCAAGAGAGAAAATACATAAATGTTCGCCGTCGCCATTGGCTTCAACGAGGATATTCTCTCGGACTTCCTTTGATTGCACACTTTCGCGATCATATCTACGTGCCTTCCCTTGACGCTGACGCTTTGTTGCTGGTAATAATGAGAAAGGAAATTCGCCAAGTCCTGATGTGCGAGGAAGACATCGCGAAGGTAAGGACCCTAACCTTGATAACTGGATCCACAGCCAATGACCCCGATCGTTCGTTGCCCGCTGCTGTTGCTGCTTCTGCTGCTGCTTCTGCTCGACGACACGGCGTCGTCTGCAGTGGCTCTGTGTCTCTCAGCGCGATTTTTATTTCCCGTGATGAGGGCGCGATGTAGATCCCAACGATGCACCCAAGAATCACCGTCCTGCAAACTGTGAACGATTAACCGAGAAGAACCTAGCTCGTTGCAAGCTGATGAGATTGATACATGTAACGTGAGCCATGTGACACTGAAAGGAATTATGGCAACGCGAGATTGTGATTCGTCAAAAATTATGGTAATTCCAGAAACTTACATTTTGGGTTAAAATTGTAAGCTCGATGGAAATGGCAGGGGGACTGTGCAAAGGATATCACTGGGCTAAATGTGACACATTCACATCTCTACCAGTTACAACTCCAACGGGGGCCAATTCTATCAAAATACAAACATATTGTTAAATTTCTATCATTTTGTAACTCTCCTGAACAGTATATATGGGGTATTCCATACGTAGCGAGACATGTTCTGGCCACGGGTCTCTAAATGTTTCCTCCATCAATGTATCGTTTTCTTATATCATATAAAAACATTTCCATGTAGTTATGGACCCCAATTGAGTTTGGGTTTTTGTTGAGTTCTAATCGAAAAATAAAAAAATAAAATATTTAACGTACCTTTAATTGTGTGTCTCTTAAGTCTCGATACAGTAAAATTAAAATCTGACCTGGGCTTTTTAACTAGAAAGAAGCTCTCTTTTCAATAAAGCAAATGGAATATTAATCCGATATGTAAAAAAAAATTGACAGCTAAAAAACTGAGAAAAAGCTTTTTATTTTTTTTCGGCCCTTAGGGTCTATTAAATTTTATCCAAAATTTCACTGAACATTGTTCAACATGGTAGAAACGTACGGTAAATTTTTCAGCTTGCCTTTATTATTTATTCACTGGCAATAAAATTAAGAAGTTTTGTCTTGAACGAGTTCCGATGGAAAGGAAGCGTCAACTTTTTACGGAGTAACTACACATTTAATTTCCAGTGAACAAAGAAAAGAGGCAAGCTGAAAATTTTACCGAACGTTTCTCACGTGTTGAACTATGTTCAGTAAAATTTTTGATAAAATTCGGTAGACCCTGAGAGCCGAAAAAAAATAAAAACGGGTTTTTTCTCCGTTTTTTGGCTATAAATTTTTCTTCACAAATCGGATTAATATTCCATTAGCTTTATTAAAAAGAGCGTTTTTTTCGATTAAAAAGCGCTGGTCAGATTTAATTTTTGCTTTATCGACACTTAAGGGACACCCAATTAAGGGTATGTAAAATAATTAATTTTTTTATTTTTCGATTAGGACTTAACAAAAACCAAGTCCTAATTGGGGTTCATAACTACATGGAAATGTTTTTGTATGATATAAGAAAACGACATATTAACGGACGAAAAATTTTAAGACCCGCGGCCAACACCTGTGTTGCTACGCCTGGAATACCCCATATATAGAAATAGTTAACTACAATCTCAGTCGTGTAAGGAATCCTTACATTGTACTGTAACCCTAACTAAAAATATGTTAGTTGTAATTGCAAAAATTACAACTTTAACTAGGTAACTATACAGTATTTAATTTTTTGGCTGAAGTTGTAGTTTTTATAATTGCGGGCACCGTATTTTTTTATTCTAGATGGGGGTTAAATGGTATGTAAGGGGTGTAGAATTTAAAGATTCTGAGATATCATATAAAAAAATCTTCCTCGGAAAATAAGGGTTTGGAATCCTTATGATTTATAGTAACTAGATCTAAAAGAAAAATACGAATTACAACTATAAAACATAATGGGAACTACAACTATAAAAACTAACCTGAACTAAAAAATTAGCCTACTAGAAATTTACTTGAAGTAATAGATTTCCTGGTTACCATATTTATAGTTAATTGAATTTAGTTAATTGAATTAAGTTAATTTTAGATAATTGAATGTGAAGTGAACGAACTATTAAAGGGATGTTGGCAGCAACTTAGCTGAACTTAGTTAATTGAATTTAGTTAATTTTAGATATAATTGAATGTGAATTGAACGAACTATATTAAAGGGATGTTAGCAGCAATTCGACCATCACTATGATAAATTTACATCTCTCCCAGTTATAATTTCAACATCGAACAACTCTACCGGAATCCAAACTTATCCCGAAGTTACTATATTATAACGCCACTCCATGTCATACAAAAAGAAACGGTTTGCTAATTCACGATGGTTGAACGAACCCTTACCTTGCACAATGACCTCAACTAAAAATATAGTTACCGCAACTCGAGAAATTATAACTTCAGATAGTTATAATTTTTGTCCAAGATCGATGACCCATCGTTGGTCCATCGAACCCGACAGACGCTCGCAGACGCAGATACATGTGAGCAACGTCCGAGTGTAAAAAATGAGAGTGGTTGTGAGCTCCGGCGAAAGAAAGTGAAATCGAAAGAAAAAAATCTAGAGTTGCCTCCGACAGAACGGACTGCTGAGCAAAAGGGCGAAACGTTACACGCTGTGACGACACTCATTTGCCTCAATTCATTCGTTGGCAAAGGAATTCTCGATCCGACGAGGAAAATTGATCAATGATAATGGTCGAGCTTTTTCTCCCGATGCTTTTCCGTAGTCGCGCTTTTTCCGCGAGGCTTATTTCGTTCGCATTTATACATCGAGAAAAAGATTTGGTAAAGTGAAAAAAATTTGGCTTGAATTAACTAAACCCGGCAATTACGGGTGGCGAACGAAATGTGTAATTCAGTTAACTCAAAACGTATAATCAAAATGGAAACAAAAATTGCATTCCCATAAATACGTATATCATCCTTGACCCAACAGAGTAGAGAATCCGTTCAATTGAAAATTACATTGCTTTGATTCTATATTTGGTAAAATGCACTCAATATGCGATTGCATAACCAAATGGTTTAGTTGAATGAACAGTTTATATTTTCTATGCAATTTAGATGTTGTTCATCGGGAAAAAAATGCATTCAATATATAAAGGTAGAAAATTTCAATTGAATTTATAAAACATTTGATGATACGCAATATTTTTTTAAGCTACGAGGGCTTTTACTCAACTAATTAATCGTGAGATTAAACAGTCAAGTGAAAACTTTACTTATGTATCTTTGCGCCCATAAGGAGCACGAGCGCCACCAAGACCAAAGTGCAATGGTGATCTCATTCAAATATGTGGTCTTTAGTCCATAAAACTGTGCGACCACAGAGCGCGGGTAATGTTCCATAAATTTAAAGTTGATCGAGGACTCCGATGCTGCTAATGCACTGGTACTTATCGGTGCTCAGTGGCTGTCTCGCTGGCGCGAGAGCGCGCGCCGATCGTCGCCACCTTCCGGATCTCGAGCGAAGTGCCGAGATCGTGGTAGTTACTATACGTACTATCGACTAAATGTGTTGTGGCCGCATTGAAATATTTAGTCAAATTTATCAAACAATTTGATTGACTTGAAAGCATTTACTATTCTTTTTAATCGGATGAATAGCTCAAATTAAAACTAGATTTTGTTGATGAGACAAAACATACAGTTAAAACAATTTTATTTACTTCCAGTAAATGACTAAATATTCGATTGAATGAGGAAACAAGTTGTTGAATCAATCTCGTTTGAAATCATTTTGATCCAATGTTGTAATTCCGGTGAATGGAGTACACATTCGAAACAACGACACCAGTTTTATTATTTCAACAACGGGGTAATCAAATCAAATATGTGACGATTGATTAAAACGAATTTTCCGTGATCGCAGCTGGGCAGTTGATATTACTAAACGTTTTTTTCGGTGTACCTGTCCAGAAACGCACCCAGAAAAAAGATCTAGTACATTTAACTATAAATCCTAGTCAAGCCAAATAAATTTTTTTAGTTGTAGGCCGGCCTAATACAACTCTATTCATGTCAACGAAATTTTTTTTTTTAATGACCTATTAGGAAAATATATTGCGATCTAATAAATTTATATTTAATATTAATATATATTATTTCAAACTGAACAAATATGTATTTAAATGAAATCTTTTTTTTTTTTAATATTCACACAATATATTTTTTTAAACATTTCAATCTTTGTATGTATAGCTACACATATGAAGTCTACAATTTCGTAAAGCTTCGTCTTTTCTTTAACAGAAGGGAAAAGAAAAAGACCCTTTTTTATGGGAATCCTTTTCGGGGATTCGACCACCTTGCGTTTTGCCGCAATGTTCGATGTATTAAATATCCATTCTGAAAAATAAGGATGTCAAACATAGACGAGCTTGGAAAGGATATAGGCGTCGAGAGGCAGGTTCGCTTGTGCGAGAGGTAGCCACCTGGCGGATTTTTGGGGTACTGACAAATCTGCCGATATGATCGGATGAGATTACGGGTGAATAGGTATTTAGTAACAACGAATAGAATTTTTCTTCAACCCCTGTTTCTCGATGACGGGGAATTCAAATGAATAAATATAGTGGAAGTAAATATCGCCCAAAATTGGATGGAAAGAAAATTTTCTTTAAAGTAACTAAAAAATAATCAAATAAACGATTATAGTACCTACGACTAGATTTTTTTTCTGGGTGCGAGCTCGTTCGCTCGCTCTTTACAATGGCGCAAAGAGAGTGTTGAACGAGAGAGAAAATGAGGGACAGAGAGGAACGAGAGAGTTCGTTATTCCCTGAGATGCCCTCGGACAAAAAAGGCCACCTCCGCAAGAGACACTCGGCCAGTGACATCAAAAGCTCCTCCTCCATCCGCTTTTCCCTCTTCCTCTCCTTCTGTCTCTTTTTCTCTCTATCCCACTCATATATCGCGCGTTAAGAAAGAATGCGTTTCATCGAACCCGCGGAGTAGTCGTCCTTAGATCGGCCGAGTAAAAAATCAATTTCATTACCTCGTCCTTTTAACGCCGACTCTCGTCGAGGATCTGGCGTGTTTCCGTGACGCGAGAATTCTCGAATCACGAAAAGAAGATCTTCCGATCGACTTGGTGAAGATCTAATAGAGAAGGAACAAAAACCGATCGATGATTGGAGGAACTAAAAGTCATCTGTTATTTCCTGTACAAGCTCAAAGCTCTTCCACGTTTGAAGCGTTGGCATTAGCCGGATGTCATTGAGGATCTTTTTTGTAGGAAATTTAATTCTCTTCAAGTTTGTTGGTACGAAGTTTTGCTCCAAGTTGGCGTCGATTTTGAAACGGCTTTGCAAGTAAATTGCCGTTTCCCCTCGGATTTAGGATTTTGTTTACACATTTATATACAATCGCTTTATAATCGACTTTGACTGAACAAAAGTGATGAATTGAAATTTCTATCCGTATTAGAGTACATAATATGGTCTGGCTTATTATACTTAGTAGCCAAAAAAACGTTATTTAAATTATCAGAATTGTGATGATAATTGAATCGAAAAAGTGTGTTAAAAAATCACAATGATTATTTCAGGTATAATTGTTATTCTGCAATTTATATTTTTCCAGATATACTTGAAAAATATTTATCGATTTCGAAATAAATGGATGAAAAATCTGCAATGATTTACCAAAATTTCTCAATTAAATGTGAATTCTGATTAACATTCTCTCTTTTTATTATCATTTTGAAACGACGAATATTATCATGAATGTTTTTCGTTGAACGCAAAGACTTTTCATCGAGAACCTAAATCATCTTTCATTCAACCTGATCGTATGCAAATTACAAATTTGAATTTCGAAAAACTTCACAAAATGGTCATGGATTCTCCGGCCCAAATTTTTTTTTTTGCAAAATCATTGCTGTATATTTTTCTCTACGTCAATTCAAAGCTGTGGAATTTCGATTCTCCGTAGTTCGCAATAATTCATCCTTCCAAACGTGTATAACAAATTTTCGAAATCTCAGTATTTTTAAGGCGGTATTCTGGTCCAGAGACATATATTTGGAGCGTTTTGGCGAGCTCGATAAAAAAAAAATATTTGTACCTCTCCTTTTTTTACAACATTTTATAATTTTTACATTTTACATATAATTTTACAACATTTTATAATATTTTGACAATAGTCAAAAAAAAATTCGAGAAAAAATAATGAAAATGAAATAAGTTATAAACTGGTAAAGTTTGGGCTAAAAAAAAGGGTGTGCTAGAGCTGATACGATTGCAACCCTTCTACTCATCCGATACAAAATTTAAAAAAAGATTCTCAATTAGTAAGAATGTCGTTATAGCCTCTACCTCGGCGAAAACGGGAAAAAATTCGCAAAATGGCGGCTGTCTGAACAAAAATGGCGTTGTTCGACTCTTTTCTTAATAGTTTTTAATTTTTTTACAATAGTAAAAAAAATAATTTTGATACAAAAGTGGTAGGAGCGATAGAGAGTTATACATTGAAGATTGGTAAAAAATTTGAAGTAAATCGGTTGAGTAGAACTTGATATATCATGTCAGCCGTGTTGAAAAAAGTAGTTTTGAAAAAAACGTCTATAGTCTGATAGTTGCTGCGTCATTAACCCTCGCTGTTCACCGCGGGTCAAATTGACCCGAGTTATCACATTGAGCTCAAATATCAAATTTTTCCAAAAAATTCTTAAAAACTAAAAGAGTTAGAATATTGCAAGTAAAAAACCGGATTTTTGAAAGTCTTTTTTATCGCAATTTTTTGTTGTTTTTTGTTTCATATACTGAAATGTTCAAAGATAATTCCTATATTTTTTTTAAGTCAATCGAGTAGGTATTTTTTTTTTACAATCATCCAAAAAGTCGGTCGGGTCAAATTGACCCAGTGCGACCACCTAGGAATTATTTTGAGGTGTGACCAGCGAAGGTTAAAATAACTCCGTAAATTATTGGAATTGGAAAATTTCCTTTCGAAGGTATATGCTTAAGGTCTAAACTTTAAGAATATGCATAAAAAATTGCTTTTTTTCAAAATTCTAGACCAGAATAATCCCTCAAATGGATGTGCTTCGACAGAGCACAATAAAAATTTTGGCAATTCTTTCGACTCACCCAAATAGATATAACAGCTTAACAAAGGGGGTTATTTCATCGTGTTCAACATGGAAAATGACGTTGGAGATAGGGCCCTTTGTTGCCGAGCGATAGATGCAAATGCATGGCGTGGAATGAAGCCGGTGCAACATTCTCAGTGCATTACCCCTGCGTTCAACGTTCGCTGGAGGGTTATCTATAGAGATGCGGCTGCCCGATGTCTGCTTGGAACACGCTCTCGTTCAGTCCTGGACACGTGTATATCGAATGCTTGGAAAAAACAATAAAAAAATATATAAAAAAATAAAAAATAAAATGTATGAAAAATCGACATGACTCTCGCCGCGTGCAGTGAAACACGAGTTTTACGCCCTTATTCGTAAAGGTATGGAAATAAGAGCTATGTACTCCTCGAGGAGGCATCGCGGTGGATTGTTTCACGCGAGTTCAAAGATAGTAAAAGGCAAAGGAGCGAACCTCGTGAAATAGGGAGAAGAAAAAGGATAATCCTTGCGTGTGTATCTGTGTGCGAGATAAAAAGCGCGAAGAGAGAGAGAGAGAGAGAGAGAGAGAGAGAGAGAGAGAGAGAGAGAGAGAGAGAGAGAGAGAGAGAGAGAGAGAGAGAGAGAGAGAGAGAGAGAGAGAGAGAGAGAGAGAGAGAGAGAGAGCGAGAGCGAGAGAGAGAGAGAGGGGGGGGGGGGGGTTCCTGTGTTGGAGGACGATGGAGATGGTTGAGGATGCTGTAAATAACGGCTTCCCCCGCGTATATATTTCTTCGTCTTTTTTTATCTTGTATACGAGAAAACAAAAAAACGACAAGCCCAGGTATCTCTCATTCTCCTCTTTCAACGGCGAAAACGAGATGCATATGCGCGACACACCCAAACCACCCTTGAGCCCGTCAACCCTCTTTAAACATAAGCCTCTCATCAATTTCGATATCTCTTCACGAGAACGCGACCTCGAGAATTGAACCGCTAAAAAATCTCATCGTCAAGGTGAAAAACGAGAATTCCACAGATCGGTGGGCCCGAAAATTTTTGCACCAAAGAGGTCAAAAAGGATCTCGCTCGGTCAAAAAGGGTGATGTATTCATTAGAGAGGGTCTTGTATTATATTAATATAATAATATTACAAATAATAACAACAACAACATACAATTCTATTGTATTATTATTATCATTATTATTATTATTATTATTATTATTATTATTATTATTATTATTATTATTATGAACATTGATATTAATAATATTAACAATACTAATAATTCATAATAATGCACAATTATATTGTATTATATGGTTTTATTATTATTATTTACTTTGGGACAAAAAAACGTGAAACTATTGAGTGATGAATGTTCTACTTAGCATAGTTGCAATCGTCAATCGATTCTACATCGATTAAGGGAGTATTCTGGTCTAGAATTTTGAAAGAATCATTTTTTTGCATATTCTCAAAGTTTATACCTTTAAGAATATATTCTCGAAAGGAAATTTTTTAAGTCCAATAATTTACGGAGTTATAGCTATTTTAGTGATGCAGCAACTACGCCCGTCACATCGGAACAAATCGAACTATAGACGTTTTTCTCAAAATTACTTTTCTTCACACGGCTGACATGATATCTCAAGTTCTACTCAACCGATTTACTTCAAATTTTTTACCAATCTTCAATGGATCACTCTATCGCCCCTACCACATTTGTATCAATATTATTTGTTTTTACCATTGTAAACAAATTAAAAATTATGACAAAAAGAGTCGAAAAACGCCTTTTTTTTTTGTTTTGACAGCCGCCATTTTGCCCCGGTTTTTAATACACTATGTTAGAGATGTCCCTAGCGTTAGTGCTTTTCTGTAATTATTAAAGACGCTGCCGCGTCTCTTGATATGCCCTCGCAGGTCTCAGTGCCTAAAAGACATAGGGCAGGGCCCACAAGTTTCGTTTGTGAGAGCGAAAATTTTCCGCGGTGGGACCTCGACGAGCGTTGTACTAATATTGGTGACTAATTTTTGTTGAATAAATAACGTTATGGTTGAGGATTCAGTCAACTATTTGTTTCCTCGCAAGCATTAGAGTTTCAACTATACGGTCGATACGGTATATTGTTAAATAGCTTTTAATAATTTTTTTCATAAAAAGGGCAAGTATCCGTATCGAAAAGAATAGTCGCCCCAAATTCTTTTCCGGTTAGTTGCCCTAAGGGCAATATGAGAAAAACCCAGGCGTAGTCCTTGCTAGATTACTAGCACTAGCGCTTAAAGAACTAGATAAGAAAGAAAAACTGTTAATTAAAGGTATTGAAAAAAATAAAGAAATTGTTAATTATAAAACAATAAAATTGATAATAAAATATCTAAATAAAAAAATAAAATTTTAAAAATATAATGAAATGAAATAGTCTGTAACTTAATATTAATTATAAACTCCTTCGACGTGAGGTGACTATCCGCTACGTTGGGCAACTATCCCTCTTTTAAGAGGTCAAACGAAACGGGATTTACTCAAAAACAATATTAATTGGGTTTACAAAAATAGTGCACATGGAAAGATAAAAGACCAATGTTTTAATATACACGATGCATATTGTCAGTAGATACTTCATTTTTAAGGAATAGAGCTTTTTCCTTAAGTGTGGCAACTATCGGGCTTTTACCCTAGTATACACGGTTATAAACGTCGTGTGCAATTTTTGATCGAAATTCAAATTATTTCGGTCGCTACAGTCTTTCTTGGAAAATTTTTATTGGAGCCTGAGATCTAGCGCGGAAATTTTAAACGCGTTTTTCTTGGAATGGTGTTTTTCAAAACGGGGGCCACTCTCAAAGGAACAAGCCGAACAATAAATAAAAATTTGCTAAGCATTTCTATACTCAGGCTTCCAATTCATTTTAACAAACTCAATTTTTTCCTATAATATTTTGAAATAACTATCGATCCTCAAACGTTTCAAGTAGCAACCGCCAATGAATTCTGCATCGATTGACACACGCTGATCCGAACACCCGGACGATAAATAAAAATTCGTCGACCTTTTTTCTACTCACACATTGATCTCAAAAATAACTCTGAGGTATTGAAGAGAAAAAAAAAACAGTAGTTGCGCAATCGATCGATTCAGGCGGAATTCCATTCGCTCTTATTAATTCCACCGAGCGTTACTCCGCGTTAAAAGTGTTAGAAATTCTTCGCGGTTACGTTGACCGGGGACGCCTCCGCCCGAAAACGCAATAGAGCACGTACTTTCGAGATTTCGAGAGCTCTCCTCGATTTCCGGTCATTACATGGCGACATATATGGAATACAAAAATATTACAAAAAAAATAATATCGAGAGACCGAAGTGACACACCTCGCGACTGCAAGTTGTAAAAAAATATGGAAAAAAAAACATGTTTCGTTAGTTTCGTAAAAAAAAAAGACTCACGAAATTTTCGGCATACATATTTGACATCAATACGCTTCTTTTTTCTTTTTTCGTCACTCAAGTCGAGACATATATTTTTTTTTTATTATTTTTTTTTTTAACACCGAAAGAAATCGTTGGATTGTAAAAACGTAATTGAAATCGCGATCTCTCGCGCACGTGAAAATATTCATGCGCAGATGCGCGCGGAATGCAGAGAGTGCAGGAGAAACGAGACACAGAGAGAGAAAGAGAGAGAGGGAGAGAGAGAGAGAGAGAGAGAGAGAGAGAGAGAAGACCTGCAGCTAAAGATGAGACCCGATGACGTTCTCTGGGCCCGTCACGAGAGAGCCATATAAAACGCAACTCTCACCGACGTTTAAAAAAAAAATGTTTCTCCTCAAGTAGCGCATAAATATGTCGATTTTGGCATCGTATACGGTCGAGAGAGAGAAAGAGAGAGAGAGAGAGATAGCGCTCTCTCGTCAATTTTTAACATTTTCGATCGTGTCTCCCCCCCCCCCCCGCCCTGATCGTCGGGATGTCCGCGATGCGAGCGATCGCGAAAGCGAGCACAAAATAAACGGTCCCCGCGACCAAGCGAACGTCATATTGCAGTCTTTCCCGCGACGGCACGAGAGGAGGAAAAAAAAGTCATTCGCGCGGTAACGTTCAAAATAGGCACGAAAGAGGTGAACATCCTCATTGATTATGCATATTATAAATTTTAACATTCTTTTTTTTCAATTCATCTTCCCTCTAGCCTCGGTTCACGTCATAATATATATATAGGTGTGGAGGGAGCAAAATGGACCCCATGAGAAAATAACACATCTAAGATTGTACGTTGTGCGTATGCATAGCGTAAACTCGTTGATTTTCATCTAGAAATATACCGTTTTCGTCGATCAAATTGCGAGTCGAAAAAAAAATTCTCAGGGCAAAACGGATACCACGCTGAAATTGTATTTTTTGAAAATTCGGGTAAACGAGAAAAAAAGGTTGAAACAAATTATTTCCTTCGCTTCTCACATCACCTTAATATTTAAAATAATTGGACCAAGATGCTTGACGTATTTTTGCTACTATTATTTTTTATAATTATGGACGTGGCCATTTTGCCCCCGCTACCTCATTTTCCTTTGGTCGTCGGATTATCGAAGTATTTTAGTATAAGTGGGTTACTCTGATACTATTAAAGTACGTTAGGGTGTTTTTTTTTCAATGCAATGGAAATGACAATTTTCAGTAAAATTTTCGAAATCTTGATGGACAGTCATGAAAATGTCGAAATTTAGATCTGATTTTGCGATGGTGAGTCAATTTAGAAATATCACCGTCAATTATAATGATAATTCCCGTATTTTTCATTTTTTTGAATTATTTATTTTTATTTACAATTTTTGATAGTGTCCATTTTGCCCACCCCTCCCCTATAAATTTTTTCGGATACGAATGATCGAAATGCCAGGTTAAAAAAAAAACAAAAAATTTTATCAATGCTAAATACGGAATCATGATATTTATGAGATTTTGTCGAAAGTAAAATGTCAGATCGTTGAACCTAAAGACCTTTTGTGGAATATGAGAAACATCGGTATTTATACTCAGGCATTTAATTATTATTTTTTTTTTACATCACGATATCGATGGCAAAAGTTTTCACGAGTCCAAAGTGGGGGACGAAAAAAGACATTCGAAAAATTCAGGAATAATAGAGAAGATCGAGGGAAGACGTGTATTAATTAATGGAAAATAAAAAAATAAATTGAGTGAAAAAAAAAATTGTGGAAAAAAAGAGGTGAGATTCCGATCGTATAGTGAAGTCGCGAGAAGAGACATTCTCGCAGTCGTCGCCCTCGATCGACTTCGAAGGTAAACGGGACGAGATCCGTTCGCCTCATGAAGGTACCACTGAACAGCTTCACCGTTGACAATCATAAGGGCGCAATCGGTGCCATTCAAAATGCAAATCCGCGACGTTTGAGCGCTTCTCGTTCGTCGGCGCTCGATAGAGATATATTTTCTTACTAAAACACACGGACACGCATGATACCTATATCCTTTACAGTGTAATTACAGCTGTGCAATTAGTCGGCGTGCAGTTTCATCGTTGCGTCACGTATAATTTGAGCATATCGAAGCTTCTCCCGTCGGCGGATATGCGTTTTCTCACTGTCACAGACACGCACACAAACGCACACGCACACTCACACAAATGGGAATTTTGTCGACTCGTGATCTCTCGGGAGAGGCCTTAAGAGAGACGGGTAAGTCCAACGACGACGATCATATTAGTCTCGGGTCATTGACGCCCATTAATCGTCACTGTCGTGCAAGTCTGTTAGGGGAGACTGAGACTGATTGACACAGAGGTTTCAATGGTAATAAAATGTGAGATTAATTGATGAGGTACCTCAATTTTCTACTTTACGACAATTACCGATACACTGAGAAAAAAGTTCAGTTAAAACAACTAAATCCATTTAGTTGAAAAGAATTTAGTTGATTCAATATTAATTTGTTTGAAATAACGAATCTATAATTAATTCAACGAATGGATTTGGTTAACCATGAGATATGAGGTGAACGAAATTATTTTGTCAATTTCCAGATACAGTTTAGTCAAATTTACACGTTACTGAGTTGCTGTACAGAAATATTTCGTTGATTTCTAGTATATTTCAACTAAATAAATTTAGCTCTAACAAAAAAACAATTCGTATTTTAAATCACACAATTTATTTGGTACAAAGATATTTATTTGATTGAACTGAAACTATTTGTCCATTCAAGCAACGATTTAACCGATTTAACAAAAACTTCCACTGTAACTTTGTTGAATTACCAAAATGATCACGTTGAACGTCCGGAAACAAATATATGCTTGAGTCGAACAAATTTTTGCATTTTCAACAAAAAAAATTTCTCAGTGTAGGAATTTACAAAAATACTCCGACATTTGAGGCGGTATTCTGGTCCAGAGACATACATTTTGAGCGTTTCGGCGAGCTCGATAAAAAAAATGTTTACCATTCTTTTTTGCTTCCTCATGAAAGAAGCTTTGTTTTCGTCAAAATATTTTTTTTTCGAGATTTTTATGGTGCCAATATATTTAAAATGTCCCAAAACATCGAGAATTCATATTTAGAAAAAATGTCCGGATGGATGTGTGTGTGTGTATCCTGAGGTTCTGATCTAAATAATTAAGGTTGTTTAGAAGCAAATCACGTTTAATGAGAAAATTCTGAAAATTTGGTATGTTTTTCAAAGAAGTATTTAAGAGGTCGTGTAAAAATTTAACGACGATTTGGAAGTTCGTTATCGAATAATTAAGATTAACAAATTAAAAAAAATTGAATGTAGTCTTATGAAAACTGATATAACTTTGCGATAAGTTTTTTTTTGACCTCTCAATTTTTTTATATCCACAATATACTGGAAGCAACGGAAAGAAAACGAAGTTTATTGGTAAATATTTTTTTTATTTGTTACAAGAATTGTTTTTAACAAAACGTTAATTCCTTAATAACGAGCTTCCTGATCGTCGCGAAATTTTTACACAACCTCTTAAATACCTCATGCAAAAACATACCGAATTTTCAGAATTTTCTCATTATTTTTTATTTTAACCCTTAAGGAGGTTGAAGTAATGATGATAGAATTCTGAAAATTAGGTATGTTCTTACATGAAGTATTTAGGAGGTCGTGTAAAAATTTCACTACGATTGAGAAGCTATTTATTGAACAATTAACATTCAAAGGTTTCATAGCTCCTAAACAACCTTAATAACTCAAGAACGCTTCGAGATATCGAGCTGAAAGGGTTTAGCCGGATAAGAATGGTGAATCGGCTCTCAGCGAATTTTGTAGCGCCGATTTTTTCCAAAATTCCTAACCTAACAAAAATTGAGCAATGCATTACTAAAGTAATGAAATTTTTTTTCTACTTTGAATTACCCATTACTGTAATAATGGACAATGGCAGCGCTTAGCATTATCCATTATTAATTTAATGCATAATCGTTAGGTTTCACATTTATCATTACAAAAATAATGCTTAATGTTTTTCTGTCGTAGAATTCTGTCGTTTTTCTGTCGTAGAAAATAAATAATGCATTATTTTTACATTATAATTTCGGCAACTCTGGTTCGTCTATTATGTATATTTATGTATTTATCGATATCTGTATGGATGTGTGTTTCTTCGTGTACCATCGGTGTGGCCGCCGATTTGAACGCGGCGGTTCGAGGTCGCGATTGGGAAATGCTCTCCAGTTTACACATACGTGTATATACCCACCCATCTGTCTGGTCCACATGGATGAAGAGGGGCAAAGGGACGAAAATTTTGCGGTGCGAAGAGAGAAAGGCCCGCGCGAAGAGTCGCGAAGATATATATATATATATATATATATATATATATATATATATATATCTTCTCGAAAGAGACCTCTCCATTTAAGGCTAATGTTACAAACGATTCTTCACCTGTACTGATCCGAGCCCAAGTGTAAAAGTTACACACAAACGCTATAGTACTAGATTTATTGGGAAACGCCACAGCATCTTTTTATGTATTTTAGAAATGCATATTTCACCTATACCAGGAATTTATGGCTCGTGCGATCGCGATAAGGGCCCCAAAATGCCGAAGTCCTCGAAAAATTTATAAAAATTCATCCCTTTAATTATATTTCGTGGATCGATCGAAACAATGCCGATTAATTGATTTAATTACGAATTTCAATTGAAAAATAGTTTTTCTATGGAAAAATTTCTATCGTTGGTTCACGAGCTTTCAAATTTGTACAAGAGACGATAAATTTGCATACAATTTGCGAATATTTCGGAAAAATTCACTTATAATTAATATATCGGTAACATTTCATCGACCAAAAATTAATATGAGAATATTATTTCACGTTGAAGGTAAAATTCGTTTTTTTTTCTTCGCCGGTTCAACGTATTCTCGAACGGTGGAGAGACTGAGAAATTCCATCGTGGGGCGCCTCCTCTTTTTTTTTTTGAGGCTCCGCATATATCTGGGACGCCCTGCTGATGATGTGCTCTCTCTCTCTCTCTCTCTCTCTCTCTCTCTCTCTCTCTCTCTCTCTCCATACCTCTATCTTTCTCTCGCGCGCGCGATCGGCACACTTGTGTTCACTTTTACTTTCCTCGATCTCACGGAAACCACGACGTGCCCTTCGAGCGATTATTCTAGGATGAATTTCGGGCGTATAACCACAAGTCTAGTCCCGTTGGATGAGTCCGCAAAAATGCACGCTGACCAAACGGGAGAGAAGGGAAAAAGAATTAACAACAGTACGAAAAAAAAAAAAAAAATAAGTAACAGAAGATCCGAAGGATCGAGGCTCTCGATCCCGACGTGTATATGGGCTATTCCACGGGTAGCGGGACAGATTTTGGCCGCGGTTCTCAAAATTTTTCGTCCATCAATATATCGACTTCTTATATCATATAAAAACATTTTCATGTAGTTATGGACCCCAATTGAGTCTGGGTTTGTGTTGAGTTCTAATCGAAAATTAAAAAAACAAAACATTTAACGTACCTTTAGATGTGTGTCTCATAAGTGTCGATACAGCAAAATTGAAATCTGACCAGTGCTTTTTAACTGGAAAGAAGCTCTCTTTTCAATAAAGCAAATGGAATATCAATCCGATGTGTAAAAGAAAATTGACAGCCAAAAAAATGAGGAAAAAACCGTTTTTATTTTTTTTTCGGCCCTTAGAGTCTACTGAATTTTATACAAAATTTTACTGTTCATTGTTCAACATGGTAGAAACGTGCGGTAAATTTTTCAGCTTGCTTTTATTTTTTGTTCACTGGCAATAAAATTAATAAGTTTTGTCTCGACCGAGTTCCGATGGAAAGGAAGCGTCGACTATTGACGGAGTAACTACACATTTAATTGTCGGTGAACAAAGAAAAAAGGCAAGCTGAGAATTTTGCTGAACGTTTCTGATGTGTTGAACTATGTTCAGTAAATTTTTTTATAAAATTCTGTAGACTCTAAGGGCCAAAAAAAAAATAAAAACGGGTTTTTTCTCCGTTTTTTGGCTATAAATTTTTCTTTACAAATCAGATTACCAGTCCATTAGCTTTATTGAAAAAAGAGCTTTTTTACGGTCAAAGAGCGGTGATCAGATTTAATTTTTGCTGTATTGACACGCAAGGGACATTAAGGATGTTGAGTCCCAAATTGCAAATGATGAGAAAATTCTGAAAATTTGGTATGTTTTTGGATGAATTATTTAAGAGGTCGTGTAAAAATTTCTCGACGATTAGGAAGCTCGTTATCGAACAATTAACATTAGCAAATTAAATTAAATGTAGTCTTATGGAAACTGACATAACGTTGCGATAAGTTTTTTCTTGACCTCTCAGTTTTTTAATATCTACACTATATTGAAAGCAACGTAAACAAAATGAAGTTTATTGATAAACATTTTTTTTATTTGTTTAAAAAATTGTTCATAACAAAATGTTAATATTTTAATAACGAGCTTCCTAATCGTCGTAAAATTTTTACACGGACTCTATTTCATAGGGACTCAACATCCTTAAAGGTCATTAAACCTTTGGCCATTAAACCTAAAAGGACATTAAAGATATGTAAACTATTTTATTTTTTTAATTTTCGACTAGGACTTAATAAAAACCAAGTCTTAATTGGGGTTCATAACTACATGAAAATGTTTTTATATGATGAAAGATGAGAAGAAAAATTTTGAGACCCGTGGCCAAAACCTGTCTCGGTACGCATGGAATACCCCATATATATAAAAATATACGTCGCTCTCTCGGGGCCTCGCGGGGTCTCTTCGACTTCCACGAAATAGGATCCAAAAATCATGGTAATTCCGGGGCGCATCTTGTCCCAGGTATCCATGCAGAAGATTCCGCACACGAGTCAAGAAAAAGGGAAAAAACCAAAATAAAAAATGGCCTCGGATCCTCTTCTGCGATGCTCTTTGGCCCCTAATTTGAAAAAAAAAAACGGCGACAACGTTCCACATAGAGATGCTGCGCGTCTCTACATTCTTTCTCTCTCCTGCACAATTCGGCATCCATGCCAGAGTCTTTTTGGCCTTGGTCAAAAACGATGTATTGGATGAATTTACATTTCAAACGATGCTACGAGATTCTCCAAGGTCTAGACCTAGGAGGTCTAGGATGCGTCATCTACGGTCAATTTCATTGCATTTTTCTTCTCTCTCTCTCTCTCTCTCTTTCTCGGTGGTTTCTTTCGATTTTTTCCCGTCCGTTGACACGATCGAGAACATGAAGCACAAGTCGTTGTTTTATCGGGACTTCAATCGGTCGTAACGATCGCTAAACATACGAAAATAGACCCCGAAGAATACGGCATTTGCTAGTCAAAATGCGTCACGAATGGAATATCATCGTTATTCCTTCCGCGTCTCTGTTCGTCTCTCTCGCTCTTGTCTCTTCACTCTTTTCTATCGCATTTTTTATCTCCCTCTTTCCCTCTTCGTGGTCACGGGAAGACTTAGGGCTGACGAGAAATCGGAGTACATTCCGCGCCCGATCGTCCAAGTGTCCAGAAATCAACGCATCTCTCTCGTAGCCTTTTTATTTCTATCGTCTCTTCCGCTTTTTCTGGCTCTTCAATAATCGTCATCTCACTTACATCTCTTTTTATCGCCCTCGGAAATGGTTCTGTGATCGCTTTCTCTGGTTTCTACAAAAACCCCAAATTATTCGGTAAGTGAAGGCACAGTTTTTAAATCAATTGTTTCTCAAATTCCTGGTGAAATTCTATTTTTATCGTAGTTGCATTATCTAATATTTTTTTACGATTATGGAAGTGGTTGTCTTGCTCCGGTAACTCATTTTGCTTTGGCTCTGGAATTGTTCAATTTTTTTTACAAATTTTCAAGTCCTCATAGGAAATTGTCATGAAAATATCAAATCTAGATCTGATTTTGCGGCGGTGAATTTATTTTGGTATATTAACGCGAATTATAATAATAGTTCCTTCCAGGGATGGTCGATTCCGATTTGATTCTTTAAAAGATTCTTTTGTTCACAAAATCGATTCTTTCCTTTTCAATCTTTAGGTGAATCGATTCTTGACCTTAAAAATCGGAAATTAGATTTTTAATTAAATTCATTATCTATTGAAGATTGGTAATTAAATAAAGATTGACAAAAGTCCCGAAACATCGACGTCAAGGTTAAAAGAAAGAAAAGTAATGTGAAAATGTGAGAAAAAGAGTAAAAAATAAAAATAAAAGTTAAAATATTGAAAACATGATCCAACGAAAAAAATAATCAAAAGTCAAAATATACAAAATATCATAAAACGATAGAAGCTTATGTAATAGAAAAAAGTCTGAACTGTTAAATATATTCATAATATTTTTAACAATATATTAAAAAGTGCAAATATGTAAAAGAATCAAATTATCATTAGTCAGAATGAAACTGCTTTATATTTGTTATTTTGTATTCATCATTTTGTATTAAAAATAAATTAATTCAATTTAATCATTTTCCATGGCAAAAACTCAATAAACAATTACGTAAGCTTTAATTAGCAATTAATATTTCTTTTATACGACTTTTAAAAATAGATTCTTACGAAATCGATTCTTTGGATTCGATTTTTTATGAAAATCTATTTTCTTGATTCGATTCAGAATCGATTCTTTTCAAAGAATCGTACATTCCTAATTCCTTCATTTGCAAATTTCTTGAATTTTCAAATTTTTTCCATAGTTTTAGATGATGTCCATTTTGCCTCCAGTGCCCATTTTGCCCCCTCTTCGCCTATAAATAATAGTGATTAAAGATTTTTTTGTGTTAAACCGAAACTTGCGAGTAATAAAAAAAAAGTTTAAAAAATTACGCCCCAATGTTCAATTTTGTAAGTTAATTTAACGACAGTGACATTGAGGAAAGTAAAATAAATGAGCTGATTCAATTTCTTTTTGATCTAAAATCATGGAAAAAATGACTACAATTCCATAAGGTATTTCAAGTATATATTTAATCGGTCAAAAATCAGTTTAAAAATTACAACTCTACACTGAGAAAAAAAAATGTTGGAATCAACTAAATCTGTCATTCAATACGTCCAAACGAATATTTAGTTGGTACACTTTAATATTTTTTTGCCTGAATAATATCGAATTGTACCAACTAAATATTCGTTTGGACGTATTGAATGACAGATTTAGTTGATTCCAACATTTTTTTTCTCAGTGTAGTAAAATGGGTATTACTATAACTTTCATCGAACAATAACATCGGGCTTATCTTTTTGGAATTGTGATTTTTGTTTTCCATACGCTTATCATGATTTTCTTCAAGAAGAGCCGCTGGAGCTGCAATCGAGGTCGTTTGGTTTATTCGAAATTTTTTGCGGTATTCGTGACTCGAGTAGTTTGAATCTTTTGAGTTGAGAGAATAAAAAATTAAAAAGTGTTTTTAATTTTTTCACTCCCGCCATATTCTGTATGCGAATCTTGATTCTCGAAGACACGAAACTTTCGTTGCGATCTTCTCACTCAAAAAATTCCCAGCTAAACGTTTTCTACCGTTTTCCCCCTCTCAACGCTGCACTTTGAAATTTTGAGGGAACAGAGCCAAAAAACTTACACTGATATTCGAAAACCTCGTAGTTTTTGAGGGTTATACTTATTTTTCGCGAAATCTCAAATAAACATTCGTAAGGGAGAAGAAAGCATTGAATTACAGTGTTTTTGTTGGCGAGCAGTGGTGGGGCTTCGAACTGCCTTAAGGCGATCTCGAAGGCCAAAAATGTTTGGGACCAATTTTCGTTCAAGGTGACAAGAAATTTTTTTAAATAAAAAGAACAACCATAAGAATCCACCAAGACTCCTCAATTAACAAATTTCTCGGTAGTTTGCTTCTTCACAAAATATTCAGTAACAGTTATTTGTTTCCTCTGAAGGTTACGATACTCCCAGACGAACATTTTTACACGATCGAGAAAATTAGCAGAAGAATTTTTACTCCGAAAATGTATATTGTTTTCATTTTAAAGAAGTGGGTATGTATACAAAAAATTAGCCACGCTCTAAGAAGGTTTGAGGTCCTCGAGAGGTTAAATGATTTCAATTGAATTAATGAAACGAATCAAAAGTTCCGTTGGTCACGTTTGTTTGATTTTATAGAGCGTTGATAACAATATTCAAATCGCATTCTTATTCTAACGTGATAAACTGTGTTTACAAAAGTCAAAAGTTGGATTATTTAAGATATTACAAACCTGATCGCTCACATAATAAAATTGAGCTATTGCGGAACGTGTCCTTGAATATTTGAATGTTTAAAATCATGGTACAACAGTTAGAGCCACGCCGAAATTATTTATTTGATATTTGAACCAAACTTTATTAATTTTTAACAAATTAAATTAAGTTAGTCGTCTAGTCTAGCGAGCGAAAAAACAAGCTTATTTTCGAAAACGTTTTTCTCAGCTTCTTTATTAGATATTACCATGAAATTTTTTCCAGGACATAATGGTATTCTTTATAGAATCGAGGAAAATGGTTTACTTCGTCTAGCGTTTTTTGTCCAATTTTCAGAGGGCGCCAAAGTCGTGTCCTCAAAAAAAAAGGTGTTCCCATGGCGGACAAACAACCTTCGGATTGGAACATCTGAAACGAAAATAGGAAAAAAAAAATTTAAGAGGAAGGTTGCCACGTGGTAATTCATCACCGTTTGCCAAAAATCGATAATAAACAAAAAATAGACAAAAAACCAAATGAATCATTTTTTTGGCGTAAAGTAGATACTTCTTTGGATTCAAAAATTAAATTTCCAAGGTAAAAAGCACTTGCAGTATCTTGAAAGATTCATAACAAAAATGAAATTGGAATACGTCTTTATGCATATTTTATACTGAATAGTGAAAAAATATAATAGGTTTACAATTATAATTGTAATAATAATACTCAATGCAGTGATTAAAAATTAATGATCATCGAAAACGTGAATATTTTATTTTTATTGTTATCTCGCGATGATGACAAATTTTGAAATCGTTTCACTTCAAAATTCGACGAGAGACAATGTTCGTTAAAACTAAAACGAAATTTAAAAAAAAGAAAAAAATCATTCAAAAGTAATGAAACCTTGTTTTCTCCTTGTTTTGTTGCAGATTCCAAGGAAAATAAAAGGAAAAATGTATCTGCTTTACATCGTCCTTTTTCTCGTAAGTCTCTTGATACTGGCGATCGTTGGTCGAGGACGAAGAAAGGATCTTCGTCTTCCACCGGGTCCAAGAGGACTTCCGGTGGTCGGTTATCTGCCATGGCTGGATCCGAAAAAGCCACACGAGAGTCTCACGAGACTTACGGAAAAGTATGGACGCATATGCGGTCTTTGGATGGGCTCGGTTTACACGGTCTTGCTGTCTGATCCTCGAATAGTCAAACAAGCGCTGGCTAAGGCTACAATAGCAGGAAGAGCTCCGCTCTATCTGACTCACGGAATTATGCAGGGTTATGGTGAGTCCTTTTCAATATTCGTCATTCTTATCTCCCCTCCATTGTGCTTTTTTTTTCATCACGCATCATTGTCACTTCCTTCAAGCTTATTTCCGCCATTAGAGATGAATCATAAAATCATAGAGTAAAATTTAAAAACGATTAATTCTTTTGTCATCGCGGATGATGAATTCGATCATATAAATTCTGATCTGATGCACATTTTCACGGGTATTGATCTTTCATTCAATATTGATCGAATGACAATTAGTATAGTAAAAGAGCTAAGCAAACTACCGGAAAGTACTTCAAGTACAAAGTACAAAGTACTGGAAAGTACTTCAAGTACAAAGTACAAAGTACTGGAAAGTATTTCAAGTACAAAGTACGATAAGTACTGGAAAGTACCTCAAGTACAAAGTACGATAAGTACTGGAAAGTACTTCAAGTACAAAGTACCATAAGTACCATAAGCACTTGAAGTACCAAGTATTAAGTACTTTTAAAGTTTTCATTGCAACTTTTATTAATTATTCATTACAATGATAATGTGTAATTGAAAGGCCAATTAATTGACCATTATGATAGTAATGTGTAATTAAAGTGCGATTTAATTATACTCATTACCCGTGTAATGGATAACTGACTCCTTTTGACTGCGAGATATTTCAAGCATTAAATTACAAATGTGATTTAATTATAAATGTAATTTAATAAAAAATATACATTAATTGCAAATGTAGTTTGACTTGAAATGTAATTGGATTAAAAATATAATTAAATTTTCTTCCAAGTAATTGAATTATTTTCAATATAAAATGCTTGAAATAATTTGTAATTGCTCTAAGTAATGCATAATTTAATGCTATAAAATTACAAGTGCTTCAAATAATTAGTAATTCAACATGTAATTTAATTATAAAAGTAATTGCTACCGCCCATCTCTGCTATGAATATGGGTGAACTACTGTTAGTCATTTCTTAAAAAATTTGGTTATTCATGTTAATGCAATTTAAACTTTTGTTTCAAGAAAGATTTTACGATATTTAGTAATAAGTTTAAACTTTTCGCCGGAAACTAAAAAAGAAATGAAGTTTACTCTAAATTTAACTTGAACCTTGAATAACTTTTGAAAAAGTGAGTTTATCGAAAAATCATAAGAGATCTTTTTTGTAGAGCATTCAATTCTCTACAAGAATGTGTATCGTTCATTTTGATACATTGACTTGAAGCCGAGATATAAAATTCCAAAGATTGCAATTTTTTTTTCCTTTGTTATTTAAATGGGAAATAGAAATTTGCGATGAGACATATCTAAACATTTATATTAAGAGCTCTGCTTTTAACAGGCATCTTTTTTCACCTCCCTGAAAGTATTTGATATGTTATTTCGAAAAACAAAAAATACTCGGTTTTTTGAATCAGTCTAATGTCCATACATTACGAAATATTATTTTTAATTACATATTCCAAGGCTTTGTACGTGCAACCACCATCAAGACACTTTCAAAAGTACTCGATACTTGTACTTGAAAAAGTATTTGAAGTACAGAAACGTATTTGGAATTTTGAGTACAATACTTGAAGTACAGGCCAAGGACTTGAAGATTTAAGTACAATATTTGAAGTACTTTTTAAGTTGTTGAAAATTTAAGTACAACACTTGAAGTATCTTTTAAGTACTTTAAGTACGTCGCAAGTACCGGGTACTTAACAAATACTGCCCAGCTCTAGTACAAAAATCATAAGTAACGAAAAGTAATTCCAATCATTCGAACGTTATGGTAAATATCGTTAAATTTTTCGACCGGAAGAATCGTTGAAAAATTTCTTGACCAATCGATAGAGATCGTTAATTAATTCTGTATAATTAATACTGGTGGGTGAGGGAATTAAGAAATATATATATTCGTTCAAGGGCCACCCGGAATGGCCCAGAGCGTATAATCGAAAAAATTCGTAGCGTATAAAACTTGCGACATAGCGACGAGGTCAGTGTAGCGAGAGGGAATCATGTGTCTCGTGTAATATCTCTCGACTCGGTCGATTTTTATCTGGAGGCAAGGGGGAATAAAAAGGAGAAAAGAAACAGAAAGAAAAATATATAGTTCAAACCTTCTGGCCTGACTTTCGAATCGGCGAAGGGAACAATGGAGATCGCTCGAGACCGAATTTTTACAATAGAAAGGGCAGGACGAGTAACACGCTCTGTGGCTTTTATAGCGGGTGTAGGATGTAACGGTGCCTCTCGTCTCTTGTCCCTCTTTTCGTTTCCGAGTTCACGTCTCTCGCGGTGCGTTCTATACCTTCCCAACGATAACCTACTAAATTCGCACAAACCGTATACGCCTATCAAAACTTCTTTTTTTTTCCTCTTTCGGTCGTATATATACTCGGTGTCTCGGGACAAAAATGAGGTCATCTTTTTATAGCCATACGAACGAAGCAAAAGGAGGATTAAGGCTCGTTTGGGTTTTGTGGTTGAGCCGGAGAAAAAAAGGAAAGAAAGATTCGTGCAAATTTCGTTGTAACGCTTTTTTTTTGTCGTTGAATATATCGAAACGTCAAAATGGGTCGCAAAATTTCGAAATACTTGAGGTAATCGATTATTTATGGGTATTTAATAGAAACTTTACTTCCTGGTGATTTATCAGAGGGCCTAGATTCTTTCAAATCGATGACACTATCTATTGATATAATTTTGGTGCGAAAAGTTTAGTGAGCAATAGATGGAAGTCGAAGAAGTTGAATAATGTCGATTGTTCAACATTTTTTGCTTGGTAATTATTACAAATTGATATTTCTCTTTTTTTTTCTAAATAATGGCCGAATTTTTGTCACATATTTATATTTTCACATGTATGAACTCGTGGAAATATTAAAACAACAAGAATTTGCTGATTACAATTTATCTTGAACCAGGGATAAAGGTCTGAGCTACAATTCTGAGCTTTGTCCGTTCGGTGCGTTGACTCTTACTACTTGTCGTCTGATCGCAGCACGAGTCGTACTACTTAGTTTGCGCGATTTATTTTTTTTTCGCCGCGTTAGCTGGGCGATATTCATACAATTTCGTTTGTGAATCGTAGGATGCTTATGCTTCATGGAACAAAAAATTGTTTTCGAAGTTTGTCCGTAAATACTTGGAATACTCTAACTACTTTAAGGGGCTATCCCAGTGCACCCAGAAAAAAGATCTATTCGTAGGTACTATAATCGTTTGTTTGATTATTTTTTAGTTACTTAAAGGAAAATTTTCTTTCCATCCAATTTTGGGCGATATTTACTTCCACTATATTTATTTGTTTGAATTCTCTGTCATCGAGAAACAGGCGTTGAAGAAAAATTCTATTCGTTATTACTAAATACCTATTCACCCGTAATCTCATCTGATCATAACTGCAGATTTGTCAGTACCCCAAAAATCCGCCAGGTGGCTACCTCTCGCACAAGCGAACCTGCCTCTCGACGCCTATATGCTTTCCAAGCTCGTCTATGTTTGATATCCTTATTTTTTAGTATGGATATTTAATACATTGAACATTGCGGCAAAACGCAAGATGGTCGAATCCCCGAAAAGGATTCCCATAAAAAAGGGTCTTTTTTCTTTTCCCTTCTGTCTAAGAAAAGACGAAGCTTTACGAAATTGTAGGCTTCATATGTGTAGCTATACATTCAAAGATTGAAATGTTTAAAAATATATATTGTGTAAATATTAAAACAAAATTATTTCATTTAAATACATATTTGTTCAGTTTGAAATAATATTTATTAATATTAAATAAAAATTTATTAGATCGCAATACATTTTCCTAGTAGGTCATTCAAAAAAAAAAAAATTTGGTTAACATGAATAGAGTTTCATTATGCCGGCCTACGACAAAAAAAATTTATTTGGCTTGACTAGGATTTAGTTAAATGTACGAGATCTTTTTTCTGGGAGTGTGAACGCCTAAAATTTAGGTGATTTTCGGGAATTTTCTGGAAGAAAAGTACTCAATTAAATGTTTCGGAAATTTAAGAATATATTTGGCTATATTTGACCTATACTACATAATTTTTTCATAGAAAAATATTGAGATCGAAGCGACTTATGCATTGCCTTCGGAGGCGCAAAAAAAAAAAAGTTCCTCCTCTGCTGACATGATTACGGCCGATTGAGTAGCTGAAACTGAAAAAGGAAAAAATGTCGTTGAACTGGAAGGTATTTTCTGTACAATGAGGTAGGATTTTCGAAAAACATGAAAATCTAACAAAATGGCGTAGTTATGAAAAAAAAGTCTGTTTTCTTGACTATAAAATGGTCGTTCAGTCATGGTCTTACGTACTTGGTTCAAATTTCAAGTCAATCGGATAATTGCTCTTTGAGTTACAATGTCAGCAAATTTGAAAAATCTCATTTCAAGAAAAAAACGTTAAAAGATTTAACTATCGATTTTTGCAAGATAAAATGATATTTACCATAAAAACTGGGTCTTACAGGATATTTTTAAAAGCATAAACTGTTGAAAAAAGCAGAGAAAATCGATTTTTTTAAGTGTCACACTGATATAGTCCTTCAAATTACTCAGATATTGTAGGAATTCGTCACGATTTTTTTACACTCCATCTTTGTTAAACTGCGACGAAAATTCTTTCAAATTTTATAGAAGCTCGGTGATATCAGTATTATTGATATTAGAAAAACCACTGTTCGGTATTTTTTGACAAATATCATCTCATAAATATTTTCTATAAATTTCAAGGCAATCGGTTGAACTTTCAAAGGTTAACGCATGTGATCAAACATGTGATCTGATGTTGAAACTTTCAGGGCATTTTTCTCAAAATTACGTTTTCAAAGACTGCGAAAAAGATATTTTAATAAATATTGCATCAATCTTTCTCAACATTTTTGGTACTCTTTCCAGATGTGAAAATCGAGCTTTTCAGGAAAGGATTTTTGTCCCCGATCAATACTTTTGAATTGATCAAAAATTCTTCAGACATTACTTCACGATTTTTCGAAAAAAATTATGAAAAACTACAATGTTTTTGGCGGCCTCTTTACACTTTTACTTAAATATTCCTCAACTGTTACAAAATTTATTACTCGTTAAGAAATATTTTATTTGTGTCAAAATAATTGATCAACTGTTAAAAAATATTTATTTAATTTATTAACTGTTAACAAATAATTGATTTCGCCACATTCAACTTTACATTCGTTAACAGTTAATAAATCCTGATACACTGTTTCCTCAGTGTAGATTTTACCCCTTAATCAGCATAATTTTTTTCCTGTAGGAAATTTCAAAATTTTGCGAAATGTCAATGTCGATCTGGCAAGAAAAATCATGTTTGTGCGAAAGATCAAATTAATTTGTTCATACGAAAAAAAAAAATCACCAGGTATCAGGTAATCTCACTCTACCTTGTGCAAAGCAGAGGAAGTGGCGCGTGCCATCATACACGTCATTTGCTTCTCTCATATCTGACGTGCAACCCGTGATTATGTTCCTCGAATTATGAACTTTTACGATCTCGTTCGTTCATTTATTACACGTGTCTCGGGACAAACTGGTTGGGGCAGACCTCGAACGTGTCAACGAGCGATGTTCTCTCTCTCTCTCTCTCTCTCTCTCTCTCTCTCTCTCTCTCCCCTTCATTCTCACTCATAACGATATTAATTTATTTATAGGGTCCCACGTCCCAAGTGTCTCCTTATCCCGAGCACACGTTGCCTGGATACTATTTCCTCGTGAAGGAACGTAATATACGGATTATGCAATTTTCCATCGATTCAATTAGAGTCAAATTACAAAAAATAAGAAAAATGAAGGAGGAATTTTTTTTTCTTCTCAAAAAATCATATCTCTCTCACTCTCTCTCCCTGCGGAGTGAGAGGGAGACGGAGAAGATACTCTCGAAAACTCGTCCCTCGGGATGATGGGTATTTAATTGGAAGGTTGCCTTTTTTCATGTAATAAATTCAATAAAATCCCGAGGTCGAAAATTTAACTTTGTCTACAGGCTTGTTCGGAATGAGGGAGATGAAAAAAAGCCTTCGAGAGAGACGGATACATGGATATGCAGAGCAAAAAAGGGAGAGAGAGAGAGAGAGAGAGAAGAGAGAGAGAGAGAGAGAGAGAGAGAGAGAGAGAGAGAGAGAGAGAGAGAGAGAGAGAGAGATGAAAAAAACGTTTAACGTCGATGCAAGAGCACTGATTTTGCGGTCTCTCTCACGGGGATTATTATTAACGAGTGTTGGCCAGGTATCCATTCTGCCTCGGGGCTCATGATGCGCTTCCGAGAAGTTTCTATCACTCTTTTATCGTTTTTTATTATCCTCCCTCTCGCTATGGATCGAGAGAGGGAGAGAGATAGTCAAAATCGAAAGCGAAAGTAGGTAACATTGAACCTGAGTTACCAGACGGGCCGGTGCGAGCTGTTCGAACTCCTCCACCTCTCCTTCCATATCGTTGGATCAGTCACTTCTAAATTTAAAAAAAAAAAAAAAAAAAAAAAAAAAAAAAAAAAAAAAAAAAAAAAACGAACCCTCCAACATTGTTAAAACACCTGCCTCGACTGCATAGAATTTTCGAGAAGGTCAAATTGATCGGGAAGGTAGAAAAAATGCAATCAGCATCAAAAATCGCGTAGGATTTGTATATCCAATGCCGATACTGACGCAGAGATCGATGTCGTTATAAATCGCACGGAGAAATCCACTCGTGACTTTGGAACCGTGACGTTTGACGACCTAGAATCGTGCCAATGTATCCAAGGAGTCTCTGCAGTAAATTGACGATTTCACGCTCTTCCTAGCATATCATATGAGCTGTATATGGAATATTTCGTGCACAAGTGACGTTTTTCCGCTTGTGCATTCGCCAAAGGGAACAATTTCCATTTGTCGAATCTCGAAATTTGAACGAAGTCTCGTTTTCTTCTGCGATTAGCATTTTGAAGCTCCTCGAGTATTGAAAATTTCACGATAGTTGCGATTATGTTACAGCTAAAAAATTTCATTTTATTTTTCTCATTTTATAGCCAAATAATTAAATTAAAGCTAAATAGAATTGAACAAATTTTATTTTAAATATTCAAACCTGCGGAATTTTGTGAGAATTTTCGTTAAAAATTCAAAAACAACGATATAAGTATCCTTTCTGACTCGAAAGTTGAAATATGGATGCAGTAAATGTACATATGAGGCAATCCACGCCATTTCGCTCGGCCGTGACACTGACCATTTTTAATTTTTTTCATTTTTTCAAATAAAATAGTATACTATGCAAGGAGTATTTTGAACAATTTTTCAATTTTTATCGCATGTACTTCAGAAGTTACAATTTTTCGAAAAATGTGGATTTCAGAAATTTCGGAACCGTTCTAACGCCGATAACTCTTAAATTAATCGATATATCGAAAAATGTTTGGAGATCGATTTTTTTCATATTAGTTCACACTTTCATAAAAAAGGGGAAAAAATTTAAATCATCGTTGTCAACAACAATTTTTCAGCGTGTAAAGTGAAAATTATTTTTTTAAAAAGATGATTGCCATTTTCTATTTTTTTCAAAAAGTTCTCTAAAATAATATGATGAATTATATGAATTTTAACGCTAGTCCCATCGTCGGCCCATTTTTCCTTCCATTTTTTAAAAAATAAATTTAATTTTTTTTCACAAAAATTTTGAGTCTTTCGTGTGAATTACTATAATAATTTTTATTATTAATAATACTCGTAAGTAATAATTATTGTACTTATTTACAATTAATAATTATAGTGATAATTTTACAATTAGTAGCCCGATTTAATATGTTGAAGAATTATTTTTCCGTTACTTTCCTATTGAAGAAATGTATGAATTATAGGAGAATATACGAATGAATGAATATTATTATGAGAGAGGTATAGATATTTATTTTCTCACTCATTCAAAATGTTTACACAATCGAGACTGATCAGATATCAAAATGTATAGCACAAAAACTAAGCGACCGGTATAAACGGGTGAAAACCATAACGGGTACCCAAAAATTGCACTGTGTTTTGCCTGATAATGATGGTGCCTTAAGAATAAAAGATTTTTCAAAATCTGATCAGTCTCGATTGTGTAAACTTTTTAAATGAGTGAGAGAATAAATATCTATAACTCTCTCAAGATAATAAAATATGAAAGTGTTTCATTAATATATTTTCCTATAATGCATTATACGTTTTTTCTGTAGGAAAGTAATGAAAAAATAATTCTTCAACATATTAGATCGGGCTACTAATTGTAAAATTATCACTACAATTACTAATTGTAAATAAGTACAATAAAGATTACTTACGTGAATTATTAGTAATAAAAATTATTATAGTAACTCATACGAAACACTCAAAATATTCGTGAAAAAAAATTGAATTTATTTTTTAAAAAATAGAAGGAAAAATAGGCCCACGATGGGACTAGTGTTAAAATTCATATAATTCATCATATTATTTTAGAGAATTTTTTGAAAAAAATCAAAAATGGCAATCATCTTTAAAAAAAAAAATTTTCACTTTACACGCTGAAAAAATGTTGATAACGATGATTTAAAAATTTTTTCCCTTTCTTTAATGAAAGTATGAACTAATATGAAAAAAATCGATCTTTAAACATTTTTCGATATATCGATTAATTTAAGAGATATCGGCGTTAGAACGTTTCCAAAATGTCTGAAACCCAGATTTTTCGAAAAATTGTAACTTCCGAAATACATGCGATGAAAATTAAAAAATTGATCAAATTACTTCTTGCATAGTATACTATTTTATAAGAAAGAATAGAAAAAATTCAAAATGGTCAGGGTCAGAGCCGAGCGAAATGGCGTGGATTGCCTCATATGTATGTTTTTGAAATCAAAATATTTGATCCAAAATCTTTTTTAATGAGGAACAACATTTTTTATTGCGAAATATAATGCTTAAGAGTATTTTGCAAAATAAAAAAACCGAGGAAGAAACCTTTATCATGAAGTTAAATAGTTTCTTTTAAAAATCCTTTTTGATGATGAAAAAATAAAATAGAAAATTTCCCATCGTCAAATCGATGTGAAAAACCATCGTGACTAAAAATAAACGCAAAATTCTTTGTGATGAAAAAAAACATGGAAGAAATAATTCCCCTCAGTAAAATTGAAGTGTTTGATCGAAAGTACTTGGAAAAAGTAGACAATCTTTTACAAACAGCGAGAATTGAAAAAAAATGCGGAGAGGGAACTTGTTTGAGTGGAAATCGAGTTGGAAAAATGTCACGATCATGCATGCAGCTACCGAGAGGTATCGAAATATAACGCTGGCGTGTGATAAAAAGCGAGTACTTGCGCCTCTGTACAGCTATATCGAGATTGTAACGCCGATTACGTCGTTTTGTCGCGGTGTTCGAGTTGCGCAAGGATTCACGGGTTCGAGGCCGGTCGTACGTGCGTAGCTCTGTCATACCATATTTTATACATTTGTATATATATATTAGGGTGGTTCTTATTTAGAGCTCGGATGAATTTTTTATCAGACGCCCTTCAAATCGACTCCAAAGAATTTAAAATCAATACCCTAATTTTTTTAGATTTTTATCTAGATTCTAACGCCTCCCGAAAAGAGGGTAGATTTCCCCATTTGAAATACACGTGTTTCGGCTATATTCTCAGGATATATTTTATTCCAATTGTAATAATATTTTGAAAAATCTGTAACAGCAAGATTTTAGTGTTCATTGGTGCTAGTATTTGGGGAAAAATTCACATTATCATACGGCTCAATCTAGACGAATCGCAATTTCTCTATATTGACCCGTATTAGAATTTCAGACGAATTGCAATTCGTCTAGATTGACCCGTATGATAATGTAATTTTTTCTTCAAATAGTAGTTTCTTCTCCAATGAACACTAAAATCTTGCAGTTACAGATTTTTTTAAAATCATTACACTGGGAATAAAATATATCCTGAGAATATGGCCGAAACACGTGTATTTCAAATGGGGAAATCTACCCTCTCTTCGGGAGGGGTTAGAGTCTAGATAAAAATCTGAAAAAATAGGGTATTGTTTTCGAATTATTTGGAGTCGATTTGGTGGGCGTGTGATAAAATATTCCCCCGAGCCCTAAATAAGGACCACCTTAATATACATGTATATATATACTCTTGATAAAAATATGAGCGACTACGTATGTTTTTTAAATAATTTCTTCAATCCAAAGACTTTGAAAAAAATGGCGGTGATCTTGTTACTCACTCAAAAAAAAATTGACATTCAATTGCACAAGAAACTGTATGATTTAATATAGTTCGAGAAAATTTGTATGTTTTTTATCATACTCCTGTAATATCAGTATTAAGGGGTAAGGCCACTTTACAGATAAAAAAGAGGGCATATTTCGTGATTTTTTTTCGGCGATATAATAAAATAAATGGAATTTCCAAAATCCTACGTACTGCTTTAGAGAATGTTATTTTGAATGTACAGTTAAAATTTGAAATGAATCGGTTGAAATTTGTTCGAGTTATGAGTTCGGCCAACTTGAAAAATATTGTTCTGAAATAAACGCGTTTAAGGGGGTCGTCTAGTGTGAACGCTGTTTTTTAAATGCTTTTATGGGGAATTTTTTTTTTTATGAACCATAAAAATAAAATAATTTATGAATTATATGTATCATTTTTATTGATTTCTGAACAAATTTTGTGCTTATCTGCTTATAAGATTCCAAAAAACCAAACGCCATTTCAATTGTGAGACTTGAGACTCTACCGTGAGCCAAAATAAAGTCAGAATTCCAAAAAAATCATTTTTTTGGAATTCTGACTTTGGCAGTAGTGGACCGTTCATGTTCGGCGGTGTATCTCCGATTATATTCAATACATTCACTTCTAAAAATTTACAAAGTTTGTTCAAATGTTAATAAACATGATAGACAATTCATAAATTATTTTATTTTAATGGTGTGTCAAAAAAAAAAAATTCTCGAAAAAGCATTGAAAAAACAGCCTTCACACTAGACGACCCCCTTAAAGTTTGTAGAAAGCCCGCTGCGGATGAAGAGGGGTTGCACTAGAATATGAAAATCGAGTACTTATAGGGACCTTTAGGAATATAATTCTATAAATACTAAGCTACCCTTTTAGAAAAAAAAAATCGATTTTGTGAAAATTCTAGAGTGGCCTAACCCTTGAAATGTACTGAGAAAATGACACTAAATTTTTCATTTTTTTTCGTGAAATGAATAATTTTAACGCTCCGAGCGATTTTCAAGAAATTCAGTAACAGATGATCTGACGTATATCGTGACATTTTTCTCCAAATGATGTTTTCTGACGCTAAAAAGATTTATTCAAAAGGGCGGCATTCGTAGTGACGTAAAAATTTTCGTCGAAGAAATTTTTTCCCACGTCTTTTGCCCCTTCTTTCGTGAATTGTTTACTACGAAATCCGTGACGCGAAAAACCTTGAGCGGACCGAGTCAATGGCCCTTTTATGTCAGTGATTCTTTTCCTCTTTCTTTACCTTAATAATTCAGTTACGTTTGATCCAAGTTTTATTTACGATCGATCGTTTCCTTGGCGGTTTGCCGACTGCGAACCGACCTGTGATTCATTGGAAATACACATTGGAAACTTCTCGTTATGATGGAGAAAGAAATCACCCGGGACGAGGGAACACGCTTGCGAACGATCGTTTTTCCCATTACAATGTGTATACGGATTTATTTTCGTTGAGCAGTTTAATGTTCTCGGATATCGTCGAACTCGGGAGAGGGAAACATCCGCAATACGGTCGTTCAACCAAAATCCAGACGCGTCGTAGATATGGAAAAAACAAAAATAGCTTGTTGGCGCGGGATCGCGAAAGGACAATATTTTGCGTTCGGATACTTTTTTTTTTTTGCGTTGTCGTGAAAGGGCATAGACCGAAAGAAAAATACGGTGATACGTAAAAATCGTTGCGTAGTAAGAAAAATGTCACGTCGGCGAGTCTCGGGGCCTGATATTAATGATGACCTTAAGGCGGTATTCTGATCTATAGAGACATAAATTCTGAGCGTTTTGTCGAGCTCGATAACAATAAAACAAAAAATATTTTTACCATTCTTTTTTTTACAACATAATCAATATTTTGACAATAAATAAATAAAAAATTGAGAAAAAAAATGAAAATGCTGACACGATTGCAACTCTTCTAGTCATCCGATACAAAATGAACCGTCACTCGTGCTTCGCCCAAAACGTCTCCCCTTGCTTATATGCTTTGTTTATATGATTATATTGTTTAAATAAATGATCAAATCAACAACATAGTAATTGGTCCTTATTCTAGGATAGTTGATATGAGATTTCATGAATTTTGCGGAATTGCTTTAGTGCATTTTAGTGCACTTTTTAAAGCGCCAGGCACGAGTGACCTCCCGTTACCATTTAAGGGGGGAAACCCATATAAATGGTCGAAGATGAAGAGGAATTTCGGGATTTTTTTCCAACGCAACTACTGGACTAATCGTTTCCAACTTTGGAGGCTATTTTATTGTACATTCGAAGACTTGAAAAACATTTTTTTAAGGTACCAAAGATTTTGATTAGCTTTTTAACGCGATTTACTTGAAACTATATTTTCGCAATTTGCGGCAGCGATAAAAAAAAAACTATTCATCCGATTCGTTTCAAATAAATGTTTTTAGACACAAAATTGCAAACTCTCATCGATAAACCTCCATTTAAAAAAAAAAGTAATTTAACAATCATTTTTTGCATAAAAATGTTCGGTGAAAATTCGGTCTTTTTTCTCTGAGTGCCGCCGTTATTACAATATTCAACTTTTGAAACTTTTTCTTGGTTTATCGACAGCGCACTTTCATATAGAATGTAAAGGTTTTTGATTTTTTTGTTTCGGATGAAAAACAAAAAAACTACAGCTGCGCCGCAATTCGACATCGCGGAAAAAATTCTTTCAGCAACGATTGGTTGCAGGCTGCTGATGAATACTTATTTTCGATTAAAAAAAATATTTTTCAAGTCTTCGAATGTACAATAAAATAGCCTCCAAAGTTGAAAACGATTGGTCCGGTAGTTGCGTTGGAAAAAAATCCCGAAATTCCTCGTCATCTTCGACCATTTATGTGGGTTTCCCCCCTTAAAGGTGCCAAAAAATACGTTACCATTTAAGGATTTAAAAAAAATTCTTAATTAGTAAGGATGTCGTTATAAATACCTCAGAGAAAACGGAAAAACAAAATTTCGCAAAATGGCGACGGTCTGAACATAAAAGCCGTTTTTGACTCTTAATTTCATAGTTTTTATTTTTTTTTACAATAGATAAAATAATCATTTTGATACAAAAGTGGGAGGGGCGATAAATTGAAGATTGATAAAAAAATTTGAAGTAAATCGGTTGAGTAAAACTTTAGATATCATGTCAGCCGTGTTGAGAAAAGTAGTTTTGAGAAAAACGTTTATAATCCGATTTGCTCCGAAGTAACGAACGTAGTTGCTGCATCACTAACTAAAATAGCTCTAACTCCGTAAATTATTAGATTTCGAACATTTCCTTTCGTGATATTCTTAAAGATCTAAACTTTAAGAATACGAAAGAAATTTTTTTCACAATTCTAGAACAGAATACCGCCTTAGAGGTTAAGTGGAAAATTAAAAAAAGCCCATGCAAGATAAAATCTGAACTTTTTGCTTACGCATCTAGTAGAAAAATCTAGCATTAGTATCTAGTCGCAATTTAAAAATAGAAATTTGTAAATCAATTTCTTTCTCATTCACAATTTTTTCTTCATTACCACTTAAATTCAATTTTGCCATCCTCATAACAATAGCTTCGTGAATAACATAGAAAAAACATGCGTAACAAAATGGAAGATTTTTTTCACTGCCAGATTTTCAAATTCGATGCCAGTCGCCAAAATTGAAATATTTTATAAAAATCCGACTCCTTTCGACGATTATTTTTTTATTTAGTACCAACTATTCGTTCTACTTCGTGCATTCGTGCGAAAAAAAATGAAGCTTAATGGATGCAAAATTACGCTTATCTTGTACCGACACCTTTTTTTACATTCTTATACTCATTCTTATACATATTCCGCATAACTCGCATAATTTCAGGCTATCGAACGGCGCACTCGAGCCTTGAACAAGGTGGTTAACCCTTTGGCGCCGATCCCACGAATATATACACGTGGGAGAATTATTGTTTGTTTGCTTCCGCGCGTTTTAATCGGACAGTTCGTTGGTCCGGCATAATTATGCCCTTTAAATACATTCTTTGATCCTCCCTCCTCGCGCCACTGTCTCTCTATCTCGCACTTTCCTTGTGCTCGAACGTGTTAGGTTAATCCTCCCGAAACGACGAAATCTGAATTTCTAATGTCCACGCGCCGACAAACACGCAATATCCGATTTCCGATCCACACACGGCCTTGAAATATTATGAATAGATGATAGATGATAGATACACAGAACGCGGATTCATTACATTAGCACGGTGGCCCCAGATTATAGACATAGAGCTCTTAGCACACAAATTTGTCCTGAGTTGAGATATTCTCGATGTTAATTATCACTGTAAATGCTCTCGGGCATACCAAACATTTTATCGTACGACACTTTAACTCAGGGTTATTCTATAACACTCTGAAATCGGGAATCAAAGATCTGAAATGAAAAATCTCGAATTATAGAATCTGTAATCTTGAATCTAGAATATGAAATATACAATCTGATTTTGAAAATTAAAGAATGATTTTTTTTCCTCTTTTTTTTAGTCGCGGGCATGATGGACAGTATATTTACGTCTTTCATTTTCTTGACCCGATTTGACCTTATTTTTTTGACCACATAATGCAATCGCACGCGAAAAAAAAGTGAGTCATATAATTAATTAATATTAATATATATTATATATTATATATAGTATTAATTAATATATGTAATAATAATGATAATAATAATAATAATAATAATAATAATAATAATAATAATAATAATAATAATAATAATAATAATCCATGAATAATTACTAGACTTTTTTTCGTGTGGAGCATCTCATTTGAAATCAAAGTGAAATCAATGTTTTTAAATGACTCACGTGCCCAGTCATACAATGCCAAGGATGATAAAATTTCGTTTCTCGTGCCCATTTGATGAGATGCCCTTGCAACGTGCCTGCTAACCCATCACATGGTCCTTTTCCATGGGACACTTCGAACATATAAATTCACCACATAATCGCTGAATATAATGCTTTGTACAGAAATTTTCAAACTTTATTCGATAGTTCGTGCGACGACCGTTATGGCAGCACAATACAGATCGGCAATTCATCACCAAATTTTCAACTTTATTTTGCTATGGTTTATTTTGAAATATTCCCAAAATCAAAAAATACATTTTACGTGGAAAAAAGTCTGAACTTTTCGAAAATAATTATTTAAAAAAATATAAAAAATGATACATTGGTAGAAAAAGCGTATTTTAATTTTTGACCTCATTTTTCGGGGTTTTTCCGACACTGGAGGAAATTGAAATTTTTTTTTTCAAAAAGCTGAGATTTTTTTTACACAAAAACCATTATTTAATATATTTTTAGAAATTTTACAAGGGATTGATTGTATTTTTAATATCTAAAGTCAATAATTGCAAATCGTGCAATTTTCGATCTCTACTGTATCTTCGAACGGGTTCGATGAGAAAATTTGAAAAAAATCATGAAAGCTCTCTTTGTTATGTACTTTTCAATAAATTTTTGTTATGCAGAGTTCAGACCCCCCGCCACAACTTTAGTCAATATTTGGTGGAATGACCCATATACATTCAAGACTGATTCAAACAAAGCGACTATTTTTTTTCAAAATCCCCTATTAAATACTTTCGGGGAGGTGAAAAAAAGATAGCTGTTAAAAGCAGAGCTCTTAATATTAATATTTATCGGACTCTCATCGCATATTTCTACTTCCCATTTACATGAAACAGAAAAAAAATGTCAAACTTTCAAAAAAGGTCTCTTGTGATTTTTTGATAAATTCACTCCTTGAAGTTATTCAAGGTTAAAGTTAAATTTAGAGTAAGGTTCACTTTTTTTTTTGTTTCCGGCAATATGTTACAATTTATTACTAAATATCGTGAAATCTTTCTTGAAAAAAAGTATAAATTGCATTAACATAAGTTTCCTAATTTTTAAAGGAATGACCAACAATAGTTTACACATATTCATAGTACCTATGTGGAAAAAAAAATCCATGATTTTTAAATTCGAAAAAAAAACAGTCCCCATCTTTTTCCCATTATCGGACCGGGCTTAAAATTTGTGTTTTAGCTTCAAAATGAAAAAAAAAATCAGTCCAATTAGCTATAAATAATTTTTTACATAAAATTTTCGGCAAATTCATTTAAAAATGCTCAATTTGAAAAAAAAACTTCAAAATCGGAGATATTTTTACCACGTTATGGCTATTTGAAACAAAAAACCAGCAAAATTTTCAAAAATTCGTATCTCATGATTGGCTGGACAAAAAAATTTGAAAAAATCGGGGATACATTTTGCCATGAGTAGGTATAAAAAGATAGCCAAATATCATTTAAATCGGCGCAGAAACATTTGACGGTAGGACGTGTTGGCATGGAATGCCCCATGTATATTCATATATTATTGTATATTGCGTACGTCGATCTATCGCGCACGCGTCGATTTTTTGAATTGCATAAACGTACACTGATTTACGTATAATCACACGTAAAGAGATGAAAGTTCTTACAAAGAGTCTTCTCAGTCTTTAATTGCCGTTTGATCGATGATCGTAAAGACTGGATTTCTAACGTACTCCCTCTCACATCTCTCCCACCCTATTTTTGCATATAGATTCCAATAATGCTAATTTGTAACGAGGAAGATTGATGCATGTGTAAAAAGTTCGAGGATATTATGGAATAAATATATTCAATAGAAAGTTCATACGATCCTCCATAGATACAATGAATCTCTTTGATCAGGTTTTCGATGATAACAAAAATTCATTTAATTTTCAATTAATTTTACTTCATTTAATTTCAATTAAATTTAATATTAATTAAACGATCAAAGATAGAAGAAATAAAATTCGACATTTTCTTATCAAATAATTGTAATGAAACTTGCGAAAGATACTAGAAACGTTAGATTTTGAACGTTAATAATGCCATTGATTGGTATTATTTCAAGTTACTTTTTTTTCTTTTAGAAAAACTCATTGGTTCGACAATCAATAAACTTTCATCGCGGATATCTCGGTTTCGGGGATCGAAAAATAAATTGAAAAAAATAAAAAAAACAAGGACAAGATCGATGGCACGGTGTGGAAATGTACCGGGAAGGCGTTTTGTCGCTCGTTTCTGCAATGTCCTCTCCCGACACTCTCCTCATCGAGTTTGGTCCCGTGAATTCTATGCTATAATGCGCTATTTCTTTGATAATGTTTTATGCTCGTAGCTCGTGCGGATCTCGAATGTCAAGGACACCTGTGGCGTTTTTTCTTTGCCAATTATTTTCGCATAAACCAAAACGAGATTGTCACGCGAAGACACACAAATGCATGTATATTAGGGTGGTTATTAAAAAAAAAAACTAGTTTTCTCTGGATCGCGCTCTTCATCAAGATTATTGTACCATTTTCCTAAAAATAGATCCGCCACAACGATGGACTATTTCTACTGTTGCTGCATCAACGTTGAAATTTTGCAAAAACGTTGCCTTTGGGAATTCCAGAATTCATAAAAATCCTTAATCCGGTGTCAACAACAGTTTGTCAGAAAACAAAAGTTTCCGTGAAACCTTAAATTTTGGCAATCTTCATTTTTCGATTTTTAATGAAATTTATATATTTTTTAAATTTTCTATTAAAAAAATTACTATAAAAAAAAAAACTTGTACTAAATGTTCTCACACACGAGTTTTCGTTTGATGGAAAAAAATAATAGAAAAAGAATTAACAAAAAGCTGTCTAACGGTAAAAAATGGAGATCGCAAAAAATCGCATCCGTTAATTTCAATAAAAAAAACAACAAATGTTTTGTTTCAACGAAAAATAAAAAAATCCTCGAAAATACTTGAAAAATTATTATTGAACCTCCCAGCATAATTAAAAAAATTTATTCTTAAAGAATCAACGGAGTTTTTTAATTTTGCGTTGAAGGAATAAGTTTGTCATTTTCTACATCTAAATAAATTTCAATTTTGATGTGGCGGCAGTCAAAAAAATGGTACAGATTTTTGATTGAGCTGGATCTATTATTTAAGAAAAAGCTGCAAGAATCTCAATGAAGAGGGCAATGAAAAAAAACTGTGTTTTTTTACCTGCCCTAATGTTTATACATGTAGATTTAAAGTACGTTTTGAGACTCATGACCGAACGATCTTTTCATTCTCGTGGTCACATACCTCTGTCTCCTTCCATATGTGCAATTCGTCCTTGAATTCAATGAGCTTGACATATACCTGAACCGCTTCTTCCTTCAATTCTCGTAGACCATCACTCTTACTTTTTTTCAAACATTTTATCGCCATTGAAAAAAAAAATTTTTTTTAACTTTAACTTTCGCCTTCCTTCTCCAAATCTCGACGCCTTGAAGTTTAGACTCTCGATTTCCTTCCTCCACCTCTGTCGCGAACCAGTCACGAACCGAAGTCGTGATAGGGATTAAAAAAAACGATGCAGCCATGAAATTTGGAACAAGAAAAAAACTGATCTACGTTCCCGGACGAAAAAAATCGTTCTTTATTGACGTGTCTTCCAGAGCCGGAATGTTTATTTTTTGCTAGTATATATATGCAAAAGAACCTTCCGTATTCTGACGTCGAGTAAAAAAAAAGTCCACAAGGTTCGACTGTGGATATATTATCCTTGTGGAAAAAAAATATCCCATCTTTATAATCATAATTTTTTTAAATCGGTACTCGAAGATTTTGTAATTAGATGAATCTTATTTGAATGCAATACTTTATTTGCTATGCAATTTGATATATTTTATTTTCTGCTCAAAATGTAATATTTAGCTTTTGGAATGTCTGTTAGAGAAGAATTATGTAAATTTCACACAGAAAAAAATTCATAGATTTTGTCTAAATCTTCTGGAAAGAAAGTTCTAACATGTCAAATATATAAAAATTTGTTTCTTAAAGATTTTTCAAATATATAACCTTGAGATGAAGGGTTAAACGATTTACAGTATTTTTTGTGCTCTTTGGGGTCAACAGTTTTGAAAAATTGAAAAGAGGAACAAATGATTTTTAAAATTGTCCTTGTACATTCGATTCTGTGATTTTTAAAAAATTCTCTTAAGGCAGTCGAGTCAGCCTCAAAACGGCGAGTTTTAATTATAATTTATAATTTAAGTAAAATGCCTACAGATATGGTGTTATCGTCCACCATTCGAGATACCAAATAAACTATTTTTTGGGACTAGTTAGCACCCTTAAGGTGCACAGGTTTCCTGAAAAACCTAATTTTGAGTTTTCACACTGTGCGCGCGATTCAGAATAAACCGCTCGACGGATTGTACTCCACGACGTCTCATTTTCTTCGTGACACTTTTCGCCATAGGATGAACGCGGCACATTTCTTTTTGTCCTTTATTTCAGAGTTGCAGGCCTGTTTTGAAATTGTAGGTCTATTTTGAACTTTCCAGGCATTGTGCTGGTCACAATTTTAACTTCAATCAAAATGTGCCGCGTTCATCCCGTGGGAAAACGCGTTACGAAGAAAAAGAAACGTTGTAGAACAAAATCTGGTGAGCGGTTATTCTGAATCATGCGCATAGTGTAAAAACTAAAAACTAGGTTTTTCAGGAAACCGGTGCACCTTAAGGGTTCTAACTAGTCCCAACAAATTGTTCATTTGGTACCTCAAATGGTGGACGATACATCATATTTGTAGGCATTCTACAAAAATTATAAATTATAATTAAAAATCGCCGTTTTGCATGACGTTGACTTGACTGCCATAATGGGAGTGGGAATGCCCCGCGCTAATGAGAATAAATATTCAATTATACGAACGCAACCACTGCATTCTCATCATCTGGCCATTCGCACGCCCTCGCTTACATTATTCAAGGATCAGGTGATCGATCAATTAATAATGTTCCAGCGAGACCTTGGCAATTCGCTTATGACATTTAGTAACGCCTGGATGTTTATAAATTCAAAATCTGTGATACGACACGATATTACATATTACAGTATCACTCGAGTGTATTTACGATACCGGAAAATTTCTTTAGACTAGTGAAAGCAGTGCTGAATTTTGGAAATCGTTTTTACTAACATTTGTAAATCATATGCCAGTGACTAGTCCGTTTCTCTGCAGGTTTATAATTACCCGTAGTAAAAAAAACTCCATTCGTTGCCATTGAAAAATCGCCATTCATTCCCCATTGCCAAAATAACCAATGGAGATGATTGGCGAATTGCCTAAGGACATTTTCGCCATTGAATTCCCCATTTGAAATCGAATGGGAATTTTCCAATGAGGATGGACTTCCACATTTGAAACGGAATGGGAAACGGAATTATCCAATGGGGATTCAATGGAGAAAATCTCCCTAGGCAATTCGCTATTCATCTCCATTGGTTTTTGTGGGTAATAGGGAATGAATGGCGATCATCAATGGAGATTTTTGATTCATTAGATCTTACGAGGTACCCCTTTTTTGATGTAAGCATTTTATCTTGAGGCTACCCTTTCTTGGGTCAACACTCCTTCCGGCAATCCTCGAAGAGAACGTTAGTTTCCAAGTGAACGGAAATTCTCGAACGAGAATTAAGGAGGTTCATCTGGTACTGAGTGAGTCAAAAGAAAAATGGCAATGCTTAACTTCTAAATAAGCGGTGACTAGCGTAGTCATTGACAATGCTTAACCTCAAAATAATCAGCATTTTTCGAGACAAATTAATTTATTATGAATTTCAAAAGTACTTAATCGATTTTATGAAGCTCTAAAAATGTTCCTTAGATACTTTTTCATTAATTCTTAAATTTTCGTAAAAATCTGTATTGTAATGATTGTGAATTTAATATTTATAGACGGAAACCCATAAGGGCCGATGTTATTTAGGAATTACATTTTTATTTATTTCTCACGAACAACGTATCCTCAGGTCTTGAAATAGAAGCCTTTTTAGATACTAATGACTATGTTCTGATTTTTTTTATCAACATCTGTATTGAAAATCGTGTATGAGATGAACCTCCTTAAATAAATAAGTACGATTACATCAGCCGGCAAGAACTCCTTGCATGGATTTTTTCGACACCGACTTCTGCTAATATTCCGTGCTCACGCTCGTCTAGATAAGCATACTCTTCGCATAATCCGCTTGGGAGTTCAGTGATTGCCGTCCTGCGACATCTCGCGCCAAGTCACGGAACTAACGCGACGCGGTTCATGGTGATAATAATAATAATCCTATGCCTACGTTACGAACATTTGACAGGCGCACGATCGCTTGTTCGCGGGATCACGGTCGTACATACACGGAGAAAAATGCCACCTCGAACTCTAGTCCTGGTTACCAGAAAGTATAGTAATTTACTTCCAGTCCGGAATTCTCAGACTTATTACTATACCATATTGTAATGAATACTATGCTACTGTAAAATATACTATTTATACCGCGATAAGTATTGAATGGAAGATAGTGATTACAATATGGTATAGTAATAAGTCTCAGAATTCCGGACTGGAAGTAAATTACTATATTTCTAGTAGTGGATATTAGAATTCTGGTAACCAGGACTAGAATTCGAGGTGGCATTTTTCTCCGTGTACAGGTTTGAAAAATCTATTGTTTTTTCGGTGGTGGGGGTAACTCACTTAGTGACGCCGTTTCGCAGGTTCGCTAACTGACCGCGCGTGGCGCTGCGCCGCAAGGATTTTTCAAATAAGCTAAGACCTTCTGCATAAACGCCACAAGGGCAATATATACTTTCAATTTTTTAAAGTTACGTTACAGCCACTGCATAAACCGGGCATTACTCTCTCCGTTAACATGTAAATTTCTTAGTTAGGGATTATTTATTAGCTTTTTTGAAAAATCTCTAACTCGCAGCGCTGCAGGTGGAATGATAATTAAATAATAGTAAATAATGATAATAATTGAATAAGGATAATTAAATAATGAATAATAATAATAAACGAGGCAATGATTGTTAATTTATTATTATTGCTATTACTATTATTGTATCGTATTTTGATTTACTACTGAAGTGACATTATTGATAAATGTTGACCATTGTATAATTCCTTACTTATTATTCAATGGGCATCATTGGTAAATGTTGATCATTCATCGATTTAGCCGCATTTAGTTTCTAATGGACACCATTGGGCAATGCTGGTCGCTCGATCCATCCGCATTTGCTTTTCAATGGGCATAATTGAGTAATGGTGATCGATCGGTTCATCCGCATTTGCTGTCCAACGGACGTCATTGGGCAATGGTGACTTTTCAATGGATATCCATTCACTGATCAATGGTCATTCCTATACGCCATTGACAAATGCAGCAGTTCCAATGGGTCCCTATTCATTGTCCAATGGAGTCGTATGAGGACCATTGGTTGCCATTGGCGATTCAATCGAGTTTTTTACTACGGGTAATGACTAAAAATCGACGTGGTCGCGAATTTTGAAAAAATATTGACTCATACGATTTTATACCTTTCATGAAGCTGATCAAGTTCGCGATGGGTCGCATCGATAAAAACTTTACGTCGTTAGCGTCAAATATAAATTAATATAAATTATATAAATTATACAAATATTTACAAATATAAATTAAGTATTGATTTAAGATGCCATCGAGATCATGTTTGGGACGGAATCAGTATGGCTTTATTTGTCAATTTTTATTTTCAATTGCTTCTTCAATCACTATAGATAGAAAGATAAATCCGTCTTTTTATAAATCGTAAAAATACGTGTAGTGAAAATTTGATTGAAGCATTTGGAATCTCGGGAGAGCAAATATCGTTATTCATCGCCATTCTTCGATCGTAAACCTCAATGGTAATCTGATTGTGAGTGTCTATTGAAAATAATCAAGATTCCGCGATCATATATAAATTGCGATCGGTGCATGCGGATGAGATGATCGTGAGTTTTTCTCGGTTTCTGTGATTTGGCTGCAAATTGATCGTATCGACAATTAACCAAACAAGAAATAATTGGGAACGAGGCGACGCCACTTGATAATTGATCGATCGAGTATTCAAAATTTACTCTCCGGTTTCGATAAATTTGTCAAAATTGTTCAAATTTGAGAATCGCCCTTTGCTGTAATCTGTAAAGTGTCTCGAATTACTTGCGACTTTAAATTTATCAAAATTAAGTAATTTCTGTAGAGACAGGAAAAGTCACTGAGTGAGCGAAAGGATTTATTTGGTTCGAAATTTTTTTTTCAATTTATTTCAACGTAGGCCTCATAAATAATCTAGTAGGCCCACATTTTAATAAAATGTTATTTGTTATATTTAAATTTATGAAAATTAAGTAACTTCTGTAGGGACAGAAATTTTTCTTGGTAGAATTTGTGGCTTAAAAAATTATGAAACTGAAGAAAATCACGGTTAACCATAATGTCTTTCAGATTATGATTAACCATGATCGGAACTCGCACATTTCATAACAATTTAGACTGTCGAATACAATAACCGTGATTATAAAAATTACAGTTTCAACATAAAAAGTTAATGCCGGAAAATTATTCAGTTGAAATTAGAATTTTCATAGTTGTCATCGCAATATTTTTCTTTGAGGTTAATCTAAAATATAGGGATTCCTCAAATTACTACAGACATAGTAAATCATTTTTCTTTTTCATCGTTGGAAGATGAAGAATATTGAAGAAAAAATACCAATAATTTAGCGATTGAATGGGCTCCCTCGGTTCGTCGATCTTAATTGAGTTCAACGACGTCTATTGCGGTTCGCACGTATGTATACGTGTACACACATCTGTAGTTTTACACACGCGTGTCGATGTTATATCACTAATACGGTGTCATTAATTCATTCGCAACGACGCTTTTATTAGCCGGAGCTGATCATGTGCATACCTGGGTGCGGAGATTATCGTTTATACATTCGAAGATTTTTATCCTTCGGGGAGTTCAGTGGCTCGAGCCCATTTACGCGAGACGTTAATCTTGACGCGATATTTCCTCGGCGGCAAATATTTATATTTGAAAATAAAAATCACAATTTTGCCCTAATCATTATTCACTTATCGTCACATAGAAATGCCACACCTGCTTATTCCCTCATTTTCTCTCCATTTCTTTCTCTTCTCTTCCATGTTAGTCAGCGTTGCCAGTGAGTCACTATTGTCACTATTTGTCACTATTTTTCAATCATGTCACTTTTCTCACTATTTTCGCAATTTGGTCGCTATTGAGCATGCCTTAAGGTACTACTTTAGATGACCAAATAAAAAGCAAATCTTTAAGATTTTTTTCTCAGCTCCTTTATCAGATATAGCTATAAAACTGTTTATACAACATTGTTTCATGCTTCGAAAGTACAAAAAAATATATTTTTTATTTTCTCTCTTTGAATAATTTATATAAAGCGCCAATGTCGAGTCTTCAAAAATGTTTGTCCCATGGCCGACAGTTAATCTCAGGATTGGCAAGTCTGAAACAAAAAAATAAAAAAGCATTTTAAAAAGGAAGGTTTCTTTCACAATAATTTACCACCGTTAATGAAAAATCGATTAAAAAAAAAATGGTGGATGTTTGGAATAAATTGTGAAAAATTAAATGGTTCTTTTATTTCAAACATGCGCTATTTTTTTAAATCGATTTTTAATGAAAAATCGATTTCAAAAAATAGCGCATGAACGTTAATGAACGGTGGTAAATTGTTGTGTAAAATACCTTCCACTTTGAAATGATTTTTTTTGTTTCACACTTGCCAATCTTGAGATTAACTGTCGGCCATGGGAAAAGATATTTTTGACTTTGGCGTCTTCTATAAATTATTCTAAGAATAAAAATAAAGAATAATATTTTTTTCGAAGGATGAAGCAATGTTGTGAAAACAGTTTTATCACCACATCTGATAAAAGAGTTGAGACAAAAATCTTGAAAATTTTCTTTTTCTTGGCCTTCTAAAGTAGTCTAGTATCTTGAAAAATTTGCAAAAATCGATGGTCGAACTGTAAATATCTGCCAAAAATCGAAAAGTCATCAGAATCGGATGAACAAAGCGGCGTTTTGAAGCTTCAACGGTTACGAAGAGAATGAGCGCATTCTAGAGCTAAAATTTGGAGTACAAAAAAATTACACCTACTTTAGTAGACAAATTTAATTTTTGCACAAAATGCAAAGAAACATTTTTTCAGTTTTTTTTTCAAACCGTATATCGATGTATTCTGTCCCCCTGAATACGAATTTACCAATAGATATTACTCAAAAAATCAATTTTTTAATGAATTTTCATCAAAAACATTTTTACTCAATTTTAGTCCCATCTCAAAAACCTCAAAATCGCGAAATTTCAAGCGCTCATAACTTTCGATCGGTTTGACCGATTCAGAAATTTCTTTTTCGGGCCCAAACCTTGTCACTAAACTTAGAGAAGCCCGTTTGGTTCATTCTGATATATAAATTTTTATAGAACTGACAGCAGTTTGAAATTGGCCGAAAAAATACGGAATATGCCTTTAAAAAAATTCAAAAATCGATGGTCGAACTTTAAAAATCTGCCAAAAATCGAAAAATGTTCCGAACCGATGAACAAAGCGGCGTTTTGAAGTTTCAACGATTACGAAGAGAATGAGCGCAGTCTAGACCCAAAATTTTGCATAGAAAAAAAATTAACCTATTTTAGTGGGCAGATCCAATTTTGGCCAAATAAAAAAAAATTCAAACATCATTTCGATGTATTTTGTCCCTCTGAATACGAGTCTACCAACAATTGTCTCAAAAAAATCACTATTATGTCATTTTCTGTGAAATATAAGTCACTATTCGACTATTTTTGACCCTCTAAAACGCTGGCAACCCTGATGTTAGTAAAAAATTACGGAAACTCTATTTTCTTTTTTTGAAATATGAAACTTTACAATTTAGGTTTGATATGCTCGGAGGGTGAACGCTGGAAGGAACAACGACGATTTGTTACGACGTGCCTAAAAAATTTTGGTATGGTCAAGTATGGCGATCGAAGGGACAAAATGGAGATAACTATATTAGAATTCGTCGATGAGGCAGTTGCTGTAATTATTCTTTTTTTTTTTTTAATTTGTCAATGTGTCATGCGAGTCTTGGGGAAAATCCTTAATGCAGCGTTCTATAAGTTTTCGTTCAAAACAATAAGAGAAGAAAAAACGTTTGACCATCTTTATAGAAATTGAAAGTTCGAGCGATTTCTGCGATCGATCCTTCGATGATTTCTGCATTCGATCCCTCGGAGATTTTACATCATTGCTTCGGTAATTTGATGAATAAACTCGTATTCGGCAAAACTTATGACGAAAACGACGAGACTTGGAAATGGCTGAGGAACGCACAGGAGGAAGGGGTCAAGCATATCGGGGTGGCAGGTCCCCTTAATTTTTTGCCATTTTTAAGGTACGCAGGCCGAAAATCAGATGCGAAAATTCTCTGGAACTATTGTTTATAGAAGGAATGATTTTTTTCAATTTTTATTTTTATTTTACATTTTAAAAACGCTCGAAGATATTTGCCGAATTTTCAAAAAATCATGAAAAACATCAAAGTCGATCAGTCGAAGACACATCAGATATACGCGAGGATAATCGATGATCATAGAGCCCGAAAAAGCGTGAAAGAGGACGAAAACGAGGAGAGCTTCCTCGCCTCGTTCGATGATGAAATGATGAACCGGAAATTGTCCGGTGATGTTGGATCCTTTACGGAGCCTCAGTATCATCATCTCCTCGCTGATCTTTTTGGCGCAGGTGTTGACACGACCTTCGCAACTTTTCGCTGGTTTCTCCTCTTTATGGCCGTTCATCCTGAGGAACAGGTGAGATTATACAATTAAGAGCCTGTTAAAAAGAAAGCGAAATAATTCTGGAGCCTTTCCTAGTGCCGAAAAACACAGAAAAAAAAGATTTTGGCAGGATGAGATCCATACAGGTCAAATAGAAATTAAATCCTCGAATTGATGCTTTTCGAGCCATAAAATTTTTAGTGCACATCGAATGTATAATCGACGTTATTTCATAACATTCGTTTATATTAGATAATAGCAAATAAAATTATATTAGTTAGTTTAATTAATTAGTTAGCTGAGATCCTTTACAGTCAAAACTGTTTATACCAGTGTGCTTAAAAAAAAAATAGGTTTAAAAAATTGACAGCTGTCACTGAGTGAAAAAATTGAGTAATTATCAAATATTAAATGGGAAAATTTAAGTAGTTTTTGGAAGTTACAATTTTCAAAAATATTTCACTCATTTTTATTAATAAATATTCCTTAATGTATGTATAGTATCATATCAAGTTTATTTTCAAGAATTCTTTCTTTTATCATATTGTATATTTTCATAATAATTATAATTTTCATAATAATTATGACCAAGAGTTGGAACCGACCCCTTTCAATTTCGATGAAATTTGGTCAGAAGTTTCCGTTTTTAATAAAACGAAGTTCTAACAAAGGAAAAAAATTTAAAAAATTTTTTTACACAATTTTTTAATCTTTCAAGTTTATTTTTTAAGTATCTCGAAAACGATTATAGTTGCGAAAAATCGTTCTGAATTCGTCTTGAAGAGTATACTTGGGGCTACGAAAAAAAAAATATCCCGAAATTTTTTTTTGAAAAATGATGAATTTGGAGAATTTTGAATTTTCAAAAATCGTGAAAATCCAAGTTCCGTATTAAATTTTTGGTTCAATTTTTTAATATAATACCTTGTACTGATCTTGAAAGATCCGGAAATTTACAGAAAGGTGTTTTTTGTTTTTTAAAAAATATGCATTTTTGAATTTTTAAAAATCGTGTAAATCTACGATCAACATTAAATTTTTTGTTAAATTTTGTTTTATATAATACCTTGTACTGATCTGAAATGATCTTGAAATTTTCAGGATGGTGTTTTTTTGTTTCAAATATATAAATTTTAGAATTTTGGTAAAAGAAAATTTTTTTTTACCTCCCAGTTAAGTAAAGTTGAACAATCGTGTAGTTTTGTACTTTTGAGCAGTCAAAAAAGTAAATGTAACAGTGTTTTGGTGAAAAAATTTTTTTTTTACCAAAATTAAAAAATTTATATTTTTGAAATAAAAAACACCGTCCTAAAAATTTCAGGATCTTTTAAGATCAGCACAAGGTATTATATAAAACAAAATTCAACCAAAAATTTAATGTTGAACGTGGATTTACCCGATTTTTAAAAATTCAAAAATTCATATTTTTGAAAAAAACAAAAAACACCTTTCTGAAAATTTCAAGATCTTTTAAGATCAGTACAAGGTATTATATTTAAAAAATTGAACCAAAAATTTAATACGGAACTTGGATTTTTACGATTTTGAAAATTCAAAATCGTCCAAATTCATCATTTTTCAATTTTTTTTTCGGAATTTTTTTTTTTTCGTAGCCACTCTTGAAGCCGAATTCAGAACGATTTTTCGTAACTATAAGAGTTTTCGAGATATTTAAAAAATAAACTTGAAAAATTTGAAAAATTGTGAAATTTGGAATTTTGCATAACTTTCGAAAACAAAAATTTTAATTTTTTTCCTTTGGTAGAACTTCGTTTTATTAAAAACCAAAACTTCTGACCAAAATTCATCGAAATTGAAAGGGGTCGATTCCAACTCTTGGTCGATTAGACATGGAATGACCCTTATATTAATGATGTTAATAATTATTACAATAATTTTGGAATTTCATAATAATTCAGGAAAAAGTTTATCGAGAGATGCTTCACGTGCTCGTCGACAGAGAACCAAACCTCGAGGATCGAGCACGATTGGTGCGTCTCGAAGCTTCGATCCTCGAGTCTCAACGATTGAGAAGCATCGTACCCGTTGGAATTCCACATGGAACGACCGAGGTTCTTTTTTAATTTTATCAACTCGATGAATTATCCTCCGACGAGTATTTCGCGCATCGTTGTTTCGATGAAATAATTTCAGGACACAACGATCGGTGATTATGACCTGCCGAAGGGAACTATGGTCGTTCCTCTTCAGTGGGCGATACACATGGATCCTGAATATTGGGACGATCCTCACAATTACAAGCCCGAGAGATTCATCAACGAGGACGGAACCCTCGAAAAACCGGAAGCGTTTCTGCCCTTTCAAAGTGGTATATCAAATTATTTTCTCAACTCATGAAAAAGGCATTTGAAAAATCTATTTATAATTTTTAACATTTATTTAAAATTATAAATACGGAAATATGTTTCTAAGTCTTCTTAAAAATTTATTGCCAATCGACAATATTGCTTGCTATTTTTCAACTCGTCGAAAGAACATCTGAAAAATCAATTTTCATTTATTAAATTTTATTTACTATTATAAATGATGATTAATAACTTTTTTACTCGTATAAACATTAAAGTACTAGTCTACTTTAGAAGGCGAAAAAACAAATTCAGACAGTTAATCTCAGGTTTGGCAAGTCTGAAACAAAAAACTAAAAAAGCATTTTGAAGAGGAAGTTTTCTTACACAACAATTTACCACTGTTAATGAAAAATCGATTGAAAAAAAATGACGGATGTTTGAAATAAATTGTGAAAAATTCAATTTTTAATTTTCATTTCAAACATCCACCATTTTTTTTAAATCGATTTTTCATTAGCAGTGGTAAATTGTTGTGTAAGGAAACTTCCTCCTCAAAATGCTTTTTGATTTTTTTGTTTCAGACTTGCCAATTCTGAGATTGATTGTCGGCCATGGGACAAGACATTTTCGACTTCGGCACCTTCTATAAAGTATTCTAAGAATCAAAATAATTTTTTTTTTGTATTTTCGTGGATGAAACAATGTTGTAAAAACAGTTTATAGCTGGGTTAGTCCATGTAAAATCGACCAAGAGTTGGAATCGACCCCTTTCAATTTCGATGAAATTTGGTCAGAAGTTTTCGTTTTTAATCAACCGAAACTCTACCAAAGGAAAAAAATTAAAACAAATTTTTTCGAAAGTTATGTAAGATTCAAAAATGCACCATTTTTTGAATCTTTCAAGTTTATTTTTTAAATATTTCAAATACTATTATAGTTACGAAAGAATCGTTCTGGGTTCGTCTGGAAGAGTATCCTTGTGGCTACGCAAATTTTTTTTGAAAAATGATGAATTTGGAGAATTTTCAATTTTTAAAAATCGTGCAAATCCACAATCAACATTCAATTTTTGGTTCAATTTTTTAAAAATGATATCTTGTACTGATCTTAAAAGATCTGGAAATTTTCAGGATGGTGTTTTTTGTTTCAAAACTACTTATAAATTTTTGAATTTTGGTAAACAAAAATTTTTGTTTACCTCTCAGATAATTAAAGTTGAGCAATGATGTAGTTTTGTAATTTTGAGGAGTAAGAATTTCAATCAATGACATAGGAATGTAAAAAACAGAAACATAATTTTAATTTGCGTTTTTATTTATTTGGTAAAGCGTTTTAAGCGCAAGCTTAAGCGTAAGCATCATATATATTAAGTTTACGCTTAAAACGTTTTACCAAACAAATCAAAACGCCAATTCAATCAAGTTAAGTAAAGTTGAGCAATCATCGTGGATTTTCACGATTTTTGAAAATTCAAAATTCTCCAAATTCATCATTTTTCAAAAAAAAATTTCGGAATTTTTTTTTTCGTAGCCACAAGTATACTCTCCAAGGGGAACCCAGAACGATTTTTTCGTAACTATAATAGTTTTCAAGATATTTAAAAAATAAAATTGAAAGATTTAAAAAATTGTGAAATTTCGAATCTTGCATAACTTTCGAAAAAATTTTTTTTAATTTTTTTCCTTTGGTAGAACTTCGTTTTATTAAAAACGAAAACTTCTGACCAATTTTTGTCGAAATTGAAAGGGGTCGATTCTGACTCTTGGTCGATTTGACATGGAATGGCCCAGCTGTATCTGATAAAGGAGCTGAGCAAAAAAATCTAAATTTTTTTTTTGGTCTTCTAAAGTAGACTAGTACCTTGAATGAAAATGAATTTTTTGTTGAAACATCGTTTTTTAGGAAAACGAACGTGCCCGGGTGACGAGCTCGCCAAGATGATGCTCTTCTTATTTGCCGGACGTATATTGTGGTCATTCGAGATTTCGACGAGTTCGTCGGAGATAATTGATCTTGATGGCGATTGCGGTATAACGCTCGTCCCAAAGCCTTACAGTCTGACATTTATCGCGCGTCGTGAATAATTTAATTGAAAATATAATTATAATAATTGATAGCATTAAATATCTCACACCTGAAGTCGTCATCGCTGCTAATGCATTCCTCCGTAAAACCACAACGGCATCTCGATAACGTGGTAATTAGCATTTTTGCAAATTACGACGATTTGAAACGGGATTTTATCGATCGATTGAATATTTATAACGAAATAACAATCATCGCCTCTTAACGCAAAAAATATATTTTTATTTCGCTCCCGCGAATTGTGTGTCGTTTTTTCCCCTCCATATTTTTCCTCCTAGTTGACATTTTCATCTCAACAATCGTTGCTCCGTATCCATTATATCTCGTTTGGGGGAAATGGAGGTAAAATGGACCACCGATAATCGATGAAATTTCGGTAATTTTATAATATGCAGACGAATTTTCAATTTCGTTTCCTGAAAAATTCTGTAAAATTTCGATATATTGCTCACATGAAAAATTGGCTGAATTTATAAATTATATAATTTTTTCTGCGAGTGAGAGAATGCTATGGAATTCAGCGTCATTGTTATTCTCGATTATTTTTGATCAGTCATCCCACTACATTCTCTTCTAGTATCCAAAAATGGAATTTTCATTTATAACAAAGTCGACATGTACTCACAGATTTATTTTCCTCAAGTGGTCCATTTTGCCCCATCTACATGTATATCCATTTTTTCTTTTTTTTTTAAACATGCGTTTTTCTTTCATACGTAATAAAAACATTCTCGTGGCGCAGTACGTTACGCTTGATCGATTGTCATTGACGGGGAAGAGAGAGAAACGACGTCGAGAAACGTAATAATGGAGAGCGATTATTGCGCGATAAGATCGAATGATTTATCATTCAGATCTAACGTCTTTGTAGTATTATGATGGAAAATAAAAATTTCTAAATCATGAAATTGAAAGAAAAATAATTTCAAAATAAGAATATAAAAATAATGTTGTAACAATCGAGAATTCGAAAACAATAAATTTTTTTTTTTTCATATCTTTAAAATTAGAAATTTTACGAGAAAGTCGTGATTTTTACAAATATTAACCCTCCGTCTGTACTCTTACATTTTTGGACACCGTCTGTACTCTGGGTCGTTAAAGTCCTGCTAATGTTTTTCCTACGATATAAATAATGTTTTGACGAAGAAAACGTCAAAAAAATGTGAAAAAATTTGGAATTGCTTTTATAAAAAAAAATTCCGTGATCCAATCCTTCATTTGACCTCTTATAGTATTCGATTTGAAAATTTGGCTTGTGCCTTAAAAGACCCAGTGTACAGATGGAGGGTTAAACATTGAAAATTATAATGTTTAAAAATAGTACAAAATTTTGTGTCCGATTCGCCTAAAGCATTTAAAAAAAAATGAAAACAAAGCTTCCTTTATGATGAGGCAATGATAATAATATCAAGAGACGCGGCAGCGTCTTGACGCCAAGTATTAAAGAAACTGAGAGAATCCCAGTCGAGATCGCTGCGCACTCTTATATACGCGAATATGTCTCCTGCTGAATCCGATTTGAATTTCAATCCGATATTACGAAAAAATACGACCATCTTTTTAAGATCGACGAGCTCTAGTGATCTAGAAATAATTTTATCTTTCATTTGAATCCATTGTTATTGTTATCAAAATGTAACTTAAATTTTAGACTAAACCAAAATCTAACTTGAATTTTAGGCTAAATCAGAATCTAACTTCAATTTTAGGCCAAACCAAATTCTAACTTCAATTTTATGCTTTATATTCTTAGGCATAGATAATGCTATATATGCTGGGTATATATAGCATTAAAAAAAGTTTCAAAAAGGAGCGAAATCAATCACAAAATACTTCTAAGAAGTAAAAAAAAGACGCCAAGTATTAAAAATCTTAAAACTAAAAATTCAAAAAACGTCAAAAGTTTTAAATTCCAAACACCGAAAATCCGAAAAATTAAAAATTTGAAATTGCAAAAAACAAAACAAATCGCACAAGCCAAGCCAAAAACTTGGTGTGCGTATGGTGTCACAGATGTAACGATATTTTATTTTTATAGCGAATTTTCTTTCATTTTTCTTCCTTAAGGGGGCATCTATTAATTACGTGATTCATTTCTAATAAATTTTAGACCCCTCTTCTCTTTCGTGATCATCCATGAGGTTTTGGTGAACAATTTCCTTCCCTTGCCATTATCACGTAATTTTTTTTACCAATGGCGATGGTGATAAATATATATTCTAAAAATGAAAATTGGATGGTTATGGATATAGCCTTTAGTACCATGATCTGGATGATAAGAAATTTTATTTCAAGATCAAATAACTTTCCATAGAATCTACAGGGTGTCAGGAATGAAGGGCAATACCGTGAGGGTAGATTCGTGACGTAATATCGAGGAGAAAAGTCCTTTGTCATTTTTTGATATTTTCAACCCCTGAATTATTAATTTAATTAATCATTAACGTAATGTTGAGTAGAAAAGTCCTTTGCCTTTTTTTTGATATTTTTAACCCCTGAAATGTTATTAATTTAATTAATTAAGAACAATTCAGGGATTCAAAATACCAAAAACTTGCAAAGGACTTTTCTACTTGATTTTGCGTCGCGAATTTACCCTCAAGGTATTGCCCTTCATTCCTGGGACACCCTGTATATGGGGTGTGACAAGAGTAATGGGACGGCTCAATATTTCCTCAGCTAAAATATTTTTCAAAAAAGTCAAGGTCATTTTTGCAGTAACTTTTACGAGGAATTCAATGGTGACCTTAATTTTGACCTTGACGATTACGGTTACATTCGAAAATCTCATAATGATCATTACACATAATACATCCGAAATCCATGAGCAAACTATTCGACAGTAAAATATACTCATGAAATAATCTGTTTTTTCACAAGATAAGTGGGTATAATAATTTTCTATCTTGTCTCCCTGAAATCCTGCAGCACCTCCTGGGCTTATTTTTCTGCCCTGCATGCCAAATTTTTTGGTTTGGTTTGGCCATTAATAACTTACGAAAACCAAGTTTTTGGCTTGGCTTGTGCGATTTGTTTCGTTATTTGCAATTCCAAAAGTTTAATTTTTCGGATTTTGGAATTTAAAACTGTTGAAATTTTTTGAATTTTTATTTTTAAGATTTTTAATGATTGGCGCCCTTTTTTTACTTCTTAGAAGTATTTTGTGATTTTAATGATACTAAAAATATGGAAGGCGACGTCGGGTGATCCGGGGAAAAAATTGTCGTCCAATAAAACGACGGTTTAATTATGATTCCGAGGTAACGAGATATCGCGACCATCTGCCGTGTATTTCGGAACAACATTTCCGAAATTTCCGTTTCAAGAGAGTTCGTCGTATTGCACAACCGGAATTTTTTGTTGTCTGACTCAGTTTTTTTCTCTCTTTTTTTTATAAATTTTTAATCAGCGAATGGCCTTGCAGTCAATGACGAGCGATCGTGCACGTTTTCGTTGGCCACCGAATTAACAATCTTTGCCGATGTGATCAGCTCCTCGAAATATTTATTGCAGGTAACAAACAAAAAGAGGAAAAAAAAAAAACATCACCGATCGAGCCTATTCGCAAGAACCGGGGTAAAGCTCATGGACATCAATTTTTTGCCACCTTCACGTGGAAAGAAACGATTTTTTTTAAACTCCATTCGATTTTTACTTTTGTTTTCACCTTCATTTCGATCTCCCTCGATTAATAAACACATCAGAGAATATTTTATCGCATGGAAAAAAAGCCACGAGAAAGATTCAACTAATTGCAAATATTCGTGAGAAATAAAAAATGCTTGGCATTTTTTATCTCCCAAAATTTATCCTGATTAAAAAAAAATACCTTTTTCCGATCCTTCTCGCAAATAAAAAATCTTTGGCATTTTTTTTCTCCCACGGAGAGAAAAAATTATTGAATTTGAGAACATGAATTTATTTATTAAATGAAAGTATTAATTCGATTATTTATTTGTTGAACCAAGAAAATCACTCTTCATTTAAAAAAATATTTTCACGGATCTATTACTCCATTATATTAAACTCTTATTTAATAGTAACCATTAAATGTATTATAGATTTGATTAAATTTGTATTCATTGGATTAATTACATTGACCGCATCATAAACATGAGATTATTTGGATCTAAAAAACGAATTCAATACGAAATTATTTTTTTCGAACAAAATTATTTCTTTCCAATAAATTCAGTATTATTTTACTTCTAAAAATATCTTTATTTAAATGGATTTTAGTAAATTTGCATTCATTGGATTAATTAGATTTATTGCATCATAAACATGACATTATTTGAATCTAAAAAACTACATCAATATCAAATTATTTTTTTCGAACAAAATTATTTCTTTGCAATAAATTCATCATTATTTTACTTCTAAAAATATTTCTGTAGTATTTTCAATATTTATTAGATATAAAATTGATTGTGATTGTTTTAAAAGAAGCTGTAGTAAAATAAATAACACATTATTTTATTCCAATAGAATATTTGTTTGGAATGATTAAATTTTTATTTCCTTCAAGCAAAGAACTATCATTTCTATAGTATACTTTAATAGTATACAAAAATTGTTAAAAATTAAAAAACTGGTTTTTTAATGTTTTCTTATATTCGAATCTTCATAACTCCTAACATTTTTCAAGTGCATAGTAGTAGTCGATAGCGTAATAGGTAGCGTGTCAGGTAGTTAGGTAGGATAGGTATGATGGTAGGTAGGGTCGAGGGTTCGAATCTCGGTCGGACAGAGAAATTAGATCGGAGAATTGGCGCAGATTTGTCTTTTTTGTCTATTTATCTCTTTTTGGGGCCACCAAACTATGCATATTGAATTATTTGGCAAGGGCCATATATTTTTTATAAAATGTTTAGCAACAATTAATAAACACGCATTTGATTGAATCAATTATTTTTCCTGTTGATTGGACTAACTAGTTTGTTGATTCAACAAATTTTTTTTCTCAATGTATAATTTATTCTATTCCAAATATAATATAGTTAAAATCATGGTTCATAAAAAGGATAAGTGCTTCCTCTATTAAAGGACATACATGTTTTGAATGATAAAATGTGTTCTTGATTCAAACAACATATTACACAGAATTGATAAAAAATTGTTAGATTCGAGTAAATTTGTTGATTGAAACAGAAATTTATGGAATTGACTGAAAAAAATGAACCAAGTAAATATATAAGGGAACCAATCTAATATGCTTTGGCAAATAATGAAAAAATGATTTTTTACCTTCAAAATTTTATTTCATTGGTTCTAGTAATCTTTTCTCTCAGTGCCCAAAATTTACCCTGATTTAAAAAAATGCCTTTTTCCGATCCTTCTCGCAATAAATCCTCGCGAAATATTGCGTCGAGTAAAAAATGGAGGCTTTGATATGCTTCTCACGAGGAAAAAGCGAATTCTTTTTTATTTGTATCTTTTTCTTCGACGTTTATTCAAGGAAACGAAAATCCCTCGATTAACACGAGTGTCTCGCGATATTACGTGATAATTATGTGTACACCGGATAAAAGATATGGAGGGAATAAAAAAAAGGAACGAGAAAGAAAATATATATAGACAGCTGCCGGACGATGCATATAAAATGTCGCGATTCTCAAGCTCTGGTAATGAGTGTAATGGAACCTCCTCCTTCGCCTCCCGTGTCCCCCTTAATCTCTCTTTCCATCGCCCTCTTTGCCTTGCACACACGACGCGCCAAATTCAGCCGCTCCCTGCAAAGTTTCGTGGCCAATGCTTTACGTAACTTTACCGTTGAATTTTCGGGCCACTTGACTTTCGTGTCATCGATCTTACGAGCACCAGCTTCTCGCTGAGGTGGTTTGCAAACTCTCTCTCTCTCTCTCTCTCTCTCTCTCTCTCTCTCTCTCTCTCTCTCTCTCTCTCTCTCTCTGTCTCTGTCTCTCTCTTTTTTCCGTTTCTCCTTCTCCTCCTTCTATGTGATATTTCGTTAGAAACGACGGATAAACGCAGACGAGAGAACCCACGACGCGTTTCTCTTATGTAAGTAGCGCGTTCGTATCCGTACGGACATTTATTTCACACATCTTCGACACTCCACAATTTTTTTTTCCCAGATATGATTTTTTTTTACATTTGTCTACGCTAAATCTTGCACATCGAGTGCGAAAGACTTTTGGGCAGAGCAATTTTTAAGGTAGGTCGAGAGAGCGAAACAACAAGCTTATTTTCGAAAATGCTTTTCTCAGCTTCTTCATCGGATATTACAGTAAAACTTTTTCCAGGACATGATGTTATCCTTATAGAATAGAAAAAAATGGTTTACTTTGTCTGCACCAAAGTCGAGTCCTCGAAAAAAGGCGTTCCCATGGCAGACAAACGATCTCCAAATTGGCATGACTGAAACGAAAATAGGAAAAAACCATTTTAAAGAAGAAGGTTTGCTACGTGGTAATTCACCACCGTTTGCCAAAAATCGATAATAGAACAATGACGGCTATTTGAAAAAGATGGTACGAAAATATTTTCCGAAAATTGTACGAAAATAGCCGCCATTTTTTTTTTTATTACCGATTTTTGGCAAACTGTGGTGAATTACCACGTGGCAAACCTTCCTCTTTAAAATGTTTTTTCCTATTTTCGTTTCAGACGTGCCAATCCGGAGATTGTTTGTCCGCCATGGGAACACCTTTTTTTTGAGGACTCGACTTTGGCGCCTCCTGAAAATTGGACAAAAAATGCTAGACGAAGTAAAACATTTTTTTCTATTCTATAAAGATAACATTATGTCCTGGAAAAAGTTTTATTGTAAAATAAAGAAGCTGAGAAAAGCGTTTTCGAAAATAAGGTTATTTTTTCGTTCTCTAGACAAAATGGATAGGTAAAAAATTCGTACGGACGTAAATTAGTAAATTGGACTAGGAAGGACTAATTTTATGGGTAAAAAATTAGTAAAGACGAAAGACAACTTTTCTGTCAAATTATTTACAATTTTGTTGTGATTAAGGAGCAAAAATGTAACAGGAATGTAAGGAGGAATAATGTAATTGTAAGGAGGAATAATGTAACAGGTCTACTGTATTTTCGATGCTAGTTTACCATTGGAGAGCAAACTGTGAATTATAACGTTTTGATTTTTCGATTTTGGTTTAGAATTTTTTCGAAGTTTATGAGGAATTTTGTTAAATGTTTTCTTATTACTAAACAATGATTTTTTTCTATAAATATTGATTCTATTTATATAAATTGAATGAATTACACAAAATATTCTAAAATATTTTTTTTAGTAATTGATGCTGGACATCATTTGAAATTCATTGCCTTTTTGCAATATCTTACAATCTGTTCAATTTACGATTTTTAAAAATTTGCTAAGTTCACATATAAGATAATTATATAGAAATTGAGATTTTTTTTTCAAGAAAAAATTACGTTTTAATAATTTCAGATTCTTTTATTTGCAATTAATATCTGTGGATAGAAAAATATTGTTTTGTAACATCGAAATATGGAATAAAATGACTGGAAAATTTCGATAAAATTCGTTCGATCGAAGCCAAGAAAAAAATTTAGAAGAATAACATTTTTGTTAACGGTTAAAATGGTTCATTCGGTCTTGAGAGGAGAATCTGAATCTCCTCTCCATGAATCAATTTTTCAAATATTAATGATTGAACAATTTTTCAAATATTAATATACGATTGATATCCCTGTTTAGTTCGAACCATATCAATAGGTTATCAATTTTGAAATTTGACAAAAGCGTCATTTTGAGTAAGCTCGTAACTTATGTATAAAAATCCTTCTGCGTTTATGTGAATTTTTCTTGTGCTCTCTGTGATTTTCTACGAAGGAATCTTTGTAAAAATTTTCGAAGTCTTTTTTTTTTCAACTTTATTTGAATTTATTTTTTTATATCATCTCTGGGAAAGTTTAATTTTTTTTCATATGTCAACGAGAAATATATTCTTCATTTTTCTTGAAAATGAGACACAGTGCAGAATGTTAGCAGTAAAATCAAATAAACGAGAGGAAAGGGGGGAAAGAAAAATATTGCTTTTTGGCTCGATGTGTATTTTTCTCTGGCGTATTTGGTGCGTTTGAGTACGGACGAAAATATGAAGGAGCCCAACGATTTCGGAACGTGGCTCAGCGGCTGTTATATTCTTATATATATATGTACAATCATTTCGCGTCGAACGACACACCAGTCATGAATGGGAAAAGTGCCCTACCGAATATATATATATCGACGTATACCGATTGCCAGCGAAGAGAAAGCTAGCGAGGCGCGCGGCACCGTTTTTCGAAAAGGACGCCATTACGGGAGGGGAAAGATCGGTTTGGGTTCCCTGGACAAGACCAGGGACTCGTAAGTCATATTTTTCGGGGGACGCGGCAGTCTTGCCTCCAGGATGACCGAAGTTTCTAAATTCGCCTTGAATTTCATTTGATTTGTGACACCTCGAAATTTTATTTGACGGGAAAAAAATTATAATACTTCCCAAATGCGATTTTTCTGATAAGTGAAATAATATTGCATACCTATAATATTGCATACCCGAAGAGGGCGAGGGTTACAATAATTTAATTGTAAGATTCTGATCAATAATTACCGATTGAATTCTCGTTTAATTAATTAATTAATTAAACGGAAATCATGAGAAGGGTCTCTTGAAATTTCCAAAATTTACCGGTCGAAAGTCTCGAAACCAGGAAAAAATCGTGTTTCGTCGCTTTTAATCATGCTTGAGCAGAGATCACGCTTTTTTTCAATGCTATATATTATTTATTATTATTATATATTATTCAAAAAAGCGACTTTTTTTCGAAATCCTCTATTACATACTTTTGGGGAGGTAAAAAAAGATGCCCGTTAAAAGCCGAGCTCTTAATATTAATATTTAGTAGTTTCTCATCGCATATTTCTATTTCCCATTTAAATAATACGGGAAAAAAAAATTTCAAACTTTGAAATTTTATACTTCGCCTTCAAATAAATGTAATGAAATGAGCGATACATATTCTTGTAGGGGCTCTACAAAAACGTCTCTTATGATTTTTCGATAAACTCACTCCTTCAAAAGTTATTCACGGTCTAATGTATATGTATATTAGACTGATATGTGTGAATTCCTGTTGGTAATTTCTTTAAAAATTTGGTTATTTATGTTGATGCAATTTAAACTTTTTCTTCAAGAAAGATTTTACGATATTTCGTAATAAGTTTTAACATTTTGCCGGAAACTAAAAAAAGAAGTGAAATTTACTTTAAATCTAACTTTAACCTTGAACGACTTTTGAAGGAGTGAGTTTATCGAAAAATCAATAGAAACCTTTTTTGTAGAGCAAAAAATTCCCTACAAGAATGTGTATCTTTAATGTCGGTAGATTGACTTGAAGCTGAGGTATAAAATTTTAAAGTTTGAAGGTTTATTTATTTAAATGGGAAATAGAAATATGCGTTGAGAGACCGCTAAATATTAATATTAAGAGCTCTGCCTTAAACAGGCATCTTTTTTTATCTCTTCGAAAATATTTAACAGGGGATTTCGAAAAAAAAATAGTCGCTTTTCTTTAATCAGTCTGTATACTTCCAAAAGTGAAAAACGTCAATTGATCAAAAATACATGAAAAAAAAATATTGAAAATTCATAGAAATAGCAGCAATAGGTTCCATATCTCACATGTAGGGTTTTAAAGCCAGATAGTTGCCCCGGGGGGATAGTTGCCCCGGTTTTGAATACACTATGTTAGAGATGTCCCTAGCGTTAGCGTTTTTCTGTAATTATTAATATGCCCTCACAGGCCTCAGTGCCCAAAAGACTTAGGACAGGGCCTACAAGTTTCGTCTGTGTGAGCGAAAATCTTCCGCGGTGAGACCTCGACGAGCGTTATACTAATGTTGGTTACTAATTTTTATTGAATAAATAATGTTATGGTTGAGGATTCAGTCAACTATTTGTTTCCTCGCGTGCATTAGAGTTTCAACTACACGGTCTGATACGGTATATTGTTAAATAGCTTTTAGATATTTTTTTAATAAAAAGGGCAAGTATCCGTATCGAAAAGGATAGTCGCCCCAAATTCTTTTCCGGTTAGTTGCACTAACGGCAATATGACAAAAATCCAGGCGTAGTCCCTGCTAGACCGAAGTTAGTTTAGCACTAGCGTTTAAAGAACTAGATAAGAAAGAAAAACTGTTAATTAAAGGTATTTAAAAAAATAATGAAATTATTAATTATGAAATAATAAAATTGATAATAAAATATCTAAATAAAAAAATTAAATTAAAAAAATATAATAAAATAAAATAATCTGTAACTTGATATTAATTATAAATTCCTTCGAAGTATTTTGGGCGTGAGGCGACTATCCGCCACGTTGGGCAACTGTCCCTCTTTGAAGAGGTCAAATAAAACGGGATTTACTCAAAAACAATATTAATTGGGTTTACAAAAATAGTGCACAATGAAAGATTAAAGACCAATGTTTTAACATACACGAAGCATATCGTCAGTAGATACTTAATTTTTAAGTAATAGAGCTTTTTCCTGAAGTGGGGCAACTATTCGGCTTGTACCCTATTCCAGATATATTTAAGATATTTCTCAGATATATTGTACGGAATATATGAGGCGATATATTTATTTTCGATCGGAGGAATCAAGGTATTGGGATCGATGGTGGATATATCAAAAACACAAATGCGAATTAACTAGATAAAAATATTCTTTTTATTTCTTTTCTTGCGTAATAAAAAAAAAACTTATGAAATAAAACGCGAAGACGCCCGCAGTATGGCGAATTCGCGCGAATGAACACATTTTCGCGGTTTATTCTTGCCGCATTCGGTTGTGCTTAAGATTAACGGTTTTTTTCTTAAATTTTTAGTCATCAGTAGCGAGCATTTCATGACCTGAGAGCGAGAAATACGTTTAATTTTTGTTTTTTTTCAATTTCTTTTTTTTCCTCATTGTGATTGGTCCGGAATACGCTTCTCTCGAATTTCGTATTGACAAATGTATAAAGCGATTGTACATAAGGCCGACTCTGGACCGACGATAAGATTCGGCGAACTAAAAAAAATTACAAAAAAAAAAAACGAAATCGAATCCAAGGTAAAGATAATTCGAAATCGTGTTTTTTTTAAAATTGAGGTTGCTGAACTGCACGCTGTGCTCTCGAGCAATTTCGGCAGGAAAGTCCAAAGTTTATTCCTTACACGAGTTAAATTGATTTATCAAATTAAAAAAATTGCAAAAATCGATTTATCACAATGCATTCTATTTTTTCCTGTTTGTCTTTGAATTAATTTTCTTTTCAATGAGCCACAACAATAATCGTATACTCGCTACGAATCTAAAACATTCACTCTCACAATTTTACGCACACATAAATACATCAGACGAGCCTTCAGTCATGCGAAATGATAAGCAAAAAAAAATTGCAAAAAAAAAATTCATAAAAACACTCATCCATCTTTGTTCTATGTACAATTAGCGGAAAGGGGAGATCTAGCTCATTCACAATAATGTTTTGGGACTAGAACGTGCACGCGCTTTCCGCTACTCGGTCCGGCGAAAAATTCGCGTTTTTTTGTCTTAATTTTTTTTGTTCTTCATACGGATGAGAATCCAACGAATGGGGAAAAAAAAGTAATTCGTCAAATTCGACATCCTCAATGCTGGAAAGCGAATGTAATTCATCCCGAGACTAAAAATGACTATGTGAAAGGAGTTTTTGTCTGTTTAGTGGATTTTTTCAAATCTTTCTTTCCATCAAACGAAGCTCGAATAATTTAAGGTTCGACGTTAAAGTTTTCATCGTTCTACGTGAAGCTTGTGTTTGTGTGAGTGTGTGTGTGTGTATTTTTTCATATAAATAAATATATATATATTTATATACATACATATATTTGCGTATGGCGCGGGATAGAACGAGCGATCGCTGCCACAATTTTGGTGTCATTATTCGTTTCTTTCGCGGCTTATTTTTTTTTTATCTCCTTCTTCTTTGATTCTTCAAATTTGTACTCTTTGCCACTCTTGGCCGAGGATGTGCGAGAGAGAGAGAGAGAGAGAGAGAGAGAGGGAGAGAGAGAGAGAGAGAGATGAAGAGAGAGAGAGAGAGAGAGGGAGAGAGAGAGAGAGAGAGATGAAGAGAGAGCGGACGATCTTGATCGTTAGCGAGCCTTACGATCGGAGAAACCGGTGTGTCCGATCTCGATTGCGCAACCGAGCAATTGGTATACACTCGCTGATCTCTCTCGCACTTCTGCCCGAAGCGGGAGAACTTTCTTGGTGAGAAAAGACGATTTCCCACACGGTGAAAAAAAAATGTACGAGTCATTTCATGTCAATTCAACGACGTTTTGTCGGTGACTCCCTTCGATTTTTTTCTTTTAAATTATGTTATTATACATGCAAAAAGAAGCATCCATTTAAATTTTCAGCCCTTGATCGCAAAGTTATTGATTTTTGAAAAAAATATTCTCAAAACAATCACAACTTCTACAATAACCAAGATATTCTGACTTGCTAAAAGGTCATTTTTTTGTTTTTCAATGTTTTCGATTTTTAAAAAAAATTACAAAGTTCTACGTATAAAAACAAAATTTTTGAGATTTTACTGAAGATTCAAATAACTTCTTATTAAAAAAAATTGTTTTCGATTTTTTTCTCATAATTTTGATCTTTTTGATAACTACAAAAGCTGATTTCAACTATTTTCAAATAAATAATTTAACTTCTCTCACATATTTCCTTTGTAAATTATAATAATTAACATTAAAAATTACAATTTTTATGTAAAAAAATTGAATAAAGTGCAAAACGTATTTGAAGTGTAATTCTTAATGTTAATTATTATAATTTATAAAGAAAATGTGCGAGAGAAGCTAAATTATTTTGATTTTAAAAACATCCAAATCAACAAATGTAGTCATAGAAGAAAAAAAACAAAATTACGAAAAAAAAAATTTTAATAAGAAGTCATTTGAATTCTATCTTCGGTAAAATCTCAAAAATTTTGTTTTTTACGTAGAATTTTATATTTTTTTTGAAAAAAATCGAAGGGCTGCCACTGAAAAAAAATCCAATTTTTTAGCTCAAATCAGGTAAAAGAACATTAAACAATTTTTTTTCTTAATTTTCGATATTTTGTTCAAAAAGTACATTGGAAAACAAACAAAAATGACCTTTCAACAAATTGGAATATCTTGGTTATTGCAGAAGTTATGTTTATTTTAAGAATATTTTTTGAAAAATCAATAACTTCGTTATGGTTTAAGATAGAGAGCTAAAAATTTGCATGGATACTTCTTTCAGCATGTATAATAACATATTAAAAAATAAACAAAATCGAAGGTGGTCACCGAAAAAACGTCGTTGAATCGAATGCCCCATATACATATATATTGAAAAAATTTAAAAAAAAATCTGTCCTCGGCAAGCGCGTCTTCGAATCCAAGACACCGTAGCTCGCGATCTCTTACTCCGATCATTTTTTATGACGAGATCGAGAAAATAAACTCCCTTTATAAAAAAAAAACTTCGTACTCCTCTTCCTTTTCCTTGCTGGTTTTTTTCTCCGAGTATATCTCATTCCTCACTGTCCTGATCTTTCGCATTACGAAAGAAATCGATAGGAACAACTACCGTGCTCCGATTTTTTTTTTTTTTTTTTTTTTTTAGTTTTTATAAAAAAGCGAACGGAGACTGGGCATCGTATCGTCGAATAATAATCTGCGTTTCCCTCTTTCAATACTTCTTTTTTCGCAATCGATGCGATTGGCGGATGATAAATTTTTTGTTTCTTTTTTTTGTTTATCGTTGGGCTCGTCTTTTTCAATGACTGCCAACGTTTCTCAGAGGATTCGACGCCTCGCTCGTGCTGCATCCAACGAGCTCCGAATCTCTCTGTATGAGACACACCTTGAATGGATCCGGTGTCACTGTTACACCAGCGTTACCCCGTAAACTTGGCATATCCGTGTTCTCCGGTAATTCAATGTTAAAATTGTGCAACAACGAGCTGAAGAACAAAAACAATTCCATACGCGCCAATACGTCACCGAGACACATTCGACGACCAACTCCGAATGGCATGAAATACTCCGGCTTCGTGACCTTTCCCTCCGCCGACAAGAATCTTCCGGGACTGAAGTTTTCCGGCTCGTGCCATAATTCCGGATCCATGTGAACCGCGTGCAACAACGGTACCACGTGAGAACCAGCTGGTATCGTGAAGCCATTGAGCTCAACGTCACTGAAAACAGAACGAAAAAGAACGGTAGGGAAAAATTAATTGATTGCAGAGAAAAGGGACGAGAAAATTTATTGATTAAAATGTGATTCGATGAGGTCCCTGATCCGGAGAATCGAAAATTTTTCGTCGCTTTGCACTGAGAAAACAGTTTATTTGTAGCATAGAAATATATTTAGTTGGTACTCTTACTTAAATATTCCTTAACACAAAAATATTTATTTTATTTATTAACTGTTGAAAAATAATTGATTTTGCCATATTCAATTTTACGTTCGTTCACAGTTGACAAATCCTGGTACATTGTTTTCTCAAACATTTTATTTGTAGTAAAGAAATATATTCAGTTGGCACTTTTACTTAAATATTCTTTAACTGTTGCAAAATTTGTTGGTCTTTAAGAAATATTTTATTTTGTCCAAATAATTTATCAACTGTTCAAAAATATTTATTTAATTTATTAACTGTTGCAAAATCATTGATTTCGCCATATTCAACTTTACATTTGTTAACAGTTAACAAATCCTGTTACATTGTTTTCTCAAACATTTTATTTGTAGTAAAGAAATATATTTAGTTTGCACTTTTCCTTAAATATTTCTTAACTGTCACAAAATTTGTTAGTCGTTAAGAAAATAATTTATTGACTGTTCAAAAATATTTATTTAATTTATTAACTGTTCGAAAATAATTGATTTCGCCATATTCAACTTTACATTTGTTAAAGGTTAACAAATCCAGGTACATTGTTTTCTCAGTGTGGGTTTTTTTTCTACTTTTCATACTTTTATCTATTTTGTTGAAATCCGATGATTCGATTTTCGCACTTTTTCTCAGACAAAAATTATTCTTTCTCATTCGACCGGAGCAAAGAATTCGTCGCCAGAAAGAAAAACTTCAAGTATTTTCATCTCGAGATATCTATCTTTGCTTGATTAGAAATCGTTTCGGATCGTATTTCCGTTCACTCAAAATAAATTTTCGTATCACGGTAACTAAATGTCGGAAGTTTCTCTCGGAGAGTCGGAAAAATGTGATCTTATCGATGATATAATTAGGCGAGAGGTTAAAAAAAAAACTTGAAAACGTTTATCGGCTTGCAAGTCCGCATCGTTATTTTATTTTACAGCTGGTTTTCTCGGGCCAAAAAAACGCGATTAAAAGTGAAAACTCCAGCGGGAGGGTGCGAATGTTTTTTGCATCTTTTTCAGCCACAAAAAATGCAGAGAGAGAAAGAGAGAGACCGAAATCGCTGAATCGTTTGGGAGGTTACTTTCGCGCGAGATTTTAAGCCTCTGCGGGTTTTCTGACCTTTTTTTTCTTCTTATAATCGTCGTTTATGGATTTTGATGTATATTATAAAATCTCAGCCAAAGGAACGGCATATTTACATACGGAGGTTAAAATCTGGGGGTCTCTTAGCAGGGTTCGTCTCGCGAGAAATAATACCGCGCGGATTCGCTCCTCTTTGTCCGCGAAAGAGAGCACCGGGAACTTCGTGGCGTGTCGGAAATCGCGAAGTGTGAGAAAGAGAGAGAGAGAGAGAGAGAGAGAGAGAGTGGGAAGAGAGAGAGAGAGAGAGAGAGAGAGAGAGAGAGAGAGAGAGAGAGAGAGAGACGCTGACCGGTGTGGTCGTCGACCTCGAAGTCGCTTGGTGGGCCCCGGCGGTCTTGGGGCCCGAAAAGCGGGGGCACGTCACGCATTTTGCTTTCACTTTTACCTCTCCGCGAATTACCGCTACGAGAGCGCGATCTCACGCGCGCCATCCGAACGCCAGTAAATACGGCGCCGATGCGTTATCCGTGAGATCGAACATTAATGAAAGAAAAAAAAGACGAAGAAAAAGAAGAAAAAGAAGCAGAAGCTAAAGAAGAAGAAAAAGAAGAAAAAGAGGAGAAGGAGGAGAAGGAGGAGGAGAAGGAGATGAAGAAGAGGAGGAGGAGGAAAAGGAGATGAAGAAGAGGTGGAGAAGGAGATGAAAAGGAGGAGGAGGAGGAGGAGGAGGAGGAGGAGGAGGAGGAGGAGGAGGAGGAGGAGGAGGAGGAGGAGGAGGAGATGAAGAAGAGGAGGAGGAGGAGAAGGAGGAGGAAGAGGAAGAGATGAAGAAGAAGAGGAGGTGGAGGAGGAGGAGGAGGAGAAAAAAGAATATAAGAATCGATCGAACGACGTTTAATCGATCGAGTGCGCAGAATCATATTACTGCGATCGCAGAATCGCGAGAAAAAGCTCGTTAAACATTTATCAGTTCCCGGGCGGAGGGCTTAAACTTCGCTGATCACCGCGGGTCAAATTGACCCGAGCTCTCAGTTCCAACTCAAATATCTCTAACTATCCGAGCCCTCGCGGGTTTCCCCGGCCCTCCGGTGGAAGTTTGAAGTATCTATTTTGAAGTATAAGTTTTTCAAGTTTTTGAAGTTTTTATAAGTATTTATACCGTTATACTTCAGTATAACGGAATAAATACCTTTTTTGGAATGCACGCACTTGAAGTATTTTTTTTTCTTAAAGCATCATATATTGAGAGTATCTTGTAGAAATTTTTCCAGAAAATCTTCAAAACTAGAAGAGTTACAATTTTTTAAGTAAAAAATCGGATTTTTTAAAGTCTTTTTTTTGCTGATTTTTTTCCATGTAAATATTTAAAAAAAAACAATTGTTTCATATACTGAAATGTGCAAAGGTAATTCCTTTTTTTTTTTAAGTCAATTCGATAGTTACTTTTTTTTTGACAACTATCCAAAAAGTCGGTGTTTCTTTGCTCTGCGCTATTTTAAACACATTTAGCTGACCTTTTGGTCATCTTATTCCTGGATGGTTTTCGGAAAAGGAAATGAGTTTATATCGAATTTTGGGAATCGATCCTGACAATCAAGTTCCAGTAAATATTCGGAAGTGTAACTCCTGTCAGAATCGAGCTGATTTTTTTGTGGTTTCTTACAGTTATAAAACATCATATTTAATATTATTATGGCGGCGCATAATGTTTTTACCTAACTTTTTTAATTTTTTTTTTTTTTTAAATATTTACAGCCTCTTTTTAGCGGGAGTTACACTTCCGAATATTTAACCAAGTTTCTTTCCAGTGAGTTTCCTCGTGGAACTTTAGTCACGATGGACGAATTTGTGCGAAAATATTTAGCTGATTACGAGAGGGGTTGTTTAAACCTTTTTTTTAAAGGTCGATGAACTTTGGTGATCGATGGAAACGATTTTTTTAATGTTATTTCGAAAGAGACTCACCGTGTCGTCGCGTGTGTCGTGCCAAGTGGAACGATGCTCGATCTTCGGAGAACCTCGAGTATCGTCGCCTCCGTAACGGGAAGAAACGGCAGATCCTCGAGCGCCGGCATTCTCGATCTTCCGACAACCTGATCGAGTTCTTCCTGCACCGCTTTCGCAGCTTCCGGATGATGCAGCATCAGTATAACCGCCCATTCGAGTGTAGTTTTTACGGTCTCCATTCCCGCTGAGAATAGATCACCGAGAATTTGTTGCATCTGACGATCTGAAGAAATAAACATAACGATTTTCCTTATTTTTACGGTTCCGATTTAAAAAATAAATAAATATAAAATTTGAAAATAAATAAAAATAAACTTTTAAAATACACCGAGAAAAAGGTTTGGTAAAGTGAAAAAAAAATTGGTTTGAATTAACTAAACTCGGCGGTTAGGGGTGGCGAACGAAATGTGTAATTCAGTTGACTCAAAACGTGTATCAAAATGGAAACGAAAATTGCATTCCCATAAATACATATATCCTTGACCCAAAGGAGTAGAGAATCCGTTCAATTGAAAATTACATTGTTTTGATTCTATATTTGGTAAAATATACTCAATATGCGATTACATAACCAAATGGTTTAGTTGAATGAACAGTTTATATTTTCTGTGAGATGTTGTTCATCGGAAAAAGTGCATTCAATATAAAGCTAGAAATAGTCAATTGAATTGACAAAATATTTGATGATGTGCAATATTTGTTTAAGCTACGAGGGCTTTTATTTAACTAATTAATCGTGAGATTAAACAGTTAAGTGAAAATTTAACTTATTTATCCTTGCGCCCATAAAGAGCACGAGCGCCACCAAAGTGCATTGGTGATCTCATTCAAATATGTAGTCTTTAGTCCATAGAACTGCACGACCACATAGCGCGGGTAATGTTCCATAAATTTAAAGTTAATCGAGGACTCCGATGCTGGTAATACACTGGTACTTATCGGTGCTCAGTGGCTGTCTCGCTGGCGCGAGAGCGCGCGCCGATCGTCGCCACCTTACGGATCTCGGGCGAAGTGCCGAGGTCGTGCTAGTTACTATACGTACTATCGACTAAATGTGTTGTAGCCGCATTGAAATATTGAGTCAAATTTATCAAACAATTTGATCGACTTGAAAGCATTTACTATTCTTTTTAACTGGATGAATAGCTCAAATTAAAACTAGATTTTGTTGATGAGACGAAACATACAGTTAAAACAATTTTATTTACTTCCACTAAATGACTAAATGTTCGATTGAGTGAGAAAACAAGTTGTTGAATCAATCTCGTTTGAAATCATTTTGATCCAATGTTGTAATTGCGGTGAATGCAGTACACATTCGAAACAACTACACCAGTTTTATTATTTCAACAACGGGGTAATCAAATGAAATATGTGACGATTGATTCAAACGAATTTTCCGTGATCGCAGCTGGGTAGTTGATATTACTAAACCTTTTTTTCGGTGTAAAAAAAGGACGCTGAAAACTTTTGATCTTGTATCATCCGAAAAGTTGTCGATGCTTACCGTGATTTTTGCCCTGGAAGAGGCTGGATTCGCGTCCCTCGTCCTTCGCCTTCTCGATCTCGATCAGATAAGCATCGACGAGATCTCTCATGTTGTCACGATCGAGACTCTCGCGATGATCGTCGATGGTCTCTTGAAAGAAATCCGCCATTTCCGCGCGATTCTTCGATATCTTGGTGCGAATCTTATGCAAATAGGGCAGATAACGCAGTATCGGTATGAAATTTACCGATACTATGCTCCCGAATAGACGAAAACCCTCCTCTATCAGGCTCATGAATCTCTTGAAGCGCTCGTCACCGTGACGAAATCTCACGCCCATTATTATCGAGCATATTACGTTGCTGATCGACATACCAAGCGACGGTGACACGTCCGTCGGTGCACCTCCTCTTAAGGACCAACCGCGCATTAAAGTCTCGACCTCGCGCTGCAACGGAAAAAAAATGTAACGATAAATTAGACATAAATTCAAATTTTATTACATCCGTGATTACATCCATACTTCTCATTCCAAAATTATCGGTTTCCAAGATTATCGGTAATCTTGTTTTTGAATTTTTTATTAAGCAAATTATTGATAATTTTTTTTTCAATGCAAATTATTAATATTTTTTTTTTTCAATGCGTAAATTAGACATAAATTCAAACCCTCCTTGTTCATTACTCTTCTCTCCATGATTACATCCATACTTCTCATTGCAAAATTATCGGTAATCTTTTTTTAAATTTTTTTTTCAATGCAGCTATTGATAATTATTCTTTTCAATGCAAATTATTGATAATTTTTTTTAAATGCAAATTGTTAATAATTATTTTTTCAATGCAAATTGTTAATAATTTTTGTTTCAATGCAAATTATTGATAATTTTTTTTTCAATGCGTAAATTAGACACAAATTCAAATTCTTCTTGTTCATTACTCTTCTCTCCATGATTACATCCATATCGGTAATCTTTTTTTTATTATTTTTTTTTCAATGCAGCTACTGATAATTATTTTTTTCAATGCAAATTTTTAATAATTTTTTGTCAATGCAAATTATTGACAATTTTTGTTTTTAATGCAAATTATTCATAATTTTTTTTTTCAATGTGAATTATTAATAATTTTTTTTTTTTCAATGCAAATTATTGATTTTTTCTTTCATTGCATCCTTTTCATTCAACTATAACGTCAGTCGATTTAAGAGATTAATGAACCGATATTTAAAAAAATCGAGGCTCACCATTATTCTCGATTCCATGATTTTTTTGCCGCTTCCCATGTAAGTCATACCGAGACTCCGAAGTTTATCGTGAAGAAATTTTCTCTGATCCTTCCACATTGCACCCTCGGTATTGATTATACCTGAGTCAAAAAATAAAAAAAAAGCGTTGATTACGACCGTTGCATATTTAAAAAAATATATATATACACCGATTACGAGTAAAAACGAATGAAACTATCGATTGATCGTCGATCTGATCTCACGAGGGAACAATATTTTCGACCGAAAAAAAAACACACAGAATCTAATCTATATAATATAATTAACGCAACGTTGCACTTGACCGCAATAAACTCCCGTATTATCGTCATTCCCCGGCAGTCGTTCGTGAACTTACGATTACGACAATTGAGAAGAAAAAAGAAATCACCGCGTGCGATAACAATTTGGACTTTTCATTGTCACATTCGAGAAGAGAGAATTTTTTTTTTTCGATTGTCATGCTTATCGCGTCACGATCAAGACGAGAGAAAAATAACGAGCACGACGTAACCTCGAATTTTATACGATAAAATAACGATTCAATTAGAGAGAGAGAGAGAGAGAGAGAGAGAGAGAGAGAGAGAGAAAGATTGGTGTATCGATCGAGAAGAAAAAAAAATTGCGCAACGTTCTTTTTTTTATTTCAATGCACGTGAAACAAGTGCGCGATCTCTCATGCTATGTTTTTGCTCAAAGCCGGTTTCTCCGTCTCTCTCTCTCTTTCTCTCATTGAGAATCTCGCCTGCACGTGCCGTTTTTTTTCTCTTGCGAGCTGATAAATCCGACGAAATCAATGGACAAACAAGCAGCGCCAATAATAACAAATCAATATACACGAGTGGAAAAAAGTAAAGGAACAAAAAAATTTTCTAAATTTTTAGTGGTTTTTAACAATGCTGTATCTCAGTCAAATATGGTTGTATCGAGGTCTAAAAAAAAGCATTTTGAAGCTTCAAGTTTCTAGTTTTCCGATCTTTCAGCAAAAAAATTTGCAGAGCTACAGGTTTCACGCAATCCTGAGAAATAACGAGAAAAAAAATGTCGCAAATTTGTATCATTTTTATTTTAGCTGCAATTACTTGGAAAACATTTTTCCAGCTAAACCATTACATAAACCGGATAGCTCGTTTATTTAGCTTCAATTTGCTTTTTTTGAGACCTCGCTGCGATCATTTCCCGATGAGATTTCGGACTTTTAATGAAAAAAAATCCATTTCTGTTTGACCATTGATATCTCAGCAACCAATGATCGCACAGAAATCAGAAAGGGCGTTTCATAAACTTCAATTAATGCTCTACAAGGATTGATAATGGTTTTTTGAATAAAAATTTTTTTTCCATCCTTGCCATGAATTTGAAAAAACAGGGAAAAAAGAGCTATTTATGGTTTTTTAGAAAATCAACGGCCAAATTAAAAATATTGACAAAACGACTAATGTTGAGCATTACTTTTACAGCTCAATATACCCACAAACTCCCTGTAAAGTTTCAATTTGATCTATTGAACGGATTTTTTGTTTCAAGCAATCAAATTGTTGAAAAAAATTTAAGGGTCATGTTTCTGCTCCTGAACGTCATAATCATTATTAATGTGGAGAAAAAATTTTGTTTGCGCTTTTTTCACATTTTTATCGCAAACAACGTTTAAATGTACGGAACAAAAAATTTCGAAGAATTTTCGAATTTTTTTTTTAATTCTGTCGATTTCTTTTCTTTTCCATAAATTTAAACGCTGTTTGAGATAAAAATGTGAAAAAACTCAATTTTTTTTCCTTTTAATAATGATTATGAAGTGTTTAGGGGCAATAAACATAATCCTTGAATTTTTTTGGAAAACAAAAATTTCAAAAAAATTTCAAACAAGATGTTGAAAATTTTTTTGATTTTTTTTTCCATAAATTTAAACGCTGCTCGCGATAAAAATGGGGGAATTGCGCGAAAAAATGTTCTTTTCTTCATTTTAATAATGATTATGAAGTGTTAAGGGGTTAAAAAACAATAAATAGCCCTTTTTCTCCTATTTTTTTCAGTCATGGCAAGGATGGAAAAAAATTTTTGATTAAAAAAACCATCATCAATCTTTGTAGAGCATTAATTGAAGTTTATGAAACGCCCTTTCTGATTTCTGTGCGATCATTGGTTGCTGAGATATCAATGGTCAAACACAAAAGGATTCTTTTTCATTAAAAGTCCGATATCCCATCGAAAAATAGTCGCAGCGAGGTCCCAAAAAAAGCAAATCAAAGCTAAATAAACAAGGTATCCGGTTCGTGTAATGGTTTAGCTGGAAAAAATTTTTCCAAGTGATTTCAACCAAAACAAAAGTGATACAAATTTGCAAAATTTTTTTTTCTCGCTATTTCTCAGGATTGCGTGAAACCTGTAGCTTCGCAAATTTGTTTACTAAAAGATCTGAAAACTAGAAAATTCAAGCTTCAAAATGCTTTTTTTTAGACCTCGATACGACCATTTTTTACTGAGATACAGCATTGTTAAAAACCACTAAAAATTTAGGAAATTTTGTTGTTCCTTTAATTTTTTCCAGCAGTGTATATCATTGTATTATTTTTTTTGAGGAGAGGAAATAAAAAACGAGAAGTTAACAAGCAGCGCCAATAATAACAAATCAATAAATATCATTGCATTATATTTTTAGAGGAAAACAAAAAAAACAAATCATTTGTTTAAAATAAAAAAACACTCACCGTATCCACCCAGAATATTGAGGAACTCTGTGTGGGGTCTCCCGGTGAATTCCTCTCGTCTGAACGTATCCCTGATGATTCTGTAATCGCTGAGTACAACGACCAATTGTGTCCCGAGACGAGCGCTGAACATAGAGCCGTATTTTTTCGCCAATTCGCCAAATTGTAGATGAACGTCGCCCTTGATAAACGGCAAATAGCCGAATATCGGAAAGCCCCATGGACCCGGTGGCAATGTCCTTAAATAACGAAGCCACTGTAACGTTCTTACTACCGCGAGTGCAACGATGAACACGAGGAGACTGTAAAGCACGTCGATTCTCGTGCCTCCCATTGCCTTCCACATCCAATGTGCCGCGTGTTCCACAAACATTTTGTCCCTCCTTTCTCTTCTTTCTCCTCCAGTCTCTTCTTCTTCCTTCTTCTTCGTCACTGCCGGTCTTCACCCGTTAACGCGCCCCTAATCGAATGGAATCGATTTGCAAACACGATTGCTACCGATCTTACTTCTCTTCCTTTTGTATTCGGCCCTCGCCGAATCACTATTAATATTGTCCGTTACGAGTTTTTCACCCCTTTCCCGATGGTATCTCGGTTCCCCCTTAATCGGGGGTTGCTCGATTTTCGGCGGTTCGAAAAAATCGTCGGCTATACGCTTTTTTCGAAACTTGCCACGAAAGGAAAATTTTTCAATTTCCCTGGCTCTTCTTTCTCCCCTTTTTATTCAATTTTTTCTCACTCTTTATCTTTCTCTCCCTCTTTCTCTCTTATCGACGTATTTAACGATCTCTCGTGCGAATTAGTGAGAAAACGAAAAAAAAAACCAAAAAATGAATTTGATACAAAAAAATTGCGGTCACAGCCGAATACGCGGTGCACGCCGTGTGTGCGAGCCACGAGAGGAATGGAGTGTATACTAACATACACCTTCTTGTCCTTGCTGTCTTATATAGTGACTCATCAGCGGTGGCCCGCCGTCTGCGGGACGGTGGGGTGGGGCGTACGAGAGTCCGTCGTGGAGTTTTGCGTTCTCGGTGGGGGGCAGTATGGGTCATGCGTATATATATATACATATATCTTCGTACATAAATATATATTTATATATACATAATTATACGTGTTTATACATTAGGGTGATGCGAAAAGAGATCGATTCGTCATTTTTTCGAATTTGGAGCAAAACAAATGTTATCGGATTTCCCCGAAATTTTCCCCAATAAGCCTTTTTAGAGGAATATTACAAATAGTCGCAAATTATTCAGTAGTAGTAGTTTTTTTCTTCGAATTTAAATTATAGTTTCTCGCATCTTCAATGAGAGTGCATTGAAAATTTTTTATTTTTAAATATTGAAAATTTATAAATATTACAAACACTGTAAAATTTGTTGTATAAAATTTAATTAAAAAATATGAAGTTATGCATATACAGTATATTAAATTTCATATACATTTTTAACTATTTTCATATGCGGGAATAATAATTTGAAATGTTTACTCTTTCAATTTCAATATACAAATATTAAATTTAACATGAAATTGTTAATTTTCCAATACCATGTATATTAATTTCGAATTCGTATACTTGTTATTAAAATTTCATATACTTTTGTATATTACATTTAATTACATTTTTTACAGTGAATATTATATGGAAGATGTGGTTCCGAGAAAAGCGCAAAAGATATTGTTACTGACTGTTTTTTTTTGTAATAATTGTAATGATTATTTGTAATAATTCGTAATAATAATAGAATAGCTACTGGAGCAGGCTAGCTGTATTAGCAGTATTATTTGAAATCTGCATCTTTTTCAATAATTTTTCAACGTTCAGAGGGATATTGACTCGGTAATGAAATGGCATCTTTCAAATTTTTTCTCAATTTTTTTAATTTTAAATCTTGATGAAGCTTCATATGGAACAAAAAGTATGAACAATATAGAATCTTCCGCAAGTAAACCAAAAAAATAGGGAAAAAGGATCTTGAGAAAAAAAATGTCCACTTTAAATTTATCATAAATAACAATAAACTGCTCGTGACATCTCGACAAAATTTCTGTCATGATATTCGGAGATTTTTTTTACATCACGTATTAATTGCCTCAAGATGAAGAAAAGTATGAACAACATAGAATCTTCCTCAAGTAACCCAAAAATTAAATTTATCATAAATAACAACAAATGTTTTCCAATCAATTATCAATGATTTTCTTCATTAACAAAATGAAAAACTATTATTTGAACCAAAAACAAGCTTCGACAAACTCCAAAAACCGCTCGTGGCATCTCGACAAAATGTCTGCCAAAATTTTTGGCGATTTTTTATCCATCACACATCAAATGTCATTTGCCTCGAGACCAAAAATCATTTTTCTTTCCTCATCACCCTAATATTGATTAATACATATATACATCATTCGGAAGATTCGGGTGCTTTCGGTTGGTGCAAGTACAGTCCCAATCCCGATGGGCAACTCTGCGAGCTCTCGCCGTTTCTTTTCTCCGTATTCCTCATTGACGATTTGCCTCCTCCCCAACCCCTTTCTCCGTCTCTCTCTCTCTCTCTCTCTCTCTCTCTGGCCCTCCCCCCACCCTCCGGAGGTATATATATCCACCCCCGCCACATTTTTGTATATAAATGTGTCGGAGTACTCTCAAAGGCGGGATCCATTCGGCGTCACGACGTCGTTGGCCAAGAAAGAACACGGCGAGACGCGCGCGCGGGGCCCGCGCTCAAGAGCTACCGTAACCGGTAAGCGTCAAAGGGGGGAGGCAGAAAAGCTCCGCGCTCGCGAGCTTCTGATCTGTCCCGCGCGTTTGTGATCGCGATACGAGAGAGAGAGAGTGGGGGCCTGGGGAGGGGGGGGGGTTGAAGAGAGGGTAGCGCTACTCTCCGTTGGAGGGGGCCCTTTCGGCAAGATCGCGGGGACCCCCGCGGTGTCCTCTTCGACGTCCGTTAGGTGGGGATCTTGAAAAGGTACCGGATCGTCGGTTTGTCGCGCGCGCGAGCGGCAGAAGCCGATCGGCTGTTCGTCGTGTCGGTACCCGCGTTTTTCATCGGTGCGCCTGTCAAACGTTTCTTCCTCTTATTCATCATCATCATCAACTTTTTCTTCATCATCTTCTTCTTCTTCTTCTTCTTCTTCTTCTTCTGCTTTTTCATTTCGTCCTACTTCCCAATTTTTCGTTACATCGTTCGACGAACATTTTTGATTCTGCGCTTCAGATCATATCGCCGATCCGACGAATTGAACATTATCGGCAAAACGGTGATATACGACAAAAAAATGATGATCGAAAATCGAAAAATTATTGTCACTTTGTGCTCGATTTTCCATTATTGCAATTTCATCTTTGCCCGAAAATGTTGGAGACATTTCGTCAACCTCGATTTCTCCGTTCAACGCACGCCGAAATTTTGACTTGTGCACGATGTTTTTTTTTCTGTTTCTTCGGTTGATAACGAAATTCTTTTGCTATTTCGATAATCATATTCAATCTGTGTTTAACGATTTTTTTGTTATTCTTTGTTTTTTTTTAGTTTACGATATTTGTGCATGAACATTGGTTTTCGAATTAACATTTGACGCTTTTCAATGATTAAGATTTTCTTCGTGCACGTTTTCTCTTATTTTTATATATTTTTTTTTTGCTTTTGGTTCCATTGAATTTTGGATCTTGCAAGTTTATTTTTGACTCGGCGATCACCGTTTGTATTATCGACTCTATATTTCGTTCGAGTCAGATAAAAGGTTTTCGTTTCTTCATGGATGTGTCCTTGGCGTTATCATACGATTTGACACACGCGCATAGATATCGCACTGATGCATACCGATCGACGTGTCGATTGGTTTCCAGCTAATTGCATGGATAAAAATCATTTTAACGATTTTTGCAATTTTATCAAAATCTTTGTATGAGCGATCTCGATCGTAGACAATTGTTTAAAAGCCAAATAACGCTGATTCTGTTTAAAAAAAAATTGTTTATTAAGGGGGAATATACACCTGGCAGGGTCAGAAAAATTGACTTTCAAGTAAAAATTCAAAAAAATGACAAAGTTATAGTTATAAGCTCAATTTTTCTCAAAACAACGTTTTTCTAACTGATACCTAAAATATCTCGAAAACCACTGAACCGATTAACTTAAATTTTTTTGTGAATATTGTAGGGGAGGGTGGGGTGCTACGGCCCCCGTGGGGCGATACGGCCCCCCTCAAAAATTTGGTCAAAAATTTGGAAATTTTTTTTTTCTTATTCTCGGGCACACCAAGGTATCATTGATGTTTTAAAGATATTTTTAGCTGATTTGCAGCATTTGGGGCATAATGGACCACCTGAAAAAAATTTGCCACAAGAAAATTATTGAAAATTTCAATAAAACTGGAAAATAAGAAAAATTAAAAACACATTTTCAAAAATTCAAACTGTAATTATTATTTTAAACAATTAAACAACTGAACAATAATATTTAAAAAAACTAATAATAATTCTCTTAAACATTTATAAGAATCCAGCTGTAACTAAATCATGGAATTACAATTTCAGATAATTATAAAACTATCTCGCGATAAATGAACACAAAACAATAAGATTATACTATTATATTATTTTTTAATATTAATTAACATTTACCGAGATTAATTAATATTGATTCATATTTTTCAGAGATTAAATGTATTAAACAAAAACAAAACAAAATTTTTCAGAGATTAAACTGTATTAATCAAAATCAGTATCAAGAGAGAGGGAGAGAAACAAGTTATATCTGTGAGACAAATTTGTTTTTGAATACATTTGAAGTTCAAAGCAATATAAGGGAATGAAAATAGTATTTTTGTGCTTAAATTTTGTTTTTCACTAAGAAAAAAAAAAAAATTTCGATTTTTTTTCGGAGGGGGGCCGTATCGCCCCACAAAAAAAAAAATTCGCGACGCGGAAAAATGACGGTGAATTTGCTTAAAGGAGGATAAAATTAAAGTAACCTAGTGGTTGAAGACCTTAAAAAACGAAAAAAAGGCTTAAGGGGGCCGTAGCGCCCCACCCTCCCCTATACATAATTATCTAGTCTTTGTTATAGGATTTTTTTCCGATTTTTATTTTATTTTTATCAAAATATGAAAGAATTTTTTCTTAAAAATAGCTACGTTGAGCTCAAGCGTCCACCATTTTATAAAAAATCGATATTTTTTAAATCGGCTATGACAAAGGCAAGATAAAGTATCTATTTTAGTATCCAATTTTGGATTTTCCTTTCACATGATTTTTAACGAAATGCCATAGAGTACCGCCATGGCAGATTTTTTTACGGCACTCAGTAGACGACTCAAGTACTTCGTGAATTTGCAACATTTTTAAATAGAAAAAAATTGAAATCATTTTTGAAAGTGTATGAGGTATTCCCCCTCATCGGGTCCCCTTTTAGGCCGACATCTTTTGAATTGCTTGAAACTCGAGTATGTTTTAGTGTTGCCTGAAATGACACCAATTTTCAGGTCCCTAACTATTATACTCGTTGGAATACACCAAAAGTTATATTTCTAACTTTTTGCGTATTCAGCTCTTCGGAGCTCAAGCACGGCGCGAAATGAAATCGAAAAAATTCTTTTCCAATAGCTTTCGATCCGAAATTTCCTGCGCTTTTCGAAAAAAATATCAGCGGTTTCGAAAAAAAACGAATTCACTTAAATTTCGGCCAAAAACCGAAAAAATTGATTTACAAAAAAAGAGCATAATTTATTTTGGCGGGACAATTTTTTTCATGTTTTGTATATATCTGAGAAGTCACGATATAAATTTCAAGTTGGAACTCGCATCCGTTTACTAATGCCAAGTCTTTTAGTAAGATAAAAATTCTTAAATATCGTGTTTTTCGTATTCAACAGTTCTTTGATATATTATATAGCGTTTTTTTTAAACGAATTTTGAATTTAGTAAATATATGAAATTAAGTAAATAAAATTTATTAAATTAAATTAAGTAAATCAAATTTACTAAATTTTGAATTTAATAAATTTATAAAATTCGAATTTCGTTAAAAAAACTATATACTATATCAGAGAACTGTTGAATACGAAAAACACGATATATATTTAAGAATTTTAATCCTACTAAAAGACTTGGCATTAGGAAACGGATGCGAGTTCCAACTTGAAATTTATATCGTGACTTCTCAGATATATACAAAATATTAAAAAAATTGTTCCGCTGAATTAAATTATGCTCTTTTTTTGTAAATGAATTTTTTCAGTTTTTGGCCGAAATTTAAATGAATTCGTTTTTTTTTCGAAATCGCTGATATTTTTTTCGAAAAGCGCAGGAAATTTCCAATCGAAAGCTACTGGAAAAGAATTTTTTTGATTTCATTTCACGTCGTGCGTAAGCTCCGAAGAGTTGAATACGCAAAAAGTTTAAAATATAACATTTGGTGTATTTCAAAGAGTATTATAGTTAGAGATCTGAAAATTGGTGTACAATATACTTTCAGGCAACAGTAAAATATACTCGAGTTTCAAGCAATTCGAATGAGGTCGGCCTAAAAGGGGGTCCCGATGAGCGGGAATACCTCGTATATTTTTAACTAGGAAAAACCCCGTTCTGATTATTCTAATAGTTTCCCTGGAAAAAATTCTCAAAAATTACCTTATTTTCCGTTTCCAGTTGGATATTCCCCCTTAATTGCAAAAGTAGGTAGAGGTCAAAAATGCGATAAAAGTTATATAAAGCTATATAAATTGATTCATGACTTTTGAAAAAAATCTCAAAAAAATGGAGAATGTTTATTAGTCCAAGCATAAGAGTGAAAAAAAATCGGGAATCAAAAGGGTTCGTACGAAATAGGCCATATCGATCGGTAAACTATTCGACCAAGTTCGATAATCCATTTGAAGCCAATAAAATTGTGGTATTTACATGCTTGAATCGAACTTTTTCATTTCCAGCAACAATAATAACAATAAAAATTGTATATTCATTCTTGGACACTCGAATCGATGCGTGCATCGACACGTCGGAAAAGGGAAATCGATAAATCAACGCTTGTCCGAGCGGGGCGTCGAATTCTCTCAAGCTGCTCAGTGCGGTGAAAGAAAAGGTCGAGGAAGAGAGAGAAGAGGGAGAAACGATGGACGCGAAGGGTCAGAGCAAAAGATCGATGAGATCGGCAGATCTTTGAGGCAGGTCGCTCGCACAAAGGTCCCTTTTCGAAAAATTCGATCTCGTAAATTTGTCTGACACTCGTAGGTTTGACTGCTTTTTCGTTGGTTGGCGGTATCGGTAGCAGGGGCAGACTATTGTATAGAAAAGAAAGTTATATATGCGTGAGGTTGAAAAGATTTTCCAGGTGTTTTCCCGCGCGAGCGCCCGTGAGGTCGTCGAATTTTCTTTGGCTTCGACCCAAAACGTTATACGACGATCGATCGCTTATGCACGTCCGATCTATTCCTCCATCTCTCCGCCCCTTAACTCGTGCCCCTCCACCCTCTTGCATCAGCACCTGTGCGAGGTCAACGATCCCTCGATTGTCCGATGCCACTTTTCCGGAGTTGAAACTCTCTCGCCCTCTTCCATGATACATTGCACGTACGCTTCGTGTGGAAGACCCCATAGCAAAATCTATGCCCAATAATTTTTTTTACCCAAAAAATTCGCGGAAAATTGGTACCAGATGTTTTGTTTATCGCGCCATGTTTTTTGAAAGAACCGGTGCAGCCGATTAAAATCGTGCAGAATTTGGGGAATTATCCCGTTTCAATGCTCAACATTATAATTTTTGAATTTTTGCACTTTTTATTTTATTTTTGGAGTTTGCGAATTGTCGCGGAAAATTTGCACAATCTCCGAAGATAATTGTGCGAAATTAGGGAAATTGTGATTTTTCGACACTTTCGAAATTTGACAGAGTCTCGAGGACCATTTCTTAATCGAGAGATTAGCGAAAAAATTTTACTTAAAATTAGAATCATGGGAAGTTTGGAAAATCGCTATTTTACGATGATTTTGGACTCTGCATTCAAGGACGAATGGTAAATCTGACTGGACTCAGGTCCGAATTTTAAGTTCCTAAGATCTATCTTAGGATCGATCTTGGGATCGAACTCAAGATCAAACTTTCCATTGAACTCAAGTTGGAGCTTGGGATCGACCTTAAGTTGAATCTTAAGATGAATCTTAAGGTTGAACTTGAGTTTTATTATAAGTTCATACTTAAGTTCAAACTTTAGTGCGAACTTGAAATCGATCTTAAGTTCAAACTTAACCCAATTTTTAACGCAATTTAATTTAAGTTTGAACTTAAGATCGATCTCAAGTTTGCACTAAAGTTTGAACTTAAGTATGAACTTATAAAAAAACTCAAATTCAAACTTAAGATTCAAGTTGAGTTCAATGGAAAGTTCGATCTCAAGATCGATCCTACGATAGATCTTAGGAACTTAAAATTCGGGCCTCAGATGAAAATTGGTAATTATAATGACTTCCAATAAATATGTGTTGCAACTCGAATAATTCAAAATTATACGAAAATCGATGCCTAGACTGAGAATTTTTGTTGTTGAAAATGCAAAAATTTGTTTGATTCAACCAAATATTTGTTTCCGGACGTTCAACGAGATCATTTTGATAATTCAACAGAGATACAGTGGAAGTTTTAGTTAAATCGGTTAAATCGTTGCTTGAATGGGCAAAGTTTCAGTTTAATCAAATAAATATCTTTGTACCAAATAAATTGAGTGATTGAAAATACGATATGTTTTTTTGTTACAGCTAAATTTATTTAGTTAAAATATACTAGAAATCAACGAAATATTTCTGTACAGCAACTCAGTAACGTGTAAATTCGACTAAACTGTATCTGGAAATTGACCAAATAATTTCGTTAACCAAATCCATTTGTTGAATTAATTATAGTTTAATTATTTCAAACAAATTAATATTGAATCAACTAATTTTTTTTCAACTAAATGGATTTAGTTGTTTTAACTGAAGTTTTTCTCCGTGTACGTTAATTTGGAAATTCTCTGCGCAATTGCAATGCCCAACGCCAATGTGTATCGCGTTGCACTCTCAAGTTCGAGCAATTCTTCGGGTATTACTACGAAGGTGGGATGCAGAAAAAAGCCCACGCGTGACCCATTTGGTCATATTTATTCGTCCGTTACAGTTCGACCTGTCCAAATATGGGGAGCTTTGCCAACGTGCACACATTATATGGGACAAAATGTACAGGACCACCACATTTTTTTTCGAAACCTTTCGGATTTTCTAAAATATTATTCATTCTGATGACAGCGCCATTCGAGAGTGTTTTATGTGATTTTTTATTTATTAAAAAATTGAAACTTTCCGGATTTTTTCCATTCAATGCATCTCAGGCCCGACTTTTAAGATCTTAAGATCTATCTTAATATCAAACTTTCCATTGAACTCAAGATGGAACTCAAGATCGAACTTAGATTCCAATTTAAGATGAATCTTAAGTTTGAACTTAGGTGACATTACAAGTTCATACTTAAGTTCAAACTTTAGTGAGGACTTCAGATCGATCTTAAGTTCAAACGTGAATTTGGTTTGAAGTTTGAACTTAAGTTCCATCTTAAATTGAAACTTCAGTTTGATCTTAAGTTCCAACTTAAGAACTTAAAATTCGGGCCTTAGACTTGAAAAAAGCATACAAACATAAAATTTGCAGTTCTTTAACAATTGCATTGAAGATAAAAGTTAACTAAATAGAATGAGCGATTCACTTAAAATGAGGACAAAAGTTAACATATAATAACAAAATATTTAATCATCTAACCGACTCAAAATAAAATTGACTAAATTTATTTTCTTTTCGAGCAAAATTTTGCTCTCAACGGAGACTTTTGAAAAATCACCTCCTCAGAAGATGAGTAACGTTTGAGACGAAAAAATGAGTGGAAAATTTATAAGAGATATTTTTGAGTGCTATAATCTGGATAATGATTTTTAAAAAAACTGAACGGTTTAAAAAAACAAGCAGTATGGTTGGAATATTTTGACCCATATATATAAATGCATTAACATCCATTCGACTCTCGTGCCAAACGCACATATGATGAATACAAGTAAAAAAAAAAAAGATTATATATTCGGACATGCATAGTAATAATTCTTTCTGCCTCTCCCACTCTTCGTTATCCTTCACATCAGTCCGGTTTATTAACGCCGTTCTACACATTATGATGCTCGTAAAATTTTCGAGATTTTTTCACTCTGAAAGATCGTCACATATATAAATAAAAAAATCGTGCAAAATAGAAAATTTACAAACATCGTCCTTATATTTCGAGAAGGTTCACAAATGAACTTTCTAATTGGAGCGATTCATTCATAATTTGCTTAAATTAAAAATCCTGCCAATAAATAAAAAGACGTTTATCAGCTTTGACACTCAAATATTTCGAACATTTGGCATTTCGAAAAATGTATCCTTTTTTATGCTCAAAAATAAAGTCAATTTAAAAAAAAACTCCCATTCTTGCTGTAATAAAACAATAATTTATTAAACGTAAAATTAACAAAAAATTTCAGACTCTTTATGGCAGGACAGTATTTGAATGCATAAGAAAATATATTAGAAAAAACACGTGGAAAAAACAAATAAAATATAAATTTTATTCATAAACAAAATATTTTTATAAATAAAATTAAGGATAATAGTAATAATTTACTAAATAATATAACTAAATACATGATACAAAAATGATGCTATCAATTAAAAAAGTCATTATCTAATTATGAAATTTCGCATTCTCATAATCTATACTCTACATGTAGTGAATTATTTTTCTCGACTTTCGACGATGATTTTGAAACAAAAAAAATTATTATTTTTGGTTAATCGTAAATGAGGGAAACGTATAATCCTCTAATTAACATTGCATCGGTCACGTATACAGAATTGGGGAAAACAAAATTATGACAGCGAGTTACTAAAGCGAGAAGGAGGAGTGCGTGTGTGTGTGTGTGTGTGTGTGTGTGTGTGTGTGTGTGTGTGTGTGTGTGAGAGAGAGAGAGAGAGAGAGAGAGAGAGAGAGAGAGAGATAGAGGGTCCGGTCATTATCGTTTTACGCTTAAAGGAGAAAATCACGGGAGTTATAAATGCACGAGTGCAAAGAACTCTCTTTCTCTCTTATCAAGCGGTCTTGAACAAAATCACTTGAACTCGAGACGCGTTCACGGACCTCTTGTTCCCGGTTCACTCTCTCTCTCTCATTCTCTCTCTGGGTAATCTGCATTGATGAAAAAAACGCCCCAACGAAATTCGTAATTTTCGTTCCTTTCTTGCATCAGAGGGGGGTCGTCAATAACGTCGAAATTGGCCGCACATCAAATCGACTGAGAAGAAGGAAAAAGAGAATTTCGCATTACCGCGATACGTCGTCGAACCGTGCGCTCATCTCTTATCGAGCATTCAACAAGTCTATAAATATCGATTGATATACATATATATATATATGCATATATCAGCTTTTCGTTGTGAGTAATAAATGTATAATACGATTATGACAAAAAAAATTATTTTTCACGTCGTCTCGTGAGAGGAATTCAATCGATAAAATTCCATTCTTGAAATATTGCATCTGTACTTTTCCCGGACCTACACAATCACACTTATATCGATATATAACTGCTGGGAATATAAATAAGGCTTTTCGTCATTGATCAACCCTTTTATTCGTAACGCACATTGCGCCCTTTTGCTCCTCAGCAGTCCGACATGATATGTAACATATATACACACTCCCGCTCAAAAGTTTGGAAACATCGGTCAATATTTCTTGCCGCACTAGAAGTTGCATAACTCCGTCAAAAAAAAGATGATCGAATTTTAAAAAATGCGGTTTGACGGAAAGGAATTCAGCTTTATTTTGCTTTTTTGTAAATATTTTTTATTATTTTTTTTCAATCCGGTATGCATTTTTGTACGTGACCGTTTTTTGGCCTTTTTTCGATCAGCGCAAATTGGGCGCATAACTTAAGGAATTTTTTTAAATCTTTTTTATCTGCTGTACATTTGAAAGGGTTAGCAGATGCTCCATTTTTGTTTTTAAAAAAGATTCGTACGATTTTTTCTCGCAAAGTTATTCGACTTGTGGCTAAAAAAAACAAATTTTGAAAGATACAACGTAACTCAAAGATTATAGACTTTAAGAGAAAATGTCAAATATGAAAAAAGTAGCATAGGTATACACGAAATCGCTTGGAATTATTTCAGAATTTTCCTATGAAATATATATTTTTTTAAATATTTTCGCTCGGAACAAATTCTGTTCATTGGTGCCTCAGCGAAAAATTGTATCTCATTGAAATTTCCGTACTTCGTGATACAATAAACATCTGAATAAAATTAAGCAACATTGGCATGCTATAAACAACAATGATCAATAATAACTATTGATCATTGTTCAGCATTGCTTAATAAATTGTTTACACAATTTATTAATGACTTTTCGACAATATTATTATTGATAATTGTTGTTTATATCATGCCAAATGTTGCTGAATTCTTTCAGATTTTTATTGTATCGCGAAGTACGGCAATTTCAATCAGATACAATTTTCATAAATCATCAGATTTCAGAATTTCGAGCGAAAATAGTTTTTAAAAAATCAGATGAAAATTCTGAAATAAATCCAGGCAATTCCGTGTATATGTACGCTACTTTTTTCACACTTGACATTTTCTCTTAATCTCTATAGTTTTTAAGTTAAGTTGCATTTTTCAAAATTTGTCTTTTTTAACCAAAAGTGAAATAACTTTGCGAGAAAAAATCGTATGAAAAATTGTATAGAACGCAAATAGAGCGTCTGCTAATCCTTCCATATATACCGCAGATAAAAAACACGAAAAAAATGTCCTCAAGTTATGCGCCCAATTCGCGGGTCGAAAAAGGTCAAAAAACGGTTGCGTACAAAAATGCGTACCGGATCGAAAAAAAATAATCAAAAATATTTAAAAAAAAAACAAAATAAAGCTGAATTCCTTCCCGTCAAAACGTTTTTTTTTAAATCGATTATCTTTTTTTTGACGGAGTTATGCAACTTTTAAGGCGGCAAGAAATATTGACTGACATTTCCAAACTTTTGAGCGGAAGTGTATATAACAAATCAAATGTTACATACGTTTGACAGAGATAAGCAGATTTCGTGGATCATTCGCCCACTGCGATCTTATCGACAACAACAATTTAACAATTGTTGAAAGTTCATTGAACTGCCTCCAGACATTGAAGACAACGTCGCAAACAAACTTTCTTCAGATTTGCTTCGATTCGAAAAGTAAGAATAATCCGCGGTAAATGGAAGCGAGTATCCCTGAATTGGAGAAATCATTTTTACATTGAATAGAAAGGAATGTTACAAATAATAGAGTATAAAAATTACCGAGGACGTCGATACAAGTATTTTCGATCAAAATCAAATTTGAGACGATGTGGAATTTTTTGAAGGGGGTCTTTGATGATTTTTTCGGATAAGTATATAGTTTTATTGATTCAGATGAATCATGATCGTTGATTTTTGGTAAACATTGATAAACATGAGTCAAAAAGTGTGGACTTCACGTGAAGGACTTGATTCTTTATCGCCTCCGTTCACCAGAAAAGTATATTTGTCTATTGACATTAAATATTGTCATTAAACAAGAGCTGATTGAAAAAATTCTGGAAATCAAACATTTGTCACTCATTCCACTTGATGTCCAAAAAAAAATCAGATCAATAGTCGCAATATTCTCAAAGTCAGCATTTTCCCGAAAATTTCAAAATGATTGCATAATCAAATCTCTGAAGCCTTTTTTCAGATTCGATGCTAACAATCTGAAGACGGCGTCTTCCCAAAAATTCTTTGAAAGTTAGGGATTCTCATTAGCTTTGCAACCAAGAAAACAATTTTGAAGTCAATCTCAGAGGTTTAGGGTCAGAGGTTGGTTTAGTTGATCCGGAATGCTATGCGCATATTTTTGTTTACTTACGTACAAAATGCACAAGATGTTGTGCAGTTCTTTGGACGTCATCGTCGGGACGACGGCGCGGCGACGTTATGATCAGACTGGAGTGAAGAAAGAGAAAAAAGGAATAAATGCAACAATAATTAATTGATCGATTCGGGGATCTCTTGTTTGTGCACTTTAGTACATTGCCATTGCCAAGTGCATCATACTGATGTTTTTTTTTTATTTTCCTTCATTCAATCCTACGCGCCACGTGTTCTTCTCCTTCGCCACGCGCGAACTCTTGATCGCGGCCTTATCTTATTCAATTATTTTTCCCTCGCTTTCTCTCTTGTACTTGTTTTTCCATCTGCGTTGAAAAAAAAAATAACAATCGGTCCAAACAAGTTCACGGTCTCTTATGTCTGTTGCAGCATTTAATGATACGCAGGTTGTTTAAGGCGGTATTCTGGTCTAAAAAATTTTTGAAATAATTTTTTTTTTTTCATATCCTCAAAGTTTAGACCTTAAAGAATATATTCTCGAAAGGGAATTTTTGAATTTTAATAATTTACGGAGTTATATGTGTGCAGTAATATTTCGATAAATGTAATAATATTCCAATATAAATTTTATTTTTCAGAGTTTATTCTTTTAATTTCAATATACAAATATTGAATTTAAGTTAATATGATTAATTTTCCAATCGTGGTCTATTAATTTCGATTTCGTATACTTGTCATTAAAATTTAATATCCAAAAGAATATGAAATTTTAATGACAAGTATATTAAATTTAATAATTTTTTTTACAGTGTATATCCCTAGATCAGGATACCGCCTTAATATATGGATTTGATTATACAAAATTGCTAATTTAATTTACGGAAAAACATCATTTTTATTCATCCCAAATTTTGGTACGAATTAATTTCAATTGGCTTCTTTCGATCCTTTCATTGGAAAAGAATAATTTCATATTGAAATGCATCGTATTGATGCGATTAATCGCAATGAAAGAAAACTTTCTTCGAATGAATTTGAAAATTGATAAAATTCAAAATTCGAAATTGAATAGAACAAAGTATTTTATTAATTAATTTTATTAATTTTATTCAATACGGTGATTATCACAATCGAAATCACAATAAATAAAAAAATCCTCTGGAATGCGTTCTGGTGTTTATCGATTGCCAAGAAAATCGCGATCAAAGTTGACGGCAAAAAAATTCACTCGTCGTATCTTAATTTCAGCGGCAAAATTTTTCAGATTATACGCGCAATCGCGAGGAAGATATTGGAGTGAAACAAAAATATGTATACATTATATATGCACGAGCCTGCATGATCATCAGGGACTCTGCACTCGACAGTTAATGACCCCGGAGCTGTAACTCGCGATTCAATCCAAAATTAATTTTCGAGTCGGAACACGCAACGATCGAGTGATCTATATAGGAACTTGGCTATATTACTCTGAGAAATATTTGTTTCTCGGTACTATATTATCTCGCAACACGCGCAGCAAATTTGCGAGGTCTTTTGCGATGAGATATATTGACGAACCCCTTTCGTAACCCCTTTTCGATGCTTTCTCTCTCCCTCTTTCTCTGTTGGCAACTTTGTATGACTCCTTGGGTTTTCCCTGCGATTTCAATTATCCTTGAGCCTTGGCCTTTTTGAACGATTAGACGTAGCGGAAATTCTGTGATAATTGAAATTCAATGCTCGATGAAATTTTCAAGGAAAATATGCGAGACTCCTCGATAACACTTTACATTGGTCTTTGTCTGGAGAATTCCAAAATTCTGGAAATTTGCCCCGTTTTCATGAAAAATCGATAAACGAAGAATGATGACGATTGTTATTTAAGGATATTTCCCGAATATAAATATTATACACTACCGGCGAAAAGTTTCCGGACAAAACTTCAAAAAAGGTCTCGAACGTTTTTTTATGAGAGAATTTGGCTTCATTTCTTATATTTAAATTATTTTTACAATTTGTTTTTAGATTTGGACTCTACTTTGAAAATAGCTGTTTTTCGCCTTTTTCCCCTCTCTTCAGGTGCTTCTAGAGGAAATTTGTTAAATACATTTTTACGATAGATTCATAAAGAGGAAAGTTTGAGCTTCAATTTCCTTCTTTTAAAAACTTTGAGCGATTTTTTTTCCCAAAGTTATTCTGTTATTTGTGAAAAAGAGGAAATTTGAAAAATCAGGTATAACATGAAAACGAAGAGGATTCATGAAAAACTTCAAGATAGCAAAAAGTTACGTTTGTTTTTGTTAAGTGCAGAGAGATTTTTTCAGATTTTTTTTCCAAAATTTGTTTTTTCTCATTTTCTGGGTCTTTTTTTTTCCCGAATCTTTTTTCCAGCCTCAACATGAAAAAACAAAATTTTGGAAAAAAAAAAATCTGAAAAAATTTCACTAAACTCAACAAAAATAGACACAACTTTTTGCTATTTCGAAGTTTTTCATGAGTTCTCTTTGTTTTCGTGTTTTACGAACATTTTCAAATTTCCCCTTTTTTCACAAAAAACCGAATAACTTTGGGAAAAAAAAATCGCTCAAAGTTTTTTGAAAAAAGGAAATTGAATCTCAAATGTATTAAAAAAAATTCCTCAGAAGATGGGTGCGCCTGAAGAGAGGGGGAAAACAGCTGTTTTCGAAATAGAGTCCAAATCTAAAAGCAATTTGTAAAAATAATTAAAAAATCAGAAAATTAAGTCGAATTCTACCCCTTTAAAATGCCGCTTTCCAAATTCGTCTACATTGACTTCCGGCGAAATGGCATCAAAAAACGTTCCTGACCTTTTTCGAAGTTTTGTCCGCAAACTTTTCACCGGTAGTGTAAATGATTTTTTTTTTAAATTGAAAGTGAAATATATGGCTCTCAATAATGGATCAGTAAAACACGGAAAAGCATTGCGCCAAAAACATGAAGTTTCGATAAATAATTTTAATTCCTCGAAATGTCGATAATCACGCACGAAGTACGTGGAAACCAACGCGTACTCTCAGCTCTCCCTCCTCTCTCTTCCTTTCTTTCTGTACCCCAACTTCTCCAGAATTTGATCTGGGAATACGAATAAAGGAGGAGAGGCGGAGGAAAACGTTATTTTGTGCGAGCGATAAAATGCTTCAGTGGCTCGAGGAAAGGCTCAGAGTCCATTTTTATTAACGAGCGATGTATGATGATTCATCGAAGTCATCGCGAATCCTTTAAGCGTTCTCGACTCTGGGAAAACACTTTTTGCGATAACGATTAGGCTCCGAGTGACTGACATTGTACAATATACAAATAAAGATTACCAGTTAAAGGCAAAAGGATGAAAAATAAAATTTCTCATGAAAAAATCAGTCTTGATAAAATATCTGATGTATGTTACTTCCTTAATAGATTGTCGTCGTGTTAAAGAAAAAAAAAATTTGTATAAGTAATAAGATTGAGTGATGACATTTGAAAAAAATTATTAAGGCACGTGGCAACGTCTCGATGCTAGATATTCAAAATAGAGAACTTAAAGGCTGCACTATTATATATAAGGTAAATGTCCCAATTATTGAACACTATCTTGTATTTTTATTATTACTCATTCACCTGCATGCATTTACTTATTTATAAAAATTTCATTACATATATGGAACTTTTAGCTATCGAAATGTTACCTTACTTGTGCAAAAAAAGCTTGAATTAATAGAGAAAAAAAATTATGTAATCAGCAACGGTGACCCGATTTGACGTCTCGTGGTGACTGCTCATCGTTTTTGCTAAGACGCGCCGCTTCACGCGTAAGGGCATAAAAAATTAAAAAACTGTCGCATCTCAAAAAGTAAAGGCGTTTCAGGTTCCTCAGAAAATTTCTTACAAATAACAATTTTAATTTTTTTATTTATTAATTATTTGTTAAAAAATACGGTGTTCGATCATTGGGACATAGAAAATGCAATGTATCCCAATTATTGAACACTCGAATTCTCCAAGATGGCGTCATTAAACCCATCAAAACATCGGGACAGTTAACGCGTGACAGATTATTTGTATTTTCGTGCAATAAACATAAAAAGAAAAGTAAAAAGAGAACTGGGACATGCCCGTTCAATATTAGGGACATAGGCACTTCCAATGTTCAATAATTGGGACATTTGCATGCTTCACATTGTGATTCTTTTTTTTCATTTGAAATAATTTAAAAATAATTGAAAGGGTGATTTTTCGAAAGTAAAAATATCAAAGTATCATTTGAGCATGAAAGCGATGGTTTCTTTCTTGATTTTATATTTTTTTCTCACCGAATTCAATCCCCAGATCATTAGCTGTTCAATAATTGGGACGTTTACCTTACTTGAATATTCCAGAAATGACAATTATTATCAACTTTAATTTGATTGCATGAAAAAATGCGTTGTAAATAAAAAATCTAATTACTTTTTACCAAAGTAATACCGTTTATCATCCGCCGCCTATGAATTCCTTTCTTCCCAAGCATCATACTTTTACCTGTATGTATACGTATATTTATTGCTTACGATCAAAAATAGTCCCGATAGAGAAATGTGGCACGTGAGATATCGCATATTTATGTATGTTCACGCGAATTCAAGAATAATGGAAGAAACGAGACAGCGTGAAACTATAGTTGATGTTCTGAATGAGAAGAATTTTAAACAGTAAAATTAAAAGAGAAGAAATGAGAAGGAGAAGAATAAGAAGAAGAAGAACAAGAACAAGACGAAGAAGAAGAAGAAGAAGAAGAAGAAGAACAAGAACAAGAACAAGAACAAGAACAAGAACAAGAACAAGAACAAGAACAAGAACAAGAACAAGAACAAGAACAAGAACAAGAACAACAAGAACAAGAACAAGAACAAGAACAAGAACAAGAACAAGAACAAGAACAAGAACAAGAACAAGAACAAGAACAAGAACAAGAACAAGAACAAGAACAAGAACAAGAACAAGAACAAGAACAAGAACAAGAACAAGAACAAGAACAAGAACAAGAACAAGAACAAGAACAAGAACAAGAACAAGAACAAGAACAAGAACAAGAACAAGAACAAGAACAAGAACAAGAACAAGAACAAGAACAAGAACAAGAACAAGAACAAGAACAAGAACAAGAACAAGAACAAGAACAAGAGCAAGAGCAAGAGCAAGAACAAGAACAAGAACAAGAACAAGAACAAGACCAAGAACAAGAACAAGAACAAAAACAACAAGAACAAGAAGAAGGAGGAGGAGGTGGAGGAAGAGCAGAAGAAGATGATGAAGAAGAAGTCCAAGAAGAAGTCCAAGAAGAAGAACAAGAAGCAGAACAAGAAGAAGAACAAGCATAAAAAGAAGAAGAAAACGGTCTACGCTCCGTCTGAGCCTTCAACAGGGGTGAACGACCGTCCATGCGGAGGACGCTCGTTTCGCTCGCGAGTTTATATAGTAATTCTCTCCTCTCATGACTTCTTATTTCTTTTTTTTCTTCTCTCGTTCTCTTTCGATCTCTCGCCGTAAAGGATTGATTGTATGTACAAGGCCTCCATTGAGCCGTTCACTCTACTCCTGCTGATGTCCCGTTCTAAATCTATGATCTAACGATAACATTGCGACAAAGAGCCATTGAAAGTATAATCAATTGAATGCATGCATATTCAATATTACAAATGTGCCGCCAAATGATTAAAAAAATTCCGTATTTTTTGCGGATATTTTGACGACGAAAGACAGCACTAAGTATCACCGGAAACCCTCGAGATTTCGCAGGATTGGTTAAAATAATGGCCCATATCTAAAACGGAAGGATTCTACGAAACAAAATCGTTTCTCCATTTTCTTTGCCTCAATTATCTGGTTTAGAAACTGGAAGTTTGACCATTTTTTTCATAACGATAAAAATCTGCGTTGCACAAAAGTATAAACAGGTTGTTCGCTTGCACAACGATTTTTAGAAAATACATAAAGTACGGTTTAGATGAGAATAACAATTTTATCAGAATGCCCCATATATTTAGCAATTCTAAATACTGTAGTGCAACTCCCACGCACATAAAAATGTGCATATATGTAGCCCGATAGAGCTGCCAGCACTGTAGAATTCCTTTTGCGCATGTATATATTATCTATACACATGGATATACATATTTATTAGGGTGGTCCAAAAAATTTCTTATTTTTCGATTATCGCTTATCGTCGAAATATCCATATTTTTTCGTGAAAAAAATAGATCCTATGCAAGCAGAAATCTTTGTGATTTTCTTAATTATGCTGCATCAGTGTTGAAATTTGGTAAAAATGCTGTTTTTTAGATTTTCAAACTTCATGTTTCCTGAAATCCTTTATTTTGTATGTTTTTTATGAGTAAACAAAAGGTTTTTTAAATCTAAAAAGTCTCGTAGATTTTTTCAAAAAAGTAACTGCTATTGAAATTTTTGTAATTTTAATTTTTCTACTTTTGATATATTTTTTTCGACCCTTTTGGTTCTTTCTAATAACCGAATATTCACACGGAACTGGGAAATGTGAAAATGTCTCAGAATTATCGGATCAGGGAGAAACAAAGTAAATAAAAAATTAATTAAAAATCTTTACAATTAAAATTTTAAAAAAATCACGATCGCCAAAATTCCAACACTGATAATCTGTTCGAAAAAAATCGTAAAGGGTCGGGATTTGACAAAAAATTTTGTTTTGTTACAAACAATCGATACACGGAAGGAAATTATTTTTGAGTTTTCAAAAATCATTCGGATCTTCGCTTCTGTTGGGACTTTTAATTAAAGATGTTGAGTCCCAAATCGCAAATGATAAGAAAATTCTGAAAATTTGGTATGTTTTTGGATGAATTGATTAAGAGGTCGTGTAAAAATTTCACGACGATTAGGAAGCTCGTTATATCGAACAATTAACATTAAAATATTTCATAAGGACTCAACATCCTTAAGGAAGAAGGAACAAAAATCTTGATGAGGATCGTGGGCAGAAAAAAGGTAATTTTTTATTAACCACCCTAATATATATATGCTGAAATGCTCACCTGTCTGCAACTTGTGATTGTTTACATGCGAGGTCATTGCCCGGATCTCGCTTACCTTAGTTACATTCCGAGACCACCACTTTATATGGTATACTCTATATATTATATATATATATATATATATATATATATATTTACTACTACTTCATATAGTATATATATCTATATATATTGCATAGTTACACTTTATGCCGGTCACCATAAGACATGAGACGCATTCACCGAGTCTTTAGCAAGTCCGATCTCGGGCCTTCATCATCATGCACACGGTTGCTTAAGAGGCCAAGAAACGGATCACGTTCCCGCTCAAACGATAGCCGATGTTTATTATAAATTTTTTCACCCTCTCAACCGTGTATGAGAATTTTTAAACACTTTCCCGTACACGTTACGCACATTTTACCACGAAAAATAAGACTTGGTCTAAAATCAGTAGGATTGATTAATTTGATTCGAAATCAATGAAAACTAATCAAGACCCGAAGACCTCCAATTCCGCAATTTTTATAAATAAAATAAATATTAATATAATAATAATTAATATATAATCTTATGAAATATCTCTCCGATTAAAATAACCTTCGTTTGAATCGTGAATGAGGAAGATCTTTTTGTCGCAACTATTCATTAACTCGATGATTGACATTGATTAAAAATATTGACTCTCTCAGGATCTCGCAAACAAGAATATTAAAATTTCGTAGGACACGCGCGATATTTCTGCCAATATATACTATATGTATATCTATATATATATATGATACTTTTTTCACATCTGCTTCGACCGACACTGGCGTTTTGAGTTCATTGAACTCTCGACTCTGTTCTCCATGGAGGACACGAGATATCCGCGTCGACCCGACAGAGAAAAGGTCCTCTGTCGTTATACGAATTTCATGCTCGAATTGCTTGTATTTTATAGACATGTGGCCTTTGCATGAATATATATATATATATGTATATACATGTATTTAAAATCAACTCTAAATGTCAGAGAGGCAGTGAAATGTCCGCTAAATTATTACGTCTTACGCTCTTTTGCGCATCGAGTCTTATATCGACTTGACACGATAATACAGTCCGCGGCAGACCTTCTTTGGCGCACTCTAGGTACATAATTGGCGTTAATAAACGATACCGACTTTGATTTTATTGACGCTGAGAATTCGTGGATCGATTGAACCCGCCCCAACATAATTCGTTCCCTGCGGGTCCGAAGTTTGCACAAACTATGTTCAGCCTCGATCTTCATGATTTCTACGATGCTCCATCCCGAGAGACGTGAAAAATATCCTTAAGGTAGTAGTTCACTGTGACGACCGAAATTTCATCGTTTTTTCATTAATTTTTTAAAATAACAAAATAAAATGTGATCCCTTTGAAATTTTACATGCTGTTATTTGTATCTTGAAGAGTACGAAAAAATATTGTTTACTTAATTTTACATGAATTTGTTTATGATTTTGTACGTCAAAGTGGAGTCCTCGAAAAAAAGGTGAACTGTTTCGGGAAAGCACAAGCTTTTCGTGGTCATCTGAAATCAAAAATCCAGAGAGGTTATTGTTTTGTAGGCTTAATTCTAATGAACTAACCTATAATATACATATTTTTAGAAAAAAACAACGAAATGGCGGACTTGTGAACAAAAAGGTCTTCGAAATCGATTTTTTTTGGATAAATTGTTTAAAAAAATTTATTCATTATTAAAAAATTGAATGTTCCGGAGGTCAGGTATTTAGTTATGTGTGTCTAAAATAACAGGTAAAAATTTCAGCCAAATCGGTTGAATAGTTTTTAGTCAGTTCTTCCCCGAAATTTCGAAAACGTAGTTTCGAGAAAAACGCCTTTAAAGTTTTGACAACTTATTAGCTAACAATAACAATAACTTATTAGCTAATTGCCCTCTTCTTTTGGCTATAACTTTAAAAACATTTAAAATTTTGGTCTGAAACTTTTAGAGTATATTTTTAAGATGTTTTTCTTGCGAAAAATGTAAAAAAAAATCGATTTTTTGAACCCGTCACAGTGGGCTAAAGTTAGAGTACCTTAAAGTTTTATGAGTTGATTACCCAGAAAGTTCAATAAATAGCGCTTTGGATTTAGTTATATCGACATTTTGATATTTCGACGTAACAATTAATTCACAAGCGATTTATCAAAGTAGCAATCATGAGTAAGGCTGATTATTTTTCCTGAAATGTCCGGTTGAATCGTCGATTATGAGTCCCAAAATATAATAGCATCGTTGGGTGAAAAATTGAATTTAAAAATTTGTTTAAAAATCGAAGACAGAGCAATTGATGTGAAAAATTAACTCTGCAAATCATTTTGACTAGAGCGATTTGTTTTCAGATTGAGTTACTTCACTCATTAATCATTTATTCTCAGTTAACTAGCTTGATTCCGGCGAGAAAGTATTTTCCATACTGTTTTCAATAAATACGTTTAACAAAATCGATCTACAAGAGAAAGTGAAGAAAACAATTTTGTTTTCGCGGATTATCGGATTTCTCTTAATCTTGGATTATTAACCCTGCACGCGCGGATCGAGCATGGTCCAAATATTTGGCATGGCGATTTGATCGGGTTTTTTTCCGACGCCGAATGCTTCACAACAATACTGCTCTTTTTTAAATAAAGATTTGCATAAACGTCTCGGTAGCTCTTGCTCGATGCCAGTAACCTCCGAAGGCTCGTCAAAAAAGATACGCATTTTTATATTGACGTTTCTTTTTCTTTTTTCGTTGCATTATCGCTGCATTGGTCTTATATAACGTGAAAGATAGGGAAAAATTTATTTTCCACACAACGAATTATAAAAATATCGCTCAACTGCGATTATAAATACACCGAACGACGATAAATATCTTTTAATAGAAATTAAAAAAAAAACACATATTTTTCACTACATGTGCAACTACAAAAGTATTTTGTTACACAATCTGGATTGGGAGACGAAAAGATCTTTTCCATTAGATTGATCAGTTCAATTTTAAACCACTTCTCAAACCTACTCAAGCGATTTGTAAATTCAGTTCTTATTTATTGACAACCAGAAGGTTTATTGGGTAGAATCGTTGTTCCGATCTTGAAAGAAATTATTTATTATATTTATAGTAGTTTGAGAAATCCTTACATTTTATAGTAACCCCATGTACCAATAGAGTAACCTTAACCACAAAAATTATAACATCAACCTAGTAATTATTCCTTAACCATTTGCGTAGTTAAAGTTCTAATTTCTATTGTTGTAATATTTAAAGTCCAAATTAAGTAAATTGAAGTTATTGTATCATGGTTAACCTAACTACAAGTTGTAGTTAACCTAACTACAACCTAACTACAACTTGTAGTTAGGTTAACCATGGGGCAATGGCTTCAATTTTCTTAATTTGGACTTTAAATATTACAACAATAGAAATTAGAACTTTGACTACGCAAATGGTTAAAGAATAATTATTAGGTTGATGTTATGACTAGGTTAGGTTGTCGTCTACAACCTAACCTAGCCATAACCTAACCAAAACTTTATCAATCGTCCCTAACCTTCTCCTGATTATCCCACATTTAGAAACGAAAGATTCGTCGTTTAATCATAGTTAACCTGTATTTTTTGCAGATGGGGTCGAATTATTCACAATCAAGAAATCCTTGGACCCAACGTATTGCAATAAACTCCTGGTACTTATCTAGGGATAACCTTATTAATATTCCGACAATTTTCCAGAAAATTCTGACCAACATGGGATAACTAACTCGATTGTCAGAAACAATAAAACTGTATCTTTCTACTACACTTGAATTTAGTGCGGACACATTTAGTGTGTTACAGTGTCTGCCTCTGCGATATACAGTAATGCTCATTGAAATCCACACGCGATCTTCTATCCCCACGCAGAAGTTTAATTCTAAGCAGAAAGGCAAAATCGGCCACCGAGCGCAACACGCGACTCAGTGAGCTTTCCAACTAAACGGGTTTAATATATCTAACGGCTAATGTCCGGTGGCCCGTCCCCTCGTTTTTGGAACCCCGTTATATTTCTTTGCGGGGCCTCCTCAGAATGCCCTATCGCCCCTTTACCTCTCTTTCTCTTTCTCTCTTTTGCCTGCTCTACAAGTGGTTTTGATGCTCTATTCCCGCGAGGCTGGTCCACTTTTTCATTCGTTCTCTCCTTTTTTTTCTATTCTGTCTTTCAAGCCGGTCAACGAAAAATCGCCTCTAACTCGCTCTCTCCTCTCGACGACAACGCGATCACGATTCTGGCGCAAATTCGACGACATTCTCGTTTATCACGTTTCTTCAGGACTAACAGTATTCCTACTTGAGGATACTTTGTACAGTGAAAAAAAGAGCGCGATAAATAATCGGGAAGGATAATTAAGAGAATACAGTATTTGTTGAAGATTTTTTAGACTCTTTATCCAAATTTATGTTCCTTCACAAATTGAAAGAAAGCTTTTCAACGATCGGGGTAAGGCATTAATTGCCAGTTATTCACTCAGTTTTTAAGGCGTTTATGCAAGAACGATGGATATGCACTGTATAAGGGGGTACATATCGAAAAGCGATTGTCAGTAAGTGAATTTGAAAACAACACGGTTTCTCATACTCGTTTCTGGCGCGACAGCAACGGATCAAGGTTGTCTCTCATTGATAATAAATCCCCGAATTTTGAGAAAAAAAAAATCATCTCAAATTAACGGATTGTACGTATATCCAAGTTTATTTTAAGCAGTCGTTAATCTCGGAGATAATTAAGTGACGTTCGGGAATCGTCTCTAAAGAAAAGGGGGTCCACGCATTATTGCCGCAAAAACAGCGTGACAGACAAGCAAGACATGAAGTATCATTTGATTTTTTCTTTTCATTCCATTGGTACTCTGTGCCTCCTGATAACAAAAAAATGATGCCGTAACGGAAATCACAGCGACGGACAAAGAAGTCATTGTTTTGATTATCTTGAGGAAAATCAAATGTTGTCAAGTCAATCGAATGCAAAAATCTCAGATTTTTTTTTCATTGCAGTGCCTTTACAGATTACAGTGTTATTATTTAATATTCAAGAAATGTGTAAGAATGACTTATAGAAAGAGATGTCATGTTATGCCTATAAATACACTGCCAAAAGTTTGGAAACACTCGCCCCGATTCCAGGCCTAACAAAAAGTTTCACTGCTCTTTAAAAAATGAAGATATTTTGATTCGCCAAGCGGCGTTTTAAAGGGGACATATTCAGCTTCATTTTGTTTTTTTTTTCAAAAAAATTTTGCGATTTTTCTTAACCCTGTACGCTCTTTTTGAAACATGGTCGTTTTTCGTTTTTTTTTTTCGGCTTAATTTTGACGCACGACCCATGCAAATTTTTTTCGACTGTGTTTCGCGTGACAAACTTATGGCGAGGAGTATTTGCTTCAATTTCGTTTTTTAAAAAGTTTCGTACGATTTTTTTTCGCAAAAATATTCAATTTTTTCGCAAAAATAAACGACCATATTTATAAAATGTAGCGTAACTCTAAAACTAGTGGATTTTCGCGAAATTAGTAAAAGGGTAAAAAGTTGCACATAATCATTCTGAATTTAAGGAAATTTTGTCAGATTTTTTTTCAAAAAATTTTTCTTGTAAATATAAAACAATCGAGGGTCTTACCTTACACGGCTTTTTCATCGAAAAACTCGTGTAGATGACGTAAGAGACTCGATTGTTTAAGATACAAAAATATCTCGTTGACAGGAAAAAGGTTCGAAATAAAAATTCTAAAAAATTTGTATTCAATCCAGAATGATTGTATGCAATTTTTGGATTGAAAAACATCATCTACACAACTTTATCATCGAAAAACTCCTGTATATGAGGTAAGAGGCCTGATTGTTTGAGATAAAAAAAAAAAATCTCGTTTGCAGAAAAAATTGGAAAAAAAAAATGTTGAAACAAAAATCTGAAAAAATTTTGTCAAATTCAGAATGATTGTACACAACTTTTTACCCTCTTAGTGATTTCACGAAAACCCAGTAGTTTTAGAGTTACGCTAGATTTTATAAATATGGTCGTTTTTCGCGAAAAATTGAACAGTTTTCAAGTTTTTCATGTGAAAAACAGTCGAACAAAATGTTCATGGGTCGTGCACTAAAATAACAATGCAAAAAAAAGTCGAAAAACGATCATGTTTCAAAGGGCGTACCGGGGTAAAAAAAAATCGCAAACATTTTTTGGAAGAAGCCAAATGAAGCTGGATACGCCCCTTTTAAAACGCCGCTTCGCGAATCAAAATATCTTCATTTTTAAAAGAGCAGTGAAACTTTTCGTGTGGCGTGGAATCGGGGCGAGTGTTTCCAAACTTTTGGCGGGCAGTGCAATACATTTAACACGTACAAAATTGAGTAAATCTATTTCTTTTCATTAGAGGCAAGAACTGAGTGATTATTTGTAAAATCCCTGCTACGTGTTTTTATCGAAATCAAGTAGGAATTCTTTAATCCAGACTAACTTGGTTATAACTTGTTCTTGGTTTAAAATGTTTTTAAACCATTTAGTTTTTTAACATGCACAACATTTTTTTGAAATCGTATTGTTCCATTGACGCGACTACCTTAAGGGTCCTGGATCGTGTCCTGGAAATGTGAGATTATCTGGAATCAAAATAGGTTCAGGTCCAGAAAGATGTCAGTCAGGACACATAACATTTAAACCTATAATGTAAAACATATCATACAAAATAAGACAAAAAAGAATGTAATTTTAGAAATAATAAATCTGAAGAGGATCCGAATTAGGATCGAAACGTTATACCAAAAAAATTGTCCACTGTCATTTGGACCCACTGGCCGAATCGCAGCCGATTCTTCCTTCACTATTGTCTCTCTACGGCCGCATACCTAAATCACCACCAGAAAGATGTGGCCTAATCCTCGTATTCTGCATGGACTTGATTGGTCGAATCGAAAGCGTTGTTAGTGAATGCCAAGCAAATAGAACAAATGACTATCGAACGATCGTTTTTCATCATCAGATCTGGAATGGTTTATTTTTTTTCGGTTGTCCATCAGCGCAACATAGTTAATATGAAAAAAAAAAAACGTGGTAGCGGAGTTTCTCTTGGTGATCTTTATTAAATATATACCGCGAGATGCTCGAAGGATGAGGGACGAGGAGGCATATCACCTCATCGTCGAGAGGAAAGAGTTGACTGAGACTCACCCGACTTCCAGTCGGTTGTGAATTCTCGGACTTATACCCGTTACCATCACTGACCACTGCCAACTGACGCGGTCACCGACCTCACGAGGAGAAAGAAAGAAAGAAAGAAAGAAAGAAAGAAAGAGAGATAAAAACATGGCGGAGAATCATTGCAGCCGAAATTTCAAAGTGTGCTTTGCCCTCCCGCTGCGATCTGAAACGCCTCTTTTTACAAGCCTGTATGTATGTAACCATGCCGGTGCTTTCCATTCTCTTAACAGAATGCCGGCTTGTCCGATCGCGTTGTGATCTCTCGCTCGATATTTCTCTCCCTCTCTCTTTCTCTCGTCTGACGAACGTGTCCGAGATAAGCACCGGTATATATTAAGTACATATGCATAATACGTATCTGTCGCTATCAACTCTTTTTTCATTTCTCATGCATACATCGAGAAACTTTGACCCAAGACTTTTTGCCATGAGGGACTTGTTCACCGTCAATCACTGACTCTACGAATGAATTGTAGATAAGGAACAATGCCATTTCTATATGGGGCATTCCATCCCCAATCAGACAGTTTGAAAAACTTTTTTGATTTCCTCAATTTTTTTTTATTTTTGAGTTCCCATCAAAAGACCCTTCCTGTTAAATTTTGAGATTTTTTTGATTACCCGTTCAAAAGATATTGAATGAACAAAAAAAAACGCTCTTTTTCGGTATTTTGGACATAACTTCTGATCCAAATTAAAAGTTTTTTTTTTCTAAATTTTGTTTTTCTTAAAAACGGGTTCTTAAAATTAATTTTAAGAACCTGTTAACAATAAAAAAGTGTCAAAATAAATTCTAAATATTGAAAAAATACTATACAGTAACAAAAATTGGTATTCATAATAATTTATTTAAAAAAAAAATTGTCAATTTTCAAAAATCGAAAAAAAATAGTAGTTTTTGAGATCCCACGATCGGGCTAGTCTTAAAAACTGTTGAGCAGATGGATATTTAAAACAAAAAAATTTTAAAAAAATCAAAAATAACACTCACTTTTAAAAACGCGATTTAAAGTTTAAAACTCAAAAAACTCACTCAAAAACACGTCGAATATTTTTGTTGTATTTTTTTCTGAAAAGGTAATAAAAAAACAAAAATGTTGAAAAAAAACTCTTAATTCGGGGCATTATTAAAGAAGTTATGACCAAAATATCAAAAAGGAGCGATTTTTTTGTTAATTCAATATCTTTTGAACGGGTGATCAAAAAAATCTCAAAATTTAACAGAAAGGGTCTTTTGATGGGTACTTAAAAATATAAAAAAATTGAGGAAATAAAAAAAAAAGTTTTTCAAACTGTCCGATTTGGGATGGAATGCCCCATATACACTGCCGTCCAAAAGTTTGGAAACACTCGCTCCGATTCTGTGCCGCACAAAAAGTTTCACGGCTCTTTTAAAAATAAAAGTATTTCAATCCAACAAGCGGCGTTTCGAAGGTAATATATTCAGCTTCATTTCAGTTTTTCGAAAAAAATTGTTCGATTTTTTTTTAACCCGATACGCCTTTTGAAACATGGTCGTTTTTTAGCTTTTTTTGGCGTTCAAATTTTGGCGCATAACCCATGCAATTTTTTGTTAACTGTTTTTCGCGCGGAAAACTTGTGGGGGGGAGTATAAACTTCAATTTCGTTTTTTTTAAAGTTTCGTAGGATTTTTTTTCGCAAAAATATTCGATTTTTCGTAAAAAACGATCATATTTATAAAATGTAACGTAACTCTAAAACTACTGGGTTTTCGTGAAATCATTAAGAGGGTAAAGAGTTGCCCACCATTATTTTGGATTCAATAAAAAAAATTTCAGCACTTTTTTCCAAAATTGTTTTTTCGAAAATTTTCCCTGTAACGAGATATTTTTTTAATCATAAACAATCGGGTCTCTTACCTCATCTACACGAGTTTTCCGATGAAAAAGCCATGTGGATGAGGTTTTTTCATGAAAAAGCTGTGTAGATGAGGTAAGAGATCCGATTGTAAAGATAAAAAAATATCTCGTCAACAGGAAAAATGTTTGAAAAAAAAATTATGAAAAATTTTAATTGAATCAAGAATAACGGTATGCAAGTTTTTACCCTCCTAGTGATTTTACGAAAACCCAGTAGTTTTATAGTTACGCTACATTTTATAAATATGGTCGTTTTTTTGCGAAAATATGAATATTTTAGCGAAAAAAAATTGTGCGAAACTTTTCAAAAAACAGAATTGAAGCTTATACTCGCCCCCACAAGTTTTCCATGCGAAAAACAGTTTTAAAAAATTTGTATGGGTCGTGCGCCAAAATTTCACCGCCAAAAAAAGCCAAAAAATTTCTATGTTTAAAGAACGTACCGAGTTGAAAAAAAATTGAAAGTTTTTTTTTGAAAAAAGCGAAATGAAGCTGAATACGGTCCCCTTTGAAACGCCGCTTGTTGAATTCAAATATCTTCATTTTTAAAAGAACAGGGAAACTTTTTGTGCGAAGCAGACTCGGGGGGAGTGTTTCCAAACTTTTTGACGGCAGTGTACATGTAAATGGCATTGTTATTTATTGCTGGTATTCAATACTACCTTTGACCCTTTGAAATTACAAATAGTTGAATGCCGATCGCGAGAAGAATTTTCAGTGCAACATTTTTGGATTTCGATGATGCTGCAGATTATTTTCTCACCAGCAGAATATCGCAACGAAACTCCATTGTGTAAAATATCTATTAAATACAAGTTATTTAATATGGTTACACAATAAAGCTTCCGCAATCAGTCTTTACCAAATGATAACTTAATATTATAGCTTCCTTATCGAATGACAAGTCCTCCACGTTTCAAGTCTCCTTTATTATTATTATTATTATTATTATTATTATTATTATTATTATTATTATTATTATTATTATTATTATATATTTTGGTTCCAAACAATGGTAGCCTTGTCCTACGGTAGAAAGATTATGCGATACAAATGCGATTGGTTAGGGTTTTCCTTTCGCAATCATTAATTGTAGTGAACCATTATTTTTCAGAGTTATTAAAAAATAATTATTTGGCAGATATTTCGTAAATTGATGTCGTCAGTCTTCAAAAAGTTGTCTTCAGCCAGATATGGTCAAGTTTTTTTGCGGTCAGGATGTATTTCTGGTAAAAAAAATAACCGGTAGAGCTGCGAATGTGGCAATATGGGGCTCAATAAAAGTTGAAATGCGTTAGCGATTTTTTTTTTTCGACTCACTGCCGATGTGGAATCTCGTAACGTGCGTAAGTTTGCGTATTTTTGGCATTCCCGCATCGTTTGTTATTTTTTCATTTTTTTTCTTCTTTCGCATCGTTCGACGTATGTGAATAGGTCAAATTATGTAACGAAAATATGCGTGCGATTTACGAGAGAAGGGGTTAATAATGTGACACATCTCTCTCGAAACGATATACTCAATTTCGATGACTTTGCTAATTGAAATCGCTTTGTCAAGCTTACACAATATACCGGCGCTCCGATTAATTGCATTCCTCGATTCGTGTTAAATCGTGTATTTCGTCGAGCGATCAGACACGTGCCGATTTTTCGGGCGATCGATTTACATGGGTAAAACAATTGCTCTGGCAAATAATAGGGCTCACAAGCAAAAATCAAAACGCAGGTAAAACATTATTTTGAAAAAATTGTCCTCTAGACAACCATACTGACTCAAAGAGAAACATTTTTTACTCCAATTTACAGATTTCCGAAAATTTGTCAGCAGTGCCACGGATCTACCTTCAGTTTTTACTTTTAAGAGGAAACCTTTTTTCGGCCGTTCAATTTTGCTTCCTCATAAAGGAAGCTTCGTTTTTCACCAACATTTTTTTTTTCGCAATTTTCATGTCGGTATATTCAAAACGTACCAAAACGTCGAGAAATCAAATTTTGGAAAAATGTCTGGATGTATGTGTGTCGAGTTAAAATTTGATATGCAATTAGATCATCTATGTCCCTTTATTCAGTGCAAATTTATTCGAAATTGCAAAACAATCGTCAATTTGGCGGGATTTTCAATTTTTTGCAAAATGCTTGTAGTAACTCTAACTTTCGTAATTTTGGAGTTATCACGCTGAAGTTTATTGTGGAGATACACTTTATAATAAGGGCAGTTGGGATTGAATATGGAACAAATCGCTTGAGAGGTTCGGTTTAAAAAAAAAATTATAATTCTTAGCAAAAAGTTTGTGAATACTCAAATTATCGTAATTTTAAATTCAATGACAACGAATAATAATACTGAATTTTAGAAAAAACGCTTGACATATTCGGTTTAAAAAAAATGTTGTAATTTTCAAAAAGAATTTGTTAATGCTCCAACATTCGCATTTTTAGAAGTATTGAGCTAATATTTTTCCACAAAATATACTAGATGACAGGAAGGTTAGTGTTGAATTCGGCAAAAAACGCTCGAAAGGTTCGTTGTCCAAATTTTTTCGAAATTTCCGGAAAATACTTGTGAACGCTAAATTTTCTAATTTAGTAGCTATCGAGTTCGCTTTTTTAGCACCAGTACACTAGATGACAAAAAAAATTAATAATGTAATTGAACGGAGTTGCTAAAAAATTAAAAAATCATGCAAATTGGAAAATTGCACATAGCTTCTTCATTTGTTTTCGTCGTTCGTGAAGCTTCCTTTACGAGGAAGCCATGATAATAAACATACATGTCATAAAGATGGTCCTTTTAAAGGAACGAAGAATGGAAAAAAATGCGGGAGCTATGTGCAAATTTCCAATTTGCATGATTTTGCTTCCTCATAAAAGAAGTTTTGTTTTCGTGAAATTTTTTTTTTTCGAGATTTGTATGCCAAAGTTTTCAAATTGTCCCAAAACATCGAGAAATCATATTTAGAAAAAATGACCGGGTGTGTGTGTGCGTGTATCCTGAGTTTCGGATTTAAATAATTAATTACTCAAGAACGCTTCGAGATATTGAGCTGAAATTTGGCGCACTTGTCCAGTACAAATTGCCCTTCATTATGAAAATTTGTTGTTTTAATTCTAACGGGTGTTCAGATTTTATCGACTTTTTTCGTTTTTGCAACAATGGCGTAAGCGCTCTAACTTCTGTAATTTTCAAGATATTGCACACAAACTTTGTACAGAATTAGTATAGCTGTTGAGGTTGTTTGATATTGAATTTGACAAACATCGATCGAAAGTTCAAATTTTTATCAAATTTTGAATTTTCGAAAAATAGCGTAAACGTTCTAACTTGCACAATTTTCAACATACTGCAGTGAAACTTTGTAAGGAACTAGTATAGCTATCAAGGTTGTTCGCTATTGATATTAGCGAAAATCCATCGAGAGATTAAAATTTAATGAAATTTTTGAATTTTTTGAAAAATAGCGTAAACGCTCTAACTAGAGCAATTTTTAAGATATTGCACTGAAACTTTGCACAGATCTAATTCAACTATCGAGGATATTCGTTACTAAATTCCGCGAAAATCGATGGAATGATTAAAATTTTAACAATTTTTTTTCTTTTTTTCTTAAATAGCGTACTCTAACTTCAGCTATATTTGCGAGATATTGTACTGAAATTTTATACAAATTCAAAATAGTGATCAAGGTTGTTCGCTATTGAATTTGGCGAAAATCAAATTTGGCAAGAAGTAAATTTGAAAGAATTTGTCAAATTTGCGCATCGATTACTCATGTTTTTCGATAGTTAAGAAAGCTTCCTTTATGAGGAAGCCAAATTTGATCGCCATACTTTGTGATAAAGAAAGCTGTGTGAACTATGGCTAAAGAGGAGGAAGCAAAGTGCAATTGTCGAATTTGCAGGATTTTTTAAAGTGGTATCATATAGACGCATCGTAGACTTACCCCAAAGACCCACCTCCTGTACTTATCCTTGAGTGATTGCAAATAGAAGGAAAGATATTGAGGTTGAAAAAAATTGAAAAAAGTGTGCGTAAGAGAGAAAGAGAGAGGTTTGCGCGCGTAATCGGCGTAACAGCGGTAAGCGGATCAGGCGCGAGCATCAGGCCCCGCGATACATGGCCCCGCATCAGGACCGGTGCTCGTGGGGCCCATTGAAAAGTGTCCGGAGGTGGAACACGATAAGTTACACGAAGAACCGTACGATCGAGCTACACACGTATAATACTCGCGTGCTAAACACTATATATATATAAACGTGTAGCATCGAAGCCGCGACTTAGCGAGCAAGTTATCCGTTCTCTTGCTCCCGCTTGTTTCGCGGATCGCGCGCGCGAATATAACCAGGTGAACGACCGGCAAAGTGGTGTAACACCCGCGGGTTGTGCAGCGCAAAGATTGTCCCACACCGAGAGAGTCTCTCCTACTTCTTGGACTTGGTACCCGCGTCCTTCTCGCTTCTTGCACATATACCATGCAGCTCCTTGCCTCCTTCTTGTAAAATCTTTTGCTCAGAGCCTTAAGGGCGTAACTACTCTTGTTTAAGGATGTTCTTCTGGCGTCGGGCCAACGATGTCATACGTTTTTCGCTTCCTCATAAATTGAGCTTTGTTTTCGCGATTTTTTTTGACATTTTCATGTCAGTATGTTCAAAATGTCCCAAAACGTCGAAAAAACGCATTTAGAAAAAATGTTCGGACATATGTATGTATGTATGTATGTGTGTGTGTGTGTGTGTGTATACGCTTTGTGTTTTCCTTAAAATAAATATATCTGGAGAACGATTTGGGTGATTGACTTGAAATTTAGTATACAAATAGATCATCTATGTCCCTTTACTCAGTGCAAATTTTTTTGAAATTGCGAAATAATTGTCAATTTGGCGGGACTTTGAATTTTTTGTAAAATGTTTGTGGGTCGTGTAACTTTTGTAATTCTGTAGTTATCATCCTGAAATTTTATGCGCAGATACGCTTTGTAATAAAGACGGTTGGGATTGAATTTGGAGAAAATCGCTCGAGAGGTTTGGTTTAAAAGAAAATTTAATTTTTCGTACAAAATTTGTAAGTTCTCTAACTTTTTTAATTTTGCATCAATCGAGCTGAATTCTGTTGTGACGATACATTCAATGATAATAAAAAATAATAATAAATTTCATGAAATTAGCTTGACAGGTTCGGTTGAATTTTTTTTTTTATTTTCATCAAATTTTTGTTAACGCTCCAACGTTCGCATTTTTAGAAGTATCAAGCTAAATTTTTTTGCACAAATACACTACACGACAAGAATGGTTAGGGTTGAATTTAGTGAAAAACGGTCAAGATGTTCGTTTGCAAATTTTTTTTGAAATTTTCGAAAAATACTTGTTAACACTAAGTTTCCTAATTTAGCAGCTATCGAGTTCATTTATTCGGTACCAATACACTGGACGACAAAAACAATTGATAATGTAATTGAATGGAGTCGCTAAAACATCATGCAAATTTGCAATTTGCACATAGCTTCTTCATTTGTTTCCATCGTTTGTTAAGGGGGGAAACCCATATAAATGGTCGAAGATGACGAGGAATTTCGGGATTTTTTTCCAACGCAACTACCGGACTAATCGTTTTCAACTTTGGAGGCTATTTTATTGTACATTCGAAGACTTGAAAAACATTTTTTTAAATCGAAAATAAGTATTCATCAGCAGCCTGCAATCAATCGTTGCTGAACGAATTTTTTCCGCGATGTCGAATTGCGGCAGCTGTAGTTTTTTTGTTTTTCATCCGAAACAAAAAAAATCAGAAACTTTTACATTCTATATGAAAGTACGCTGTCGATAAACCAAGAAAAAGTTTCAGAAGTTGAATATTGTAATAATGGCGGCACTCAGATAAAAAATATCGAATTTTCACCGAACATTTTTATGCAAAAAATGATTGTTGAATTAATTTTTTTTTTAAATGGAGGTTTATCGACGAGGGTTTGCAATTATGTGTTTAAAAATATTTGATTGAAATGAATTGGATGAATAGTTTATTTTTTATCGCTACCGCAAATTGCGAAAATGTAGTTTCGAGTAAATCGCGTTTAAAAGTTAATCAAAATCTCTGGTACCCCAAAAAAATGTTTTTCAAGTCTTCAAATGTACAACAAAATAGCCTCCAAAGTTGGAAACGATTGGTCCAGTAGTTGCGTTGGGAAAAAATCCCAAAATTCCTCGACATCTTCGACCATTTATATGGGTTTCCCCCCTTAAGCTTCCTTTATGAGGCATGATAATAAACATACATGTTATAAGGATGGTCAAGGAGGTCCTCATAAAGGAGACTTGACGAACGACGGGAAAAATATGAGGAAGCTATGTGCAAATTTCAAATTTGCATGATTCTTTTCCATTATTCTTCTCTCTTTCCTCGTCCTTCTCTCCCTCGCCGATTATATTCGTACATTCGAATTAGCCACTGTTACGACGATCTCACGAGAGAGATGAAAATTTCCTTCTCGGTCAATCCGTGCGACCTGTCTACACGCGACAAATTCGATACGATTGTTCGAGCGGATGTCGTTGAACTCAAACGAGGACCATCGTCTCTCTCTCTCTCTCTCACGCTCTATCCCGATGTGAAAAGACAAAGAGAGAGGGATTTTAAGGGGGGAAAGATCGTCGTAACAGTGAGAGAGGAACACATCACAATATTGAATCATATAGACGAAATCTCTCTCATCGGCCACGAGACTAACTGACAAATTGGTTCGGAAAAATTTGGTTGGGTTCAACGACCCGACTGGCGGCAGAGTTTTGGCCCACTGTTGTTAATGTGTAACATGCGCGTTAGAGACTCGTATTTACCATTTGAGGCAACTTCGCGCGTGTATCGAGGTGCCCGATCTCTCGGCAGAACGTTGATCCGCCATGAAACCAAACGATCGGACTCGGAATCGAATTCATATCGAGATCGATGCATTTTTGGTTTATTCAAATTATTCTTCGTGTTGAGGATTCTTCGATATATACGAAACGATAGCTCTTCATCTCTGTCACAATAAATGGATCAAGCGAAATGCTACTTGCAATTCATCGATTCACTCCGATATGACATTTGCAGACATGCATTTTTCATGAAAAAAAAAACGAGGCATCAGGAAAAGAAAGGGACTTGCTACAATTTGAGTAAGCCCATCGATATCGATTGAATGGACAGAAGAAAGCCAGGTTGAACCTAACAGAATTGATAAATTTTCAATTCAACGAGTCACGGTCGATTTTATGATGAATTATTTTGAGGAAGGATTTTGGGAATCCAAAATAATTAATCTTTTACGTTTTTTAATCCAATAAATTTTTCAATCGATTGCATTACACGTGTCTGCGGTCATTACGAAGTTTCGAAGAAATTTTTGAGGAATTACACAAAATCAAAACCCGTTGCTAAATTAAATTGATAACATCTGTAAAGATGGCGAACACTTTTTATAGCGATGAAATTTGCTGCTCTGTTTAGTCAGAGTCACTATTCATTTAATGAGAATATAGCGATGATACTGTTATGGCAAAAATTCGGTCATTTTACCCTAACAATGACCCCTGATATTAATTTGAATCAGTCAGAACTAAGACCCTTAAAAAACCCCACCAGATTTTCTTTGGCTGTAAGTTTGGGTTTGTGAAAAGGTTTTTTTAAAAGAAACATTCTGGAATCTCTCTAGGTTCATCAAATTTTACAATAAATGAAAGTCGGGATGCTCGATTCCGATTCGGTTCTTTAAAAGATCGATTCTTTTGTTAAAAAAATTAATCTTTTGAATCGACTTTTTCCTTTTCGATCTTTAGGCGAATCGATTCTTGACTTTAAAAATCGAAAATTCGATTTTTTATTAAATTCATTATCTATTACAGATTGGCAATTGAATAAAAATTGACAAAAGTCTATGAAACATCAACGTCAAGGTTAAAAGAAAAAAAACTATGTGAAAATGTGAAAACACGAGAAAAGGAGTAACAAAAATTATAAGTTAAAATATTGAAAACATGATCCAACGAAAAAAAAATAATCGAAAGTAAAAATATTCAAAATATCTTAAAACAACAGAAACTTATGTAATAGAAAAAAGTCTGATATGTTAGATATATTCATAATATTTTTAAGAAATTATTAAAAAGTGTAAATCTGTAAAAAAATCAAACTATGTTTAGCCCGAATGAAAACTGCTTTATATTTGCTATTTTGTGTTTATCATTTTGTACTGAAAATAAATTAATCCAATTTAAGCATTATCCATAGCAAAAATTTAATAAACACTTACATATCTTTTAATTAGCAATTAATTTTTTTTACGACTTTTAAAAGTCGATTCTTACGAAATCGATTCTTTGGATTCGATTTTTTATAAAAATCGATTTTCTTGATTCGATACAGAATCGATTAGAGAATCTTTCCGAAGAATCGAACATCCCTAAAGGAAAGGCATATTTTTTAATAATGAATAAATCAATAAATAAATAAGTTCATTCGATACATAATTAGACTCGAATTTAACGAAGCTTCGTTAATTATGGTCGATCAATCGCCCATTCTTCGATGCCTATCGCACGGATCTACGATCTGTCCCTAAAAAAAAAAAAAAACAGCGCCGAATACCAAAACGAATACATAATATCATCCGCATCAATTTGTCGTTTGCCGTCCGGTTACGAGACGACGAAACGAGTTCAAAGACCTTCATCGGTTCGTCGTGACAATTGAAGAGAACAAACGAGTACGATGTTTGATTATATTTTTGGTCTCACTCGTTATATATATATATGGGGCATTCCATACCAATTCGACTTGGGTCTGACCCTCGACCCCTCAAATCTGGTTCCCGATTTTCCCTAGCATTACTCTCACTCTATCAAGCAATTACCATTTTTTTTAGATTTTTTAAAATAGATTTGAGCGCGTAATGAATTTTTGAATTTTTTTTTTGAACACCTCGATGGCCGTCATCGAAAAATCTGAAAAAATGCCCAAAAATACAGTGTAAGATATAAAAAATGTTAGTGTAAAATTCATAATATCTGGGATTTTGCTTCAACCCGTTTTGTAGCTTTTTTCGCAAAAAAAAAATGAAATAAATAAGAAGCAGAGGTCAATTTACTGTAGACTGTTGCTCAAAATTTTGTACGCATAATACGTATTATGCATACCACATTATTTTTTTCATTTTTTTTTTTTCATTTTCTAATTTTTTTCTTTTTTTTTTTTTGCTCAAAAAGCTAAAAAACGGGTTGAAGCAAAAGTTCAGACATTATGAATTTTACACCAACATTTTTTATATCTGACACTGTATTCTTAGGAATTTTTTCAGATTTTTCGATTTCGGCCATCAAAGTAATAAAAAAAATTCAAAAATTCATGACGCGCTCAAATTTATTTTGAAAAATCTGAAAAAGAATGCAATTGCTTGATAGAGTGAGAATAATGATAGGAAAAATAGGGAACCAGATTTGAGGGGTCGAGGGTCAGGCCCAGGTCGAATTGGTATGGAATGCCCCATATACATCGTCTGTTGCGCGTGTTCGATAGTTTTTGTCCGTATTGTCTGGGCCTTCATATGCGAAGCGTAATTTTTGGACTGTCGAAAATCCGGTCTCTCGGCGTAACGTTTTCGTTGTGCGCCTTCTCTCGGGCTTCGTAATCGCGCGGAAATTGGAGCGAAACGTCGGCTCGGGAGAGCCAACAGGAAATTGGACGAAGCCGTAAATACGATTATACATTTGAGTTGATGGGTTTTTCGAGAGCTCGCCCTCACTTATATACACGGTACGTCCCCATTTGCAACGGCATTTCGATTCGCGAGGCTCTCTTCTTCCGGTTTCGGGTCCTCTCTCGCTGCACTTGTTTCTTTTTTTTTCATTTTTTTTTTCAATTACACGCGCAGCCGCAATTTTAAGGATGAACAAATGAACAAAGCATATGCCACAGCTCGTTGACACAGAATTTTTTTTTTTTCGCGAAAGACAGGACGGGCCGCACGTGTGCAATCGCTCTTATGTCATGATTAGCAAATCCAAGTATGCTCGGTGCAGCTGTGCCTCTTCCTCCCTCCCTCTCTCTATGTCGCGCTCCTCTCTGTCCCCAATAATATGCAAGCAAAGGAACTATACGTATATACCATACATAAAAAAAAAATATACATTCATATGGGAATGTGTGTTCACGAAGGTGCTACTACGCAGTACTCGTACGTCCGCGTACTCGCTCGTTTACGATTATATATATTGGCACCGCTCGATAGAACGAGAGAGCGTCAACTCGATGGAATGCTTATATGGAGCGTTCTCCACTATTCCGGGTATTTTGTTTTTTCGTCACCCTTTGGGAAAATTAAACCACTCTGCAAATTCGCAGGAAACCCACCAAGAGGCTCCCTATAAATTATTTTGAATTTTTTAATACAAGCTTTTTGGGAGTTTGGTATGTTCCTTCAGTTAAAATATGCTGGAAAAAACAAACCGCGAGTGAACTTCAGAAAATGCGTATATCTAAATACATTTATTTAGATATAGTTTTCGTATATAAATGGATAAAAGTTTTATATCCGGAGTTCATATTTTTCAATTTCTCTCTTTTTACGAAAGCAGGAACAAGAAATTGTATTTTAAGATAATGAAGAGATACACGGAAAAAAATGATCGGTGACAATTCATGTGTAATATTTAAAAAATTACTGAATTCAATGTAGAATATACGGTTCAGAACTGTGATTCAGTCGTTTTACTGGGAATCCATTATAAATTAATGGATTTAATGCAGTGATCGGCTGTATCGATTTTTTCGTCAACGATATTGATTTTATTAATCATTTTTTCGAAAAATTAATAATTAGTCAAAAAATATTACTAATTTTTTATCAAAATTCGTAATTAGCGGAAAAATATTAGTAATTTTTCTAAAAAATTAGTAGTTAGCAAGAAAATACTTCCAATTTTTCCAAAAAAATTAGTAATTAGTGACAAAATATTTCTAATTTTCCTAGAAAATTAGTATTTAGCGAAAAAATATTTCCAATTTTCCCAAGAAAATTAGTAATTAACGGAAAAATTTTTGCTAATTAATTTAAAAAAAAAAACAGTAATTTGTAGAAAAGTATTGTGTATTTTTACGTACTTGTGTGTACGGATTGAGTCATGGTTATAAGCTCAAACAACTCTATTCAAAAAGTTGTTTCATTTTTTATAATAACTAGATCCTTTGAATATTTCACACATTAGTATTTATTGTATCGAATGTCATACGATATCACATAAGTTATTATTACTACGAATATTTAATCAGTACCTATTAAAAAATACATTAGTAATTTTTATTTTATTTATTACTTTTTCCAAAATTAATACATTTTTTGGTTTTTTTTGGTTATTTAGCAATATTTTTCTCGCTAATTACCAATTCTTGGAAAAAATATTTCGTCACTAATTACTAATTTTTAGAAAAATTAGTAATATGTTCCTGCTTATGACTAATGTTTAAAAAAAATTACTAATATTTCTTTGCTAATTATTAATTTTTTCAAAAAATTGGATAATAAAAATGGATAGATTTTTTTTTGCCGATCACTGATTTAATGTAGTTTCTACTTTTCAAACCATTATAAATGCCGAATCGCACTGTAAAAAATGCAATGTTCACCGCAAAAAAATGACAAAGTAGAAATCGCAAGCAGAAACGACGAAATCGACTGTGTTCGAACTGTAAAATTTACGAAGGTCTCTGTAGAATGTTCAAAGCACATAATTAGAAATTGCAGTGTTCCCAGTGAAAAATCAAATGCGCACCGGAAAATATGCAACGTCAATTTCAATTTTTACAGTGTGGCACTGTAACGGGACGACCTACGGCGTGCCGGGATCTCGGAATTTCGCCCGAGATCTGCTAGATGGCGTCGGACGGTGCGCCCTCTCGCGCCAGCGAGGGAGCCACCGGGCACCTATAACCTCTGATGTATTACCAACGTCGGCGTCTTCAATTGAAATACAATTGTTGGAACATCACCCGTGTTCTGTGGTCGAGCAGTCCTATGGACTGAAGACTACATTTTTTAACAGATAACCATTGTATTTCGGTGACGCTCGTGCTCTTTATGGGTGCGAAGTTAAACTTAATTCGCTTCATTAATTGATCTCACGATTAATTAGTCAAGTACAAGCCCTCGTAGCTATGAGCCTGGGCGAGGATAAATAACGGTTTATTGCAATATTTGAATAAATTGGAATTTATTCAAATATCGAAACGTTTCACTACACTATAATTTATTTTAGAAATTGCAGTATTTTCAGTGAAAAATGAAAAACGTACCGCAAAATATACTACATTTTTTCAATTTTTACAATGTACACTGTAATTTTTTCACGGGCCCTGGATAATTTTTACAATGTGAAATGTGTAAAAAGTTCACCGGATACAACAGAAATATAACGTTTCACGTAGTGTACATTTTACTGTTCCACACTGTAAAAATTCGTCCGATGGGCATGTACTATGTCATATGTGACATCTGTAAATTGTATCGAAGAAATATGCAAATTTCACTGTTTGCCCTTTCAGGAGGCGCTGTTGATGGGGAAAACTGTAAAAATTAATGGGAATCTCAGCAGTTCTCACAGATCATTTTTTTCCGTGTACAATTCATTAGCATTATCCCGTGTAGAAATGTGATAGGGCAACCATTAGTTGATTCTTGCCCCTGATCCGCCCTGCCTGATCCGATTTTCCTGGCAGGGCCCTGACATGGAACTCAACGACCTGGTCCCTAGTTATTACATTGAAATAATCACTTATTACCAGTGCCCTGCATGATCAGAATATGAACAGTTTCCGACGACGTTATTTTTACACTTTTAAGCAAAACATATTTTTATTTTATTACCCTGGCAGGGCTCTGATGTGAAAACTAATTGGATTGCCCTGAGTATTTATTAAAATAAAATTATTTGTATATCGGCTTTCAGTAGTATAATAATAACAATAATAATAATAATAATAATAATAATAATAATAATAATAATAAATAACAATAATAGTAATAACAATAATAATAAATTAACAATCATTGTCTCGTTTATTATTATTATTATTATTATCATTTAATTATTATTTACATTATCACTTTTATTCCGCGAGAATAACAAGCAATTGTGCGCCTGTCACAAGTTCGTTACGTAGGCAGAGGATTATAATTATTATCACGACGAACCGCATCGCGTTCGTTCCGAGACTTGGCGCGAGATGTCGCAGGACAGCAACCGTTGAACTCGCATACGGATAATGTGTTCAGTATGCTTATATAGACGGGTGCGAGCACGGATGTTAGCAGAAGTCGGTGTCGGAAGAATCCATACAAGGAGTTCCTGCCGTCTTATGTAATTGTACTTATTTATTTAATTCTCGTAGAGAATTTCCGTTCACTCGGAATCTAATATTCTCTTCGAGGATTGCCAAAAGAAAAGTGTACCCTAAGAAAGGGTTGCCTCGAAATAAATAATAAGATGCATACATTGAAAAAGGAGTACCTCGTAAAAACGAATTGTTTAAAAAGCACTTCGGTGTATGATCGCGACCGTGATCAGGGCCTTTAAGGGCATGATTCTAAAAATCTTAGGGGCCTGATCGGGATCTGCTAGGGCCGGATCATATCGTCATAGGGGCCTGATCATGATCGCCGGATCCGAAAATGGCCAGCCAGGTGTTACATGGCTAAACAGGGCCTGTTAGGATGAGCGGATCATTTCCCTACATTAGTTAGGGAGGGCAAGTCAGGGGCAGAAGTTTTTCCCTACCAAAATTTCTACACGGGATGAACTTAATTTTTCACTCATTTTTATTCATCACCAGCAATTCATATCCAAAGTATTTTAAGATTGCATTTTAAAGCAAACCCCGATCAAAAATATGGTAACCACAATAAGATCTGTAACTTCAACTAAAAAATTACTGAGATAACTTTGTTAGTTACAGGTATGATTCTTATAGTTGCGATTCCCATATTTCTGATTTCTGATTAGTATAAAATATGAATTAGTATAAAATCATCATAATTGAGTCTACGTCCAAAGGGGTTAAATGTAAAAATCTAGAATAATGCATGGAAAATCCTTTAAGCTTATACCGCAAACTGGCAAAGTTACAAAAAATTTGATGAGTCTAATGGAAAAAATAGTCACTGGAACACCGGAGAATCGCCCATATAAAAACGTTCGAAGCCAGAAACACTCATTTTGCGCAGGTATCACGGTGCATCCCCGATTTACAGCAACATTTACAGGTGAATGTACGAGAGATGGGCGCAGAGTTGTGTATGTTAGAATGAAAAATCATCGAACAAAATCACTTTCACAACCAAATAAGTAAACAAGGTGTGGATGATTGGATTGTCAAACGGATGTATTTAAAGTTCGTTAATTCGCGACAAATTATTACCGACACTTTGGAGGGGATGAAAATTTATGGAGAGATACGTCTATGAGAATCCTCCTCGGAAAAAGGACGATTCTTCTCTCGTCGTAAACATTATTTTTATAGCTTTTTTTTCAAAATATTTTCTTCTCCGTACTCTTGCAAGATTGGAGTAAAAGAAACAGAATGTCTCTGGAATGGGCGCGGGGAATGAAAAAAGCGTTATTGCGATTGTCCGCGGAGCCAAGAATTCACGCTTTTTATTACGAATATATGCGCGTTTAGGCTTGTACGAGCAGAGCAAAGGGGGAAGTTACAACGTACGGTGCTCGACTCCCGAGGAATGTCATGTTTAATGTTGATCGATACTACAGGCGCAAATCCCGCAAGACATGTCGATAAATTTGTAATAAATCGCCGTGTATACAGAAGCGTGTAACGCGATGGTCGCTCGTATTATACGACATTCCGCGACGGGGTTCGATAATCAATATGTTAATAAAGTCGCACTATTCGATCGTGCCGATAATAGGAATTAAACGTCGTAATTCCAATCTTAACATGTGGCTGATAATTGCGTATGAAATTAGTTCGTACTTATGACGTTAGCGCGAGTGTCCGGGGGCTCGGTCGATGCATTGGCATAATTCCTTAAGGCGGTATTCTGGACTGGAGACGTATACGCTTTGAGCGTTTTGTTGAGCTCAATAAAAAGAATATTTTTACCGTTCTTTTTTTTTGCAACATATTTACTAATATTTTGACAATAAATTAAATAGTTTGCGAGAAAAAAAAGAAAATTAAATAAGTCACAAGCCGGTAAAGTTAGGGCTAAAAAAAGAGTCTGGCTGACAGGATTGCAACCCTTCTAGTCATCCGATGCAAAATTTTAAAAAATATTCTTACTCTGTAAGAATGTCGTTACAGCACCTATCTGAGAAAAAAAATGTTCGCAAAATGGCGGCTGTCTGAACCAAAAAAACGGGTTTTTCGAATCTTTTTTCATAGTTTTTAATTGTTTTGCCATAGTAAAAAAAATTATTTTAATACGAAAATGGTAGAGGCGATAGAGAGTTATACATTGAAGATTAGTGAAAAATTTGAAGTAAATCGGTTCAGTACAGAACTTGAGATAATGTCAGCCGTGTTGAGAATGGTAGTTTTTAGTCGATAAATCCGATTTACTCCGACGTGACGAGCGTAGTCGCTGCGTCACCAAAATAGCTATAACTTCGTAAAAGTTTCGAATTTAAAAATTTTCGTTGGGGATATATTCTTAAACTTGAAGAATATGCAAAAAAAAATTTTTTTCATAATTCTAGACCAGAATACTCCCTTTACTCAGTTAGCTATGCGTTGACAATTTTAGTACGCACACTGAGAATAAAGTTCAGTTAAAACAACTAAATCCATTTAGTTGAAAAAAATTTAGTTGATTCAATATTAATTTGTTTGAAATAATGAAACTATAATTAATCCAACAAATGGATTTGGTTAACCGTAAGATATGAGGTGAACGAAATTATTTGGTCAATTTCCAGATACAGTTTAGTTCAATTTACACGTTACTGAGTTGCTGTACAGAAATATATCGTTGATTTCAAGTATATTTTAACTAAATAAATTCAGCTGTAACAAAAAAACAATTCGTATTTTCAATCACACAATTTATTTGGTACAAAGATATTTATTTTGATTGAACTGAAACTTTGCCCATTCAAGCAACGATTTAACCGATTTAACTAAAACTTCCACTGGATCTTTGTCGAATTACCAAAATGATCTCGTTGAACATCCGGAAACAAATATTCGGTTGAGTCAAACAAATTTTTGCATTTTCAACAAAAAAAATTTCTCAGTGCAGTTTTACTCTGAAACGGTGATAGATTTTGGAGGAAGAAAAAAGCAACCGGAAAAGACCAATCAATCATTCAATTTGTTTTTAAATCAATTTTTTTTGCTGCTTGTCATTCTCCTACTTTTCAAAATTGAAAAAAATATATCCAACATATTAACGCATAATTTATGAACATGAAAATTAAAGTGAAGATCATAGGCTAGAGAAGTTGATAATGTGAAAAATGATTTTTGTAAATTTCAGACTCATGCAAATTCTTTAATTACAATTTATTTGAAAGAGTGATAGGAGAAATTCCTATAACCTAGCATAGAAGAGAAGATCATCGTGTGCGCCATGTGCCGCGGGAATCACGGCGAGAAGTCACGTGCAGCGTTGAGGAAAACGTGCGGACCAATTCCTGAAGGGGTGCGCGGAGACTCACGTACGAAATATGTCGCTCTCGCGCGATCGTTCGAGGGAAAGGCGCGTGTTTATGCCAAACGAGAAAAGAGAAAGAGAGAGGGAGATAACATATAGCAATCGCAGGGGATCAATGCACCCGGGACAATATAAACAACGCGAGAAACAGCAGTTAGCAGTCGCTGTCTAATAGGAAAACATCACGACTGCATTTCTATTCAGACCCCGAGCAGCCGGTACGCAATAATTCTTCTGGCAATCGACATTTATCGTAAATCCGTCATTTTTCAATAAATTCTCATCAATGGAATAAGGGATAAAGCTGCATAAACTGATGATTTAGAAATTTGAGTAATCTTCGAGTTGACACTAATTTCAGAAACTGCTTGATTTAGATGAATTCTCTTAATTTTATTTTTGAGAAAGTCACACCTTCTAAATTATCTTGTCTGCGAATATTGATCGATGAATTCCAAAATTAACTTAACGCAATGAAGGTTCATTGATGAAGGCAAAAAATATTAAATCCTTTAATTTAAAATTAAATTAAAAATTTGTTTAATTAAAAATTTATTTCTAAATAAATAATTTTAAGGTAATAAATAATTTGCCCATTGGGACGACCGAAATTTCGACGTTTTTTCATTAATTTTTAAAATAACCAAATAAAATGCGATCGTTTTGAAATTTTTACATGTTGTTATTTTTGTATCTTGAAGAGTACAAAAAAAATTTCGTTTACTTAATATTACACGAACTTTTCTATGACTTGTTTCGGGGAAGCACCCAGCCTTCCGTAGTCATCTGAAATAAAAAATCCAAAGGATTATTGTTTTGTAGGCTTAATTCTAGTGCTCTAACCTATAATTTGCATATTTTAAGAAAAAAACACGAAATGGCGGACTGGTGAATGAAAAGGTCTTTGAAATAGAATTTTTTTAAAATAAATTGTTTAAAACTCATCAACACACTTTCACGCGTTATTAATTTCGTCGGTATGATTTGGCGCCGTATCAATGAAATTTATTTTCAATATTTTAATTCGATTTGAAAAATATTCATTTCAACGACTATACCAAACCTGAAACATGAAAAAGCTTTTGCATTGAATTGTTTTTTCATTCTTTTAAGGCAGTATATATAGTATATCTAGTAGTCCACTGTGACGACCGAAATTTCGACGTTTATTCATTAATTTTTTTAAATAATAAAATAAAATGCGATCGAATTGCATTTTTTACATGTTGTTACTTGTATCTCGAAGAGTATAAACAAATTTTTGTTTACTTAATTTTACATGAATTTGTTTACGATTTTATACGTTGAAGTGGAGTCCTCGAAAAAAAGGTGACTTGTTTCGAGAAAGCACACAGCCTTCCGTAATCATCTAAAATAAAAAATCCAAAGCGATTATTGTTTTGTAGGCTTAATTCTAGGTCATATAACCTGTAATTGGCAATTTTAAGAGAAAAATAAATGAAATACCGGACTTGTGAACAAAAAGGTCTTCGAAATCGATTTTTTTTTGATAAATTGTTAAAAAAAATTCATTTATTATTAAAAAATGGAATGTTTAAAGGTTAGATATTCAGTTATGTGTGTTTAAAATATCGGGTAAAATTTTTAGCAAAATCGGTGAAATAGTTTTTAATCAGTGCTTCTTCGAAATTTCGAAAACGTAGTTTCGAGAAAAACGCGTTTAAAGTTTTGACAACAGATTTTCTATAAAAAAATTATACTTACATTATTCACCTATGCCTGGTGCATAGAGCAATCCTTCCGTTTCCTGAAAGTTATCTCAAAGCTCTCTTCATTTCTTCGAGAGATTTACAGTTTCTGGTGGTTGCCAAACCGTAGTAATTAGTCATTTTTAATATTAACTTATTAGTTCATTGCTCTCTTCTTTCGGCTATAACTCAAAAAATATTTTAAATTTCGGTCTGAAACTTTTACAGTATATTTTTAAGATGTTGGTCTTGCGAAAAATGTAAAGAAAAAAATGATTTTTTGAACCCGTCACAGTGAACCCGACACAAGATGTTTATCTTGCAAAAAATGTAAAAAAATCGATTTTTTGAAAACGTCACAGTTGGCTACTACCTTAAATGAATAACATATTTCATATTTAGCATATTTTACAGAAGAGCTGGAAATTTTTGTTTTGCTTCTAAATATAATTTTGGATTCTCACTCGCAAATATCCATACAAAAAGTGGAGAAATCAATTTCTCATCCGGTTTTATAAATCCACCGTGCTACAGAGCGTTATTTCGCACATTATTCCTCTTATATTGCACACACGGAGATGTGTATTAGCTGAGCCGAGTACTGCAGTTCAATCAAAGTACCGATAGAACATGTCCACAAATGCACACACACACACACACACACACACACACACACACACACACACACACACACACACACACACACACACACACACACACACACACACACACACACACACACACACACACACACATATTTGTATGTGTTTTGCATTGCGATTAGATTCCCGTGTGTATGTATGTCTTTGTTGTCTTTGGGGGACCATCGACCCCGTGCATAACTTCGATGGGATAGTGCACCGACTCTGGCGGACATCACGAACCCGCGCGAGCGATCGCCGTATCCAGCAGCGCGCAGGTATTTAATAAGCGCGCCTCGTAGCATTGTGAATCGCTCGCGCGCATTTATGCATCGCGGGAAAGCGCCTTTTCATTTTCTCCCACTTCGTCGTCCCGATAAACGAAATTTCCAAGAACAAGCCAACGATCGGAGCAAAATGAGCGAATTTTTGCCAAAACTGTACACTGAGAAAAAAGTTCAGTTAAAACAACTAAATCCATATAGTTGAAAAAAATTTAGTTGATTCAATATTAATTTGTTTGAAATAATGAAACTATAATTAATTCAACAAATGGATTTGGTTAACCCTAAGATATGAGGTGAACGAAATTATTTGGTCAATTTCCAGATACAGTTTAGTCCAATTTACACGTTACTGACTTTCTGTACAGAAATATTTCGTTGATTTCTAGTATATTTTAACTAGATAAATTTAGCTCTAGCAAAAAAACAATTCGTATTGTCAATCATACAATTTATTTGGTACAAAGATATTTATTTGATTGAACTGAAACTTTGCCCATTCAAGCAACGATTTAACCGATTTAACTAAAACTTCCACTGTATCTTTGTTGAATTACCAAAATGATCTCGTTGAACGTCCGGTAACAAATATTTGGTTGAGTCAAACAAATTTTTGCATTTTCAACAAAAAAAATTTCTCAGTGTACTATCGCTATATTCCCATGAATTAAATAACGACTCTGTCTAAACAGAGCAGCAAAATTCATCGCTATAAAAAGTGATCTTTATAGATATTTTATCAATTTAATTTCGTCTATTTATTAAGGGAGTATTCTGGTCTGAAATTCCAATAATTTACGGAGTTATAGCTATTTTTGAGAGGTAGCAACTACGCCTCTCACGTCGAAGCGTAACATTAAGGGGGCATCCTGGTCTAGAATTTGAAAAAAATCCTTTTTTTTTTTTTGCAAATTCTCAAAGGTTTGATCTTTAAGAATATATCCTTGAAAGAGAATGTGTAAATTCCAATAATTTACGGAGTTACAGCTATTTTTGTGACGCAGCAACGACGCCCGTCACGTCGGAGCAAATCGGACTATAGACGTTTTTCTCAAAACTACTTTTGTCAACACGACGGGCGTAATATCTCAAGTTTTACTCAACCGATTTACTTCAAATTTTTTACCAATCTTCAATGTATAACTATTTATCGCCCCTACCACTTTTGTATCAAAATATATTTTTTTAATATTGTTACAAAATTCAAAACTATGAACAAAGAGTCGAAAAACGCCTTTTTTCGTTCAGGCAGCCGCCATTTTGCGAATTTTTGTTTTCCCCCTTTTCTCTGAGGTAGGGGCTATAACGACATTCTTACTAATTAAGAATCTTTTTTTAAATTTCGAATCCGATGACTAGAAAGGTTGCCATCGTGTTAGCCAGCACTCCCCTTTTTTGCCCCAAGTTTACCAGATAATAACTTATTTAATTTTCTTTTTTTTTCTCGAAAACTTTTTTGTTGATTGTCAAAATATTAACAAATATGTTGTAATAAAAAGAATGGTAAGAACATTTTTTTTGTTTTTTCTTATCGAGCTCGACAAAACACTCAAAATATATGTCCCTGGACCGAATATCGCCTTAAGCCAATTTTAACATAAATTGGTAAGAATTCATTTTAGTCAATATGATATCTGAATTTTAAAATTGTCAAAAACGCTGTTCATGCAAAGTTTCAAGTTAATGCTGCACTAGTTAAGAAAATCCTACATGCTTCGGCGAGATCGATTTGTTTTTGGGAAAAGGTACAAAAATCATGATGGGAGGCGTTATTCGAAAAAAAAACTTTTTTTCAATCGCTCTGGAGTACATTTAATTGCGAGGACACGTGGTGTACATTTAAATAGGAATACATATATATATAGATCGCAGGGTTCTCCGTTCCGAGAGAGCGCGCGCGGTCAATGCTCGACTGACCCGAACAACAGTAAAAGTGACACGCGAGAGTACATACGTGAGGCCCGTTTGTTTCGTTGTGAGCCCGCGCCGCTCGCTAAAGAGCTCGCGGCTCGTTCTCTCGTGTTTCTTTTTTTCTTTTTCTTCTCTTATTTCTTTTTTCCTCGTTACGTTTGCACGCGCGATCGATTATCCGCGGGTGCGCGAGACGGTGCGAGATATATCGGTACTCGGCGATTGAAAATTCCGCCAGGTGCAGCCAGCACTTATATCGCTGCAACCCTTCAGCTGAAAATGAGGAAAAAAATGCTGCAAAATGGCTTTCCGGGAAAAATTCGACTCGCGCGAGTGCAGAATGAAGCAAAGAGCTTTCGAGCTCGGTGAAATATCCGCCTGCGACATGTAGCAAGTCCTTGTTCAAACGAATGTTCGAAAATTGGCCACAAGGTTTAGCCTTATATCTACATCTATGTGTACATACTTGTGTATACTCTTGAGTTTCGCGCTGTTCGAGTGACACGCGCCTCTTCACCCTTCCAAAGGCTCTGAACTTCATTTGTGCGGGATCGCTTTATTTATGGCGAATCAGGGGCTCTGTAAGTAACTTATAAGGGATTACTCGATTTTTGAACACAATGACGCCAAGATTTTTTTATTATATATAGAAAGACACATATAGATACATGTAGTTATACACTACCGGCGAAAATTTTCCGGACAAAACTTCAAAAAAGGTCTGGAAGGTTTTTCTTATGTCATTTCGCCGGAAGTCAACGTAGACTAAGTTAACAAGCGGCATTTTAATAAAGAGGAAGAATTCGGCTTCATTTCCTGATTTTTTAATTATTTTTACAATTTGCACTGAGAAAAAAAATTTGTTGAAAATGCAAAAATTTGTCTGACTCAACCAAAAATGTGTTTCCGGACGTTCAACGAAATCATTTTGGTAATTCAACAAAGATACAGGGGAAGTTTTAGTTAAATCGGTAAAATCGTTGCTTGAATGCGGTAAGTTTCAGTTCAATCAATTAAATATCTTTGTAAATTTATCTAATTTTATCTAGTTAAAATATACTAGAAATCAACGAAATATTTCTGTACAGCAACTCAGTAACGTGTAAATTGGACTAAACTGTATCTGGAAATTGACCAAATAATTTCGTTCACCTCATATCTTGTGGTTAACCAAATCCATTTGTTGAATTAATTATAGTTTCATTATTTCAAAAAAATTAATATTGAATCAACTAAATTTTTTTCAACTAAATGGATTTAGTTGTTTTAACTGAAATTTTTTCTTAGTGTGTTTTTAGATTTGGATTTTATTTTGAAAACAGCTGTTTTTCGCATGTTTTCCTCTCTCTTCAGGTGCACCCATGTTCCAGAGAAAATTTTTTTTATACATTTTTATGATTGGATTCATAAAGAGATAAGTTTGAGCTTCAATTTCCTTTTTTTTAAACTTTGAGTGCTTTTGCTTCTTCATGAAGGAAGCTTTGTTTTTTTCCAAAGTTATTCTGTTTTTTTTTGAGAAAAAAGAGGAAATTTAAAAAATCCCGTATAACATAAAAACATAGTGGATTCATGAAAACCTTCAAGATAGCAAAAAGTTGCGTCTGTTTTTGTTGAGTGCAGAAGAATTTTTTCAGATTTTTTTCCCCAACAATTTTTTTTTCTCATTTTCTGGGGCGGAGCTCAGATCATTCAATTATTACCATGACTCGAGAACTATGGGATTATTGATAAAATCTTAGGAGGGGACATTTTCATTTTCATCAACACATTGGAATTTTTTTACAAATTTTTTTCCTTAATTTTGTTTCCAGCCTCAACATGAAAAGGCAAAATTTTGGAAAAAAAATCTGAAAAAATACCTCTGATCTCAACAAAAACAGACGCAAATTTTTCTATCTTGAAGTTTTTTATGAATCCCTCTCCGTTTTCGTGTTATACGGGATTTTTCAAATTTCCTCTTTTTTCACGAAAAACAGAATAACTTTGGAAAAAAAATCGTTCAAAGTTTAAAAAAGAGGAAATTAAAGCTCAAACTTTCCCCTTTATGAATTTAATCGTAAAAATGTATTTGAAAAATTTCTCTAGAAGATAGGTGCACCTGAAGAGAGGGGGAAAAGACGAAAAACAGCACTTTTCAAAATAGAGTCCAAATCTAAACACAGTTTGTAAAAATAATTAAAAAATCATAAGGAATGAAGCCGAATTCTTCCCCTTTAAAATTCTCAAATCTTTATAGAATCTCAGATCAAGTGTATTCAATAAAAGAATCGATTTTACAAGACAGATTTTACAACAAGATTAGAAAGAAACTCCCGTAGAAGAGAGAAGACAAATCTGAAATTCATCTCGTGTAAAAACGTACCCATCGCAACAAAAGCATCACAATCCCAAAATTCTCGAACCGTAATTGGCACTTTTATTTTAATATTTCTTAACTGTTACAAAATTTATTAGTCGTTAAGAAATACCCAAGTTCTCATGACAAATTTTTATATTTGTGTCAAAATTATTTATTAACTCTTAAAAAATATTTATTTCGCCATATCCAATTTCACATTTGTTAACACTGTTAACAGTTAACAAATTCTGGTACATACAAATATATTGGTTCCTCAGTGCGGAAGAAAGAGTCACTCGAATACCGAAGAATGGCCCATATCTATACGTTCGTGTATATCGACGTGCCGCGGTTTTTCTTTTTTCTTTTTTTTTTTTATTCCACGCTAGGGAATGCGCGCGACGACCAACATATAATATACGAGAATGCATCACGCATATTCTCGCATAACTAGATGTCTCACCTGCGCAATATGCATGCACCATAAATTGCGCGACTCCACCGAAGACGTATCGCATTATATATATTTATATATAAATGGTTTTCGGTGCATCCGGATTTGGCGCACTTGCCGAGGCAAATACAGGCATACATTCTAGATTTTGTGTTGGCACTCACTTCACCATAGGACAGAGAAAGAAGAGAAAAAGGGAGAGAGAGAGAGAGAGAGAGAGAGAAAGAGAGAGAGAGAGAGAGAGAGAGAGAGAGAGAGAGAGAGAGAGAGAGAGAGAGAGGGACTCGCGATGCAGGAGTCGATCGTTCGCTTTTAAAGAGCTCGCGATCGCGATCGGTATGCGAGGCGCGCCTCATTCGTATAATACGCTCACGATCGCGCTCTCCTCTCCTTCTGCCTGTGCTGTTTGCTGCTGCTGCTGCTGCTGTTGCCGTTGATGTTGGTTGTGTGCGCTGCTCGATTCAAACCTTCGAAAGGACGTTGACCGCAGTTTGTATGCACCATGCAGCAGCGCAAAGTACACCGCAACGCGGTAAGAGAGAAGTCAGAAAAGCGATGTATATCGCGGAGCAAAAAGAGAGACGACGCGTTCGCGTCAATCCGCGGGAAAATTCGCGAGGTCTTCGACAGCTCAAAGAATAACTTGTGTCCGGGCAACTTGAGGTATAGTAGCCCACTGTGACGGGTTCAAAAAATCATTTTTTTCTTTACATTTTTCGCAAGACCAACATCTTAAAAATATACTGTAAAAGTTTCAGACCGAAATTAAAAATATTTTTGAAGTTATAGCCAAAAGAAGAGAAAAATCAACAAATAAGTTATTGCACTGAGAAAAAAGTTCAGTTAAAACAACTAAATCCATTGAGTTGCAAAAAATTTAGTTGATTCAATATTAATTTGTTTGAAATAATGAAACTATAATTAATTCAACAAATGGATTTGGTTAACCATAAGATATGAGGTGAACGAAATTATTTGGTCAATTTCCAGATACAGTTTAGTTCAATTTACACGTTACTGAGTTGCTGTACAGAAATATTTCGTTGATTTCTAGTATATTTTAACTAAATAAATTTAGCTGTAACGAAAAAACAATTCGTATTTTTAATCACACAATTTATTTGGTACAAATATATTCATACGATTGAACTGAAACTTTGCCCATTCAAGCAACGATTTAACCGATTTAACTAAAATTTCCACTGTATCTTTGTTGAATTACCAAAATGATCTCGTTGAACGTCCGGAAACAAATATTTGGTTGAGTCAAAAAAATTTTTGCATTTTCGACAACATTTTTTTCTCAGTGTGTTCTCAGTGTTTTCGGAACTTCGGGGACGCACTGACTAAAAACTATTCAACCGATTTTGCTAAAAATTGTACCCGTTATTTTAGACACACATAGCTAAATACCTAACCTCAAAAACATTCAATTTTTTAATAATAAATGCATTTTTTAAAATAATTTATAAAAAAAAATCGATTTCGAAGACCTTTTTGTTCACAAGTCCGCCATTTCGTTTTTTTTCTCTTAAAATTGCATATTACAGGTTATAGACCTAGAATTAAGCCTACAAAACAATAATCTTTTTGGATTTTTGATTTTAGATGACTACGGAAGGCTGTGAGCTTGATCCCCGAAACAAGTCACCTTTTTTTCGAGGACTCCACTTTGACGTATAAAATGATAAACAAATTCATGTAAAATTAAGTGAACAAAATTTTTTTTGTACTCTTCAAGATACAAGTAACAACACGTAAAATTTCAAAACGATCGCATTTTATTTTGTTATTTAAAAAAATTAATGAAAAAACGTCGAAATTTCGGTCGTCACAGTGAACTACCTTAAAAGGCTGAAAATTTTTTTTTTTTCAAATTGAATTGAAATATTGAAAAGAAATTTCATTGACACGGCGCCGAATCATACCGACGAAATTAATAACGCGTGAAAGTGTGTTGATGAGCTTATTTGTCGAACAGTCGAATTGCAGCGCTCTGGCGTTGGTAATCTCGTTAATGCAGTGGAATATCAAATACACTGTGTTTACAATCGATTAAATATCCTTACTCTCAATTAACGTCGAACAAATTCGCACCTGGAATGACGTGATGAATAATTTCTTGGACGGTGATACAAGAATTACGATATCGAGTCTCAATGCATCAGTTTTTATATCAGCGACTTTCCAGCACAGATAATTATGAGCGCCGAAATGAAGAAACAAAAAATTTTTATATTTTCATTTTCATCGAGCTTTTTCATCGTGGAAAGTAAAGTAGATGTATATTATGGGGGCAAAATATATCGAGGATATACACTGGCGTCCAAAAGTTTGGAAACACTCGCCCCAATTTCGCGCCACATAAAAAGTTTCACTGTTCTTTAAAAAATGAAGATATTTGAATTCAAAAAGCTGCCTTTTAAAGGGGACGTATTTAGCTTCATTTCGCTTTTTCCTACGAAAATTCCGATTTTTTTAAAACCTGGTTTTGCTTTGAAATTCCGGTGCACGATCCATGAAATTTTTTCAAAACAGTTTTTTCTGTAGAAAAAAATGTGGGTGGGGAGTATAAGCTTTATTTTCGTTTTTTAAAAAGTTTCGTACGATTTTTTTCCACAAAAATATTCAGATTTTTGCAAAAAACGATCATACAGTCCGCTCTCGTAATAGAGCCAGCTATGGGCGGTTAGGGGAGTATTTTTCGTGGAACTTGGGTACCCCCACTACTGACGCTATTTCTATAAGGTAGCGTGCAGCATTATTGAGGGAGTGGTGGGGGTACCGCTCGCGTGAGAATGAGGGGAAGCGGCTCTATTGAGGGTGGCTCTATTACGGGAGCGGCCTGTATTTATAAAATGAAGCGTAACCCTAAAATTACTCCTCGCAAAATCCCTCGGAGGGTAAAAAGTTGCATACAATTATTCTGGATTCAATGAAGTCCTTTCGGAATTTTTTTTTAAATTTTTGTCTCAAACATTTTTTTTATCAACGAGATATTTCTTTACCTCAAACAAACGGATCTCTTACTTCATCCACACGATATTCTCGATAAAAAAGCCATGTAAATGAGGTTTTTCAATAAAACAGCCGTGTAGATGAGGTGAAAGACCTGATGGTTTGATAAAAAAAAATATTTGTTTGACAGGAAAAATTTGAAAAAAAAAAATTTCGAAAAAAAATCCTGAAAAAATTTCATTGTATCCAGAATAATTATCTGTAACTTTAATCTTCTTAGTGAGTTCACGAAAACCCAGTAGTTTTAGAGTTACGCTACATTTGATAAATATGGTCGTTTTTTGCAAAAAATTGAATATTTTTGCGAACAAAAATCGTACAAAACTTTTTAAAAAACGAAATTATGGTTTATACTCTCTACCACAAATTTTTCACGCGAAAAATAGTTTCAAAAAAATTTTGTGTGTCGTGCGCCAAAATTTTAATGCCAAAAACAAGCCAAAAAACGACCATGTTTCAAAGGGCGTAGCGGGTTAAAAAAAAACTCGAAAATTGTTGTTGGAAAAAGCGAAATGAAGCTGAATATGTCCCTGTTTGAAATGCCAAACTTTTGGACGGCAGTGTATATCGAAAATATATCACTCAGATAACGTATAATTTAGAGTGCTCCAACATGGCAATTTATCTTTACAATATCGTGCATTGCATTAAGCGCAATTTGCATTAAGTCGCTGCAACAAAAGTCTCTCTGACGACCATATTTTATGGTCTATCATTTCTATCATAATATTATTTTCTAATTATGAAATATATATGTAATAATTATGAAACATATATATATGACTTTATTTTCCGTTAGAGTTTCCTAATCAACATTTTCCATTGAGCAAAGATTTTTTTGCCTGCATATTGAGCATTACTTTTTCTATAACAACGTAAAAAGTGTCTGCGATAAATCACTAAGTCGGATCGATGAATAATGACACGTTGGCTAATTGGTGACTCTTAATTATACATTCTCGTAATTTTCTTCGCCAATGAACGATTGATAGCGTGACTTGACCTGCAATAACTCGAGCGATGAATGATTTTTCATGCCATGAAAGAGAGAGAGAGAGAGAGAGAGAGAGAGAGAGAGAGAGAGAGAGAGAGAGAGAGAGAGAAGAGCACACAGTCTGAACATTATAACGCATATATAGTACTATATTATTAATTCAGGAGGCTAATAAAGGCGGAATCTTATCAGTGAGCATAAGACGGGTTACTCGAGCGCTCGAATATATACACGCTTGTTTAATAGTCGCGAATATTCGAAAGAAAAAATTTCATTCAGCAAAATCGTCAAGAAAGCGCAAGTTTTATGTACGTAAAAGCTGACCACCGTCACAACACAGCATATTATTAATATCGTAGTAGAATTCATGTATAAAAATATGTATATACATATAAATGTGTATATGCATAAATATTAGGGTGGTTAAAAAAGTCCGTTTTCTTCTGATTGCCCTCTGCATTGAGATTACTGTGTCTTATTCTAAAAAAAAATATAATTCGCACAGGCGGAAGCCTGTTCGATTTTTTTCGCCATTGCCGCATCAATGTTGAATTTTCTCAAAAACGACAGTCTTGAGAATTTCAAAATACAGATATTATAATAATAATAAATTTTTGGTTCAATTTTCATCTGGCATTTGGCTAAATGCTATTATACAGAAACGAAGAATGTGCTGCAACATTTATTTTAGTTCAAAGTCAATGTACAAAATTTTATGTCCATAAAACTTGTACGAACTCAGATTTTGCAAGAGTTATAGCAAAAAACCAGCACAAATTTTCACCCAATTTAATTCAAACATGCAAAAAATACAAAATACAAAAATCAAAATGCCAAATCGCCTTGAAGAATATAATTGAATAAGAATTGCCGTAAAATCTACCATTAAAGGAAAAAAATTGATAAGATTTTGACACCTATAACTCATTTAATTTAAAAAAAATTTTTACAAAAACTTTCGCCTCCTCATTAACAATCTGCACGCCAAAGGATCTTGTGATATCTGAATTTTTTAATCCCCAAAAGGTTGTTTTAGCAAAATTTCAATGTTGATACAGCAGTAGTAAAAATCAACGTGCTGGCCGCCGCCTGCGAAGTATTTTTTTCAAAGGAAAGCTACGAAAGTTCGATGAGGAGCAAGATTTAAAAAAATATATATGAGGAGTTCTTTTTCAACCAGGCCACTTTTTTTCACCCTCTCCAATTTTTTTCAAAATCTGCCAGTTTGAAATATTAGTCAAAAGAAACGTCTGTGATTTTTTTTAAGATTTTTTTAGGCGTCCGTTCAAGATCTTCAAATTTTCATTACGAACACTGTATCTCAAAAAATAATCATCAATCAAAAAAAAATATAAGAATAAAAACTTATTTATTTTTTCCACTTTATCGAAAAAAGTTAAGTCATAATTTTTCTGCATTGAGAAAATTGAAATTTGGCCAAAAAATGAGAATAACATTTTTTCAACCTAATAACGCACGTTCGATTCGTCCGAATCTATATGCGGTTATGAGATTTCGCAGGGTTTTTATTTTTTTTTCATCGTAACCATTGCAGGTGCCATTCTGAAAATTTTTTCGCAGACCCTTTACCCAATGACAGACATCCTGTAAAATTTGTACCGAAATCGAAAGTGTGTTATTAGGTTTAAAAAAATTTTATTCTCATTTTTTTGCCAAATTTTCATTTTCTCAATGCAGAAAAATTATGATTCTAATTTTTTTCGATAAAGTGGAAAAAATAAATAAGTTTTTAATCTTATATTTTTTTTTTGATTGATGAATATTTTTTGAGATACAGTGTTCGTGATGATAAATTGAAAATCCTGAACGGAGGCCTAAAAATATCTAAAAAAAATCATAGACGTTCCTTTTGACTAATATTTCAAACTGGCAGATTTTGAAAAAAATTGGAGAGGGTGAAAAAAAAGTGGCCCGGTTGAAAAAAAATTCCTCATATATACTTTCTCGAACCGCCCTAATATATTTAGTGTATAGAGAAATATATTCAGTATATGCTATGATATAGACGATGCATCGGAGACACCTGGCATGCCAAGTATTATCAGGAGGCAGTAGCCTCGAGAGAACTCGCGACGAGAACTGACGAGCTTCCTCTTCGTCTCGTATTTCCCGCACTACCGTCTCAGCCATCACTCTCTCCCATTTCCCTTTGTTATTATTTTTTCATTTCTTTGCACTTTTTTTCTTTCTCTTATTAACGAAAAGCAGTCATATGAGGCGCAGTCAGGAATATCGTGCGATGTCTGCATGTGAATCGCAAAATGGAAAAAAAATCGTCAAAGTTCCACTGGAGAATAATCCTGTCAGCTGCGGGGGAAACGACCCCTGACTTTTATAATACCGATATATACACCCCCGCTCAAAAGTTTGGATACACCTGTCGATATTTCTTGCCGCACTAGAAGTTGCATAACTCCGTCGAAAAAAGATAATTAATTTTTTTTTAAAAGCATTTTGATGCGAAGGAATTCAGCTTTGTTTCCACCATTTTAAATATTTTTTATGATTTTTTTCGACTCTGTATGCACTTTTGAACGTGACCGTTTTTTTGGCACTTTTTCGACAATCGCAAATCGGGCGCATAACTTAAGGACATTTTTTTGGTCTTTTTTATCTACGGTACATTTGAAAAGATTAGCAGACGCTCCATTTGGATTTAAAAAAAAATTTTCTACGATTTTTTCTCGCAAAGTTATTTCACTTTCGGCTAAAATAGGCAAATTTTGAAAGATGCAACGTAACTCAAAGAGTTTAAGAGAAAATGTCAAGTATGAAAAAAGTAGCGTAGATATGCCTGGAATTATTTCAGAATTTTCTCATGAAAATGTTTTTTTTTATATATTTTCGCTTGAAACTCTGATATTCCAAAAAAAATTGCATCTGATTGAAATTTCCGTACTTCGTGATGCAATGAAAATCCGAAAAAATTCAGCAACATTTGGCATGCTATAAATAACTATAATCAATAATAATTATTGATCATTGTTCATCATTGTTTAAAAAATTGTTTAAACAATTTGTTAATGACTTTTGTGCAATATTAATATTGATAACTGTTGTTTATAGCATGCCAAATGTTGCTGATTTTTATCAAATTTTTATTGTATCACAAAGTACGGAAATTTCAATCAGTTGACATTTTTCGCTGGGACGTCATCAGAGTTCCCAGCGAAAATGGTAAAAATTCTGGAATAATTCCAGGCGTTTCAATAACATTCAAAATTCAATAATTCGAACGGTCATGTTCGGAAGTGCATAACGGGTCGAAAAAAAATCATAAAAAATATTTAAAATTAGGGAAACAAAGCTGAATTTCTTCTTGTCAAAACCCTTTTTTTAAAATTCGATTCTATTTTTTTTTTTGATGAAGTTATGCAACTTCTAGTGCTGCAAGAAATATCGACAGGTGTATCCAAACTTTTGAGCGGGGGTGTATGTCCGTTTGTTTTTTCACTCGTGATAACTGCGTAATAACAGCGTGCATCGATTGAAATTCCAGCAGGTCGAAAACCTTTCAGAAAGAAATCTTGCAGCTTTGTTGCAATTTCTCAGTGTCTCCGAACTTTTATTTATTTACTGGTACTTTTGTGACTGGGTGATTTTACGCATTTCTTTTTCATTCATCGTTCAGGTTCTATGAATGCAATATTATTTTATTCGAAAGAAACGACTTTTGATTGGATAATTTTCCCCAAAATTAAGCAACGAATGAGTTTTGCAGATTAAATTCTTTTTTATTTGTTACATTTAATTTTAAAGGTACTTTCAACGTCGCTTTTTTTATGGCCAATGGCTAAAAAGTTTCAAACGAATTCCAGAAATTGCGTCATGTTACGATGCACCTATATCTAATAACCATAATTTATACATGTTGACTCTGGCTCAAAAAGTGCATACGTTTTTACAATTATATACGTTTATTCGAATATATTTATTTTTTATTTGTTTTACGTTTGCGAAAAGTACGAAACGATGAATCGCACAAATATGCAGGGTCCGCGAAATATTTTTCTCCAAGGTTTTTACGAAGAATTATTCAAATCATACGTCATACATATGTATAGAAATCTTTTCGCACGAATCTCAATTTCTACGTCGCAACTGAGGGAACATTGAACTTTCGTATTCATGGATTGATATTTCGTTAAGTCCATGGATATCCCATGAGAAAAATCATGTTTTCCCATGAGGTAAAAAAAAGGCAGATCATATCAAGTGGTAATTCTATTTCGGTTTTTTTATGACTCAAAGCGATTTAATAGAGTATGTCTGTCGTCGCAAAATGTTTTTGAAAAAATGTAACTGATCCCTTTTACCTTCAAAATGTGATTTGTCTTCCTGCATAAAAAGTATGCAATTTTTTTATAGTATCTTTAAATGGAATAAATTATGGATTAATAATTTCACTCAGTTGCAATGTAAAATTGATCTCATCAGTTCTGAATTACTCTTTACTTTAGCTTAATTTACTCTTTAGGTTCTATTGGATCGATCAAGCATTTTTATCCCTTAAATGGTAACGGGGGTCACTCGTGTCTCGCACAAACCTTCCCTTGCTAGCTTAGAGCGAAGGTAGGAGGCAGACCAAAACTATACCGTAAATAATTGTACTATAAGGCTATAATTTCCCCAAGTGCGGATCGTTTAGTCCGTAAACAACTGTTGTGAGAGCCAGATGAAAACACCCTTGGGTCACCAGTGACCCCCCCCCCCCGTGACCATTCGCGTTGACTGAAATTGTAAGGTACGTAAAATTGTTTTTTCCAAATTCTGATGTTTCTTTAAATCATGTTCGATGTTTTTTTTAATCGTGAATCGGTTTTTTTTTAAATTATGAATTGAAGAATTAAACTTACCTGAGAGTTTTTCAACATAAATTTTAATGGTAAATCGCATTCCTGAAATGTTGTTCTCCAAATTTTGATGTTTATCGACTGTAAATTGATTGGAAGTTAGCCAAAAGCTTTTTAACGTGAATTTTAATGGAAATTTGCAATTTATTACCTTTTTATTAGGACACAGGTACAAGCAATGCCTTGGTTGTGCATTGTAATCTGGCATCAGCATTGCCATCATTTTTTATTTTTATATTCCTTTTATTTTTGAGTGAACTTTGATAATTGAGATCATTCTGATTAATAAAATTGAGTAACAAAATAAGACAATGTCTACTTTATTGGAAATTGATCCTCCTTGTGTACTTAGAATAAACTCGATTTTCATGCTCAAAACTTAAGCATTTCTTTGATTCATACAGAATCTCAATATTTTTTTCCTCAAAGTACCATTACTAAGCTTTAATTTCCCGTTAATATTTTTAAAAATATTAATTATATCTAAAGTTATGATTTTTTGAACAAAGTGGTGCATATTTCACGTTTTCCTTTGTTGATATGATTATATTGTTTAAACAAATGATCGACTCAGCTATATAGTGATTGGTCCTTATTCAAGGATAGTTGATGATTTTTCATGAATTTTGCGGAATTCTTTAGATCACTTTAGAGCACTTTTTAAAGCGCCAGGCACGAGTGACCCCCCCGTTACCATTTAAGGGTGACTATTTATTTTTGTTATTTTTATAATTTTTATTTATTTTATATTGAACCTTTTTGAGAGGCGTTATCGTTGAAATTTTCAGACACCCCCTTGAGGACCACCCTAGTGAGTATGTCTATGATCAATCGGCCGACGTTCATAATTGCATTACTGTCGTTCTTCTTCGTGCAAACGGTATATAGTAAATAGTATAAGTAACATGCGCCCTCCTCGTACTCTCTCTTTCGCTCTATCGCTGTCTCCCTCGTTCCATTCCCACATGGGACTCCATCGGGCGAGAATTCTACACAAGCGGCCTCCGGTCATTTATAGAAATATCTCTCGAATCCAAGAGTCGATGTCACTTTCGATCGAGGAAAAAAGCAACATCTCCCGAAGACGAGCAATCGATCGCTCGATCGTTCAAATATCTCTGCAACTCTGATAAATGAAGATAATTTTTTCTCGTTCAAATGCCACTTATTTTTTATAACTTTTCAGTATTAAAAAGCCTCATTTTTTCTCTCTCAGTCTATTTTTATATCAGCATCACAAATTTTCACCCAATTTCAGCATTAAAATTCATCATTAGAATTAAAATTCAATCATGCTCAAAATGCAAAAATCAAAATGCCAAATCGACGTGGAAAGTAAAATTATTCAGAATGATTCCGAAGTTAAATAAAAGAATTAATGTCAAATGGTAAAAATGTATTATTTATATATCGTCCGAATACAAAAAGATTCCAAATGATTTAATGCACTCGATAATTGTGGTCAATTATTCTGGGAGATGAAAAAATACAAATGCCTTTCAAATAATTATGAATACATCTACGTAGACATATATCCATAATGGAGGAGGGAAAATGTGCGTTGAAAATTTTTTCGTACGTCATACATATCGAGAACTATGCTTGGTATGAAATTTAATTGACGCAAAGTCATTTTCATATATGAAAATGACTTTGCGTCAATCAAATTGTTTTTCGACTCTACAGAGTCGAAAAACAATGTATTATTTATGGCGATTTTCTTAGGCGAGAGTTTTTTTATCGAACATATTTGAAGAAGGGTTAATCGAATCATTCACGCCATCATAAATTACCGCAAAATATTGAGCAATTTTTTCAGGACGATTATTAATATTCCATCAGGAATCCTGATATTTGCACATCAGTACACTACTGGAAAAAATGAAGGGGGTCGTCTAGTGTGAAACCTGTTTTTTTAAATGTTTTTTTCGGGAATTTTTGTTTGACAAACCATTAGAATAAAATAATTTATGAATTGTGTATCATTTTTAGTAACATTTGAACGAACTTTGCGAATTTTTTGAAGTGAATGTATTAAATGTAATCGGAGATTACAGGAACACATATTTAAAAAAAGGTGCTCCACTCCCGTGTAGAAATGTGATAGGGCAACCATTAGTTGATTCTTGCCCCTGATCCGCCGTGCCTGATCCGATTTTCCTGGCAGGGCCCTGACATGGAACTTAACGACCTGGTCCCTAGTTATTACATTGAAATAATCACTCATTACCAGTGCCCTGCATGATCAAAATATGAACAGTTTCCGACGATGTTATTTTTACACTTTTAAGCAAAACATATTTTTATTTTATTACCCTGGCAGGGCTCTGATGTGAAAACTATTGGATTGCCCTGAGTATTTATTAAAATAAAATTATTTGTATATCGGCTTTCAGTAGTATAATAGTAATAATAATAATAATAATAATAATAATAGTAATAACAATAATAATAAATTAACAATCATTGCCTCGTTTATTATTATTATTATTATTTAATCATTATTTACATTATCACTCTTATCCCGCGAGAATAACAAGCAATTGTGCGCCTGTTACAAGTTCGTTACGTAGGCAGAGGATTATTAATATTATCACCACGAACTGCATCGCGTTAGTTCCGAGGCTTGGCGCGAGATGTCGCAGGACAGCAACCGTTGAACTCCCATACGGATAATGTGTTCAGTATGCTTATATAGACGGGTGCGAGCACGGATGTCAGCAGAAGTCTGTGTCGGAAGAATCCATACAAGGAGTTCCTGCCGTCTTATGTAATTGTACTTATTTATTTAATTCCCGTAGAGAATTTCCGTTCACTCGGAATATAATATTCTCTTCGAGGATTGCCAAAAGAAAAGTGTACCCTAAGAAAGGGTTGCCTCGAAATAAATAATAAGATGCATACATTGAAAAAGGAGTACCTCGTAAAAACGAATTGTTCAAAAAGCGCTTCGGTGTATGATCGTGACCGGGATCGGGGCCTTTAAGGGCATGATTCTAAAAATCTTAGGGGCCTGATCAGGATCTGCTAGGGCCGGATCATATCATCATAGGGGCCTGATCAGGGGCAGAAGTTTTTCCCTACCAAAATTTCTACACGGGCTGCTGTCATGATTCCGGCCAATCTGCTTATCTGAAATCAAAAATCCAAACGCCATTTCAATTGTGAGACTTGAGGCTCTACCGTGAACCAAAATACAGTCAGAATTCCAAGAAAATCATTTTTTTTACGCTTTAGAAAGAAAAATCGATTTTTCGCATTGAATATTTTTTCTAAAGCGTTAAAAAAAATGATTTTTTTGGAATTCTAACTTTATCTTGGTTCACGGTAGAGCCTCAAGTCTCACAACTAAAATGGCGTTTGGTTTTTTGATTTCAGATAAGCAGAACCGTCGGAATCATGGCAGCAGTGGAGCACCTTTTTTTAAATATGAGTTCCAGTTGGGCGGTTTATCTGCGATTATATTAAATACATTCACTTCAAAAAATTCACAAAGTTTGTTCAAATGTTAATAAAAATGATATACAATTCATACATTATTTTATTTTAATGGTTCGTTAAAAAAAAAAATCCGCCTTTTGTGTATCTCAGCAATCAATGATCGCACAAAAATCAGAAGGAGCGTTTCATAAACTTAAATTAATGCTCTACAAGGATTGACAATAGTTTTTCGAAATTTTTTTTTCTATCCTAGCCATGAATTTGAAAAACAGGAGAAAAATGGCTATTTATGGTTTTTTAGAAAATCATCGGCCAAATTAAAAATATTGACAAAACGACTAATGTTTAGGGTGACTTTTACAGCTTAATATACCCACAAACTCCCTGTAAAGTTTCAATTTGATCTATCGAACGGTTTTTTTGTTTCAAGCAATCAAGTTTTTGAAGAAGAAATGATGATGATAACTATATAAACATATTAAATTCACTAGCAATATCCCAAAAAACATGTACAACTGAAAAGTTGTTTATACCGACAAAATTTAAGTTCAGTTGCTGCGCCATGTAAAATCAACATTAGAATGATACAAAGTTGTCGTGTGAAATAATTATTTAAAATTGAGGGAAAAAAATCTTATTAGCATCGAATCAAATTAATTAGCATTTAATTACGAAATCATCTAACAACATCGTGCAGGCAATGACATTTGAATGTGATATAAAATCTAAGAGAGCGAAAGAGAGAAAAGATGAAAAAGACCTCGTTGATAAAAAAAATTCTTCAATTTTCAAAACCAACCGTAACTAAATAATCCGAGAGCGATGGAAAAATCTTTCAAACATCTCAAATGATACGCGTATGAATATATGATAACTATACATAAATATTTAATGCAGGAACAGTATTCCAAAAACATATCCATCAAAAAAGCTGTTTTACACCGTTGAAATTCATGTTTAGCTGCCGTCTGACGTACATTCAACGTTATGATACAAAACGATCGCATGAAATAATTATTCTAAATTGAGTGAAAAAAAAATCTTATTAGCATCGAATCGATTTAATTAATTAATCAGGTAATAACACCGTCCGGGCAATGACATTTGAATGTGATATAAAATCTAATAGAGAAAAAATGAAGAAGACATCGTTGATTAAAAAAATTCTTCAAGTTTCAAAAACAACCATAACTAAATAATCCGAGAGTAATAAAAAAATCTTTCAAACATCTCAAATGATACGTGTACGAATACATGATAACTGAATATTCAATGCAGGGATAATATTCCAAAAACATATCTATCAAAAAAGCTGTTTACATCGTGGACATTTATATTTAGCTGTCGTCTGACGTAAATTCAACATTATAATACAAAATTGTCGCGTGAAATGATTATTGTAAATTGAGTGAAAAAAAAATCTTGTTAGCATCGAATCACTTTAATTAGTAAATCAGCTAGGAAGGTCGTATAGGCAATGACGTCTAATTCCGAGTGCGTTCGTTCGTTTATTTACGAAGGTCGAAGGATCATGTACACGCATGCGCCGGTCGTTTCACGTCATACTTTCTGTCTGATCAAGTCCTAATCCTCATATATTTATATATGAGGCATTCCACACCGATTCGACGTTGGTCTAACCCTTCACCTCTCCGATTTTGTCTGCAATTGTTTATGGTTTTGTAGTACCTCTGAAAAGCACTTAGGTTTTTTTCAGATTTTTTTGGAGCAATTTGACTTAACTGTGGTTAATTTTTTTTCGAAAAAGCTTGTTATAGACGGAAGGAAACCCCTGCCCACTTTTGCTCAATGCCTGAAATTTTCCATATAAAAAACTGCATTTTCGTTTTTTTCAGATTTTTAATTTCAGGCTAAGGATAATTCGTTTATAAAATTAGAATTTTATAAACAAATTACTTTAACCCAAATTTAAAAATCTGAAAAAAATGACAAAAACGTCGTTCTTTATATAGAAAATTTCAAGCATTGAGCAAAAGTGGGCAGGGGTTTCCTTCCGTCTATGACAAGCTTTTTCGAAAAAAAAACATTTTTCTTTAAATTGAAGGGGAAACCTGAATTGAGTGGGCCCTTATCCAAATATTTTTTTAAACGCCTTTAATTCATACAAAAATGTTTGGATAACGATCCACTCAATTCAGGTTCCACCTTCTATTTTTTTGAATTTTTATTTTTTGAAAAAGCTTACTATAAACAGAACGAAATCCTTGTCGACTTTCCTTGAAATTTTCAATATAAAAAATAGGGTTTTTGTGGATTTTTTCAGATTTTTAAATTTGGGCGAAAAGTAATGTACTTATAACATTTTAGTTTTATAAACAAATTACCTTTAGCCCAAAATTAAGAATCTGAAAAAAATGACAAAAATCCCGTGTTTTGTATGGAAACTTCAAGCGTTGAGCAAAAGTGGGCCGGGGTTTCCTTCTGTCTATAAAAAGCTTTTTCGAAAAAAAAACTTGACCATAGTTAAGGATGTTGAGTCCCAAATCGCAAATGATTAGAAATTTCTTGAAATTTTGTATGTTTTTGGATGAAGTATTTAAGAGGTTTGGATGAAGTATTTAAGAATTAGAAAGCTCGTTAGCGAACAATTGACATTAAAAAATTAAATTAAATTAAATGTATAGTCTTATGGAAACTGATATAACTTTGCGATAAGTTTTTTTTTGACCTCTCAATTTTTTTATATCTACAATATATTAAAAGCAACGGAAACAAAACGAAGTTTATTGATAAATATTTTTTTTATTTGTTTAAAAAATTGTTCTTAATAAAATGTATTTAATAACGAGCTTCCTAATGGTCGTTAAATTTTTACACGACCTCTTAAATACTTCATACAAAAACATACCAAATTTTCAGAATTTTCTCATCATTTTTCATTTTAAACCTTAAGAAGGTTGAAGTAATGATGATAGAATTCTGAAAATTTGGTATGTTTTACATGAAGTATTCAGGAGGTCGTGTAAAAATTTCACGACGATTAAGAAGCTATTTATTGAGCAATCAACATTAACAAGTTTCGTGGGGACTCAACATCCTTAAGTCAAATCGCTCCAAAAAAATCTGAAAAAAATCCTGAGTGCTTTTCAGAGGTACTACAAACCCATGAAAAATTGCGGACAAAATCAGAGTGGTGAAGGGTCAGACCCAGGTCGAATCCGTGTGGAATGCCTCATATACATATATACTTATATATACATCTGTGTATATTTTATTTCACTCTCGCTGACAAACTTGTTATTCAAAATGTAAATTAACGCCGGTAATTTTGAGCGAAAGGTTCAACGACACGAGCGATGCCATCGTGAGCGAAATGATTCACAATAATAGTGCGAGCAAAAGCAAGAAGAAGAGTAGAAAAGCCGCGAGTCTCGCCATCGTATAACAACCCACGCGCTCGCATAACACCACAATTAGTTATGATGAGCGAGAATATTGTGACGCAACATTTATCAGACACACGGAACGCGAAGATCACGGTCAGAACACATTCAATTGGGAAATACTTGGTATTGAAACAATGCGATATATGCGTATACTATAATGGTGTAAAGAGAAAATGGCCCCCGGGCATTATACATCCGCGTCCCGATTCTTCGATTCGTTGACCATTTTTAATGGCTCACCAACAAAAGTTCCCAACTGTCCGAAGAATCGACTCACATGGGTTTTGCCCTTTGACTATTTATCAGCCGAGTCTGTATTTATAGAAAATTCATGGTGAATACGATTAGGGCTTGCGTCACGAAAATTTTTCGTACACATCATTAACGTTGTTTTGTCTAACGTGTAAATGAATTTTTTGCGTCGAAATGGAAATGAGAATTTTGGATTATTCGAATCTGACAAACGTAATGCATGATTAATCATTCCGGGAAATTATTACCCGAGGAAAATAATTTGAAGAAAAAATAGAGAATATCGGATTTATCTGACGCACATGAAGTTGTACGGAACTCAATCGAAATGTATTATTTATCACGATTATCATCAGCAACACATATTTGAAGTGGGAACGAAAATAACGTAATTTGGAATAATTTAATGCAAATAAATGGTGACCATAACATAATTTTATCGGAAGGCGTAAAAATGTCCTTCGAATGGTCAGAAAAATATACTCAATCAATTCATCTTCATGAAATTTGCTTTCAGTAATATTTATCGATGGGGGATTTTTTTAAAGATTTCATGCTCAAAATCTCAATCAATTAAAATCTCGAAAGAAGAAGATTCATTGAAACAAAGTATTATTTATGAAAGAGCAAAAAAAAAAAAGTTTTCACATTATAGATCGCTACAATGACATTCCATCGCGAAAGAATCGCGTCGATTCATTCATCGGGCGATTATACGGAGGGCGTAAGAATTCAAGCAAAATTACTGTCACATATCTTGGGAATGGTTATTCCTTTCAAGGACGTTCGTCGAGCCAAAAAAATGATTTTTTCTAAATTCTAGACTAGAATACTAACTTAAAGCTATACGCGCCGACGTAACTTTTTTAGAATTAAAAAAGGTCCCTTCGAGAATACATTCTTTAAGGTCTAAATTCAATTCAAAATTCATTCATTTTCAAAATTCTAGACCAGAATACCACCTTAAGAGAGTCGAGTCAGCGTCAAAACGGCGATTTTTAATAATAATTTATAATTTTTGTATAATGCCCACAAATATGATGTATCATTCACAATTTGAGGTACCAAATGAACAATTTTTTGGGACTAGTTAGAACGCTTAAGGCGCACCGGTTTCCGGAAAAACCTAGTTTTGACCTTTTACACTCTGCGCGTGATTCAGAAAGAACCGCTGGATGGATTTTGTTCAACAGTCTCTCATTTTCTTCGTAACGCTTTTTCCCACGGGATGAACGCGGCACATTTTGATTAAATTCAAAATTATGACCAGGACAATGCCAAGAAAGTTCAGAATAGGCTAACAATTTCAAAAAAGACCAGCAACTCTGAAATAAAAAGCTTAAACAAAAATCTGTCTCGTTCATCCTATGGGGAAAAGTGTCACGAAGAAAATGAGACGTCGTAGAGTAAAATCCGTCGAGCGGTTCATTCTGAATCACGCCCAGAGTGTAAAAACTCAAAACTAAGTTTTTCAGGAAACCGATGACGCTTAAGAGTTCTAACTAGTCCCAAAAAATTGTTCATTGGGTACCTCAAATGTTGGACATCATATTTCAGGCATCATATTTGTAGGCATTCTAGAAAAATTATAAATTATTATTAAAAATCGCCATTTTGACGCTGACTCGACCCTAAACAACAAAAAAGTATCATTGAAAGACGTGCGAGACGGCGCACATGCAGGAATGTTATTTACACGAGGGAAGAATCCCTTCGAGGCTCAAGGATTCGTCGATTCGGACGGGGAAAACTGAGAGTGAGAATGTCAAAGAAAAAAAAACCCAGAAAAGCCCTCGCGAAATTCCCAGAAGCGTCATCAGAATGCAGGCCCGAAGATTCGGAGCTATTTTGGGCAGAAAAGGAAAGGTAAAGTTGTGCGCAAGTGAGAAGAGCGCGTCGAACGAACGCTCTTATTGTTAGTCCTTGCTCGCACGCGCGCAAGGACTAATCGTGCGTCGCACGCGCAGGATTTGGCTCTCACGAAACGAATCAAGGATACGCGTGGCCGATGCCAAGGAGTAAGGCGAGCTTTATCGTAGTCTATGACGCAGGAGCGAATAAATATAATGTAAAAAAAAGGACGAAAGGAGAGGAATGAAGAAGGATGGGAGAAAAAGGACGTTCGAGGCGCGCACGTTTCGGCGTCAACAGGGGCAAGGACCACTTGCAAAATATTTTCGATTATATATATATATATATATATACAGAAACAAGGTGTGTTTTGCCTCTGACGAAATAAACGAAAAACGATACAAAAAAAAACAACTATATCTTATGGAATCACGCGATGTGCGTGGCGGCGTTCGCCACCTTAAAGTTTCAAGGCTGCAAGGTGGAGGATCATTCACACGCACACGTGTGAGACATACGATCGTATAATATATGTTTTATCCCCCACCCCCTTTCCTTCATCCCCCTCCTCTTCTCGTGCGTATATTTTGATCACGCGCTTCTACGAATTTTTCGCTCCTTTCTTTTTATTTTTTATCTTCGGTTCTCCTGTCGTCGTCGATCTTCTATATGATATTTTCGCTGTCCCTCGGACTTTGTACCATCGATATTCACAAAAAAACCGACGCAAATACCGGCGTAAACAAAAGTTGACCCTTTGGCATAACAAATGCATTCTCTGCCCCTTCTTCTTGCTTTCTGCGCACTCTCGTGGCCTTGAAAGACCTTGGCAAATCTTTCCTCTGAACAACAAGGATGTTTCAATAACACATTTGACATATATATATATATATCGTTGGGTTGCGAGTTCCAAGGGCTCCGGATTGAAATGATTTCACTCTCTTTTGCTTTTTCGCTTCTTCGTGACGTCATTGCGAGAATGAATCGACTCGGGATGATCGTAACACGTGAGTCATGGAGGAAGATTCCAGATGCAACGTGTACGTGCCGATGAAAAGGAAATAAAAAGTTTGCATACCGCTGCTTCTACATCACTGTAATTCGCTTTCGTCTGTAAACGTTTTTTTCGCACCCGCCGTTTGTAAACCTGGGTCGCTCGCGTCCGGCCGTTTTTTTGTGGGGTTGATGAACTCGGAAAAATTTAATAAATTTGGAGCTACTGTTCGAAACCTTGAACTTGATGTACCAACCATAAAATTTGTGAAAAGTTTATTTTTACATATATTTTTTATTTAAAAAATGGAGCAACTCCGTAAAGAATCAGTAGTTTGCTTAAAAAATCATAACTTTTCAAAAAATTGAGATACCTTAATGTACTTTACGGCAAATTAAAGCTGAATCATGCACCTTTCAGGAAAAAAATATTAGATTTTATTGATGTAGTATTAAATGCTTAAGTTCGGTGGGTAAAATGGGCAATAAATTCTGTATTTATATAAACGCATTTTATTGTCGAAAAACCTTTTTTTTCTTCTAAACTGTATTATTTTCAACTTATAATTTTTAATTCTACTGTTGTAAACAAAATTGTACGTTCTTAAAAGAAATTATTATTCCGGTACACGTGCTATACCCGCTCAGCTGACGATGTTCTATTTGTACTGACACTAAGAAAAGTAAACGTAATTTGGAAAACAAAAAATTCTAATTCTGTAGCTTCATTACGCAAAAAAAACACATTAAAATAAAAAAACATGTTCGCTTACCTGCGATTTATCAATTGAAATTCATCGGAATTTTTTTCGTTTTTTTTAAAAGCAGTATCCGTTACAATTTTTCGTGATCAATTTTGGAATAGTTCAATGTGGAATTTTTTTTTTTTTTCAATTTTGACATCATTGAGAAAGTGGTAAATTATTTGTTGTCCAATTTGTTTTGTTTAGACTAAGCGTTACACTTTTATTAAGGGGACCGAGTCAGCGTTAAAACGGCGATTTTTGAACATAAATATAATTCTTTGAATGCATGTAAGCCTGACCAATGGTCCATCAAAAATGGACAAATAATTTTTGGAATTTTGTTGATCCATTAACTTGTCTGTACCGCAAGGATATCCTTGAAAACGCTCCCCGCGTTCTCTCTCTTTCTTCTATCCCCTCCCCTTTCAACAAATTCATTCTAGAAGCTTCTATTTCATGAATCAGCACGAGAGTCAGCTTTTTGACCCCGCGCGTGTGCGTGTCCCTTCCTCCTTTCCGTTTTCCAGTAGTGGAAAAAATTAAAGGATCAACAAAATTTCCCAAATTTTTAATGGTTTTTAACTCTATCTCAGCTGTATCTCAGTCAAAAATGGTCGTATCGAGGTATAAAAAAAGCATTTTGAAGCATGAAGTTTTTAGTTTTCAGATCTTTCAGCAAAAAAAAATCGTAGCTACAGGTTTCACGCAATTCTGAGAAATACTAAGAAAAAAAAATTTGGCAAATTTGCATCACGTTTTTTGGGCTGTAATTTGTGGGAATTTTTTTTCTAGTTTAACCATTACATGGGCCGGGTAGCTTGGTTATCTAGCTCCAATTTGCTTTTTTTGAGACCTCGCTGCGACCATTTTTCGCTGAGATATCGAACTTTTAATGAAAAAAGATCCTTTTGTGTTTGACCATTGATATCTCAGCAACCAATGATCGCACAGAAATTAGAAGGGGTGTTTCACAAACTTGATTTAATGCTCTGAAAGGATTGACGATGGTTTTTCGGAAAAAAAATTTTTTCCATCCTAGCCATGAATTTGAAAAAACAGGAGAAAAGGGCTATTTTATGGTTTTTTAGAAAATCAACGGCCAAATTAAAAATATTGACAAAACGACTAATGTTGAGCGTGACTTCTACAGCTCAATATACCCACAAAATCCCTGTAAAGTTTTAATTTGATCTATCGAACGGTTTTTTTGTTTCAAGCAATCCAATTTTTGAAAAAAATGAAAAGATCATATTTCTGCCCTATCATAATCATTATAATCATTATTATTAATCATTATGATTATTAAAGTGGAATTTTTTTCAAATTTTTATCGCAAACAGCGTTTAAATGTTCGGGAAAAAAAATTTCGACGAATTTTAAAATTTTTTAAAAAATTTTGTCGATTTTTTTCCCCATAAATTTAAACGCTGTTTGCGATAAAAATGGGGGTAATGCTCGAAAAAAAATTCTTTTTTTCATTTTAGTAATGGTTATGAAGTGTTAAGGGGCAATAAACATGATCCTTTAATTTTTTTCAAAAATTTGAATGCTTGAAACAAAAAAAAACCGTTCGATAGATCAAATTGGAACTTTACAGGGATTTTATGGGTCTATTAAGCTGTAAAAGTCATGCTCAACATTAGTCGTTTTGTCAATATTTTTAATTTGGCCGTTGATTTTTTAAAAAAACCATAAATAGCCCTTTTTCTTCTGTTTATTCAAATTCATGGCAAGGATGGAAATTTTTTTTTTTTTCAAAAAACCATTGTCAATCCTTGTAGAGCATTCATTCAAGTTTGTGAAGCGCCCCTTCTGATTTCCGTGCGATTATTGGTTGCTGAGATATCAATGGTCAAACACAAAAGGATCTTTTTTCATTAAAAGTCCGATATCTCAGCAAAAAAGCAAATTGAAGCTAAATAAACAAGCTATGCGGTCCATGTAATGGTTTAGCTTGAAAAAAATGTTCTCAGAAATTATAGCAAAAAAAAAGTGATGCAGATTTGCCAAATTTTTTTCTTTTGGTATTTCTCAGAATTGCGTGAAACCTGTAGCTTCTAATTTTTTTTTGCTGAAAGATCTGAAAACTAGAAACTTCAAGCTTCAAAATGCTTTTTTTAAACCTCGAAATGATCATTTTTCACTGAGATAGAGCATTGTTAAAAATCACTAAAAATTTGGGAAATTTTGTTGATCCTTTAATTTTTTCCACTAGTCTATATATATATAAATGAGCGCGCAAAGGACGAGACCGGTTAGGTGCCTTTACACTGATTCACCCCATGACGCGTGCGACTCATCTCTCCCATATATATTCTCTCCTACCTTTTCCCGTATCCTAAGCGCCCTCTAGAATCGTCGAGAAACATCGAAATATGTTTGCCCTCTCTTTTCCCTTTGCTTCCTTCACCCGACCCCTAAAACATGGACAGTTCGAGCTTATTATATCCTTTGACGTCATACATGGAGGAAAGTTTCCCTGAAACCAGCTTGGTCACCAAATGCACGTGGGTCATTCTATTTTTATCAAAATACAACGAAGTTCAAACTTTATTAGTCACGAACGAAAATGGTCGTTTACAAATTGTCCCAAATTGATTCCCGAGTCCCGACCTGTGTGATGTAAATTAGTTTTCCCGGCCTTCAAGTGTGAGGATTTTCCGATACGCCGATTTTTAAACTGAGGTCTTCGAGATCTCTGAAACTAAGTAGTTCAATTACTGATAAAATAAAGGGAAAAAAGAGTTTTTTTTCATGGATTGGTCTATATTTGTAAATCCCCCTTTGGCCCATCTGTTTGGATTGGAAATTTGAAATTCGTGAATAATTGAGGAAAAGGAGTTTGTGTGTCGATTCTTTCACCAAGAAAATTTGTACCCACTGATCAGGATAAAAAAAACCTTCAAAGGATTGAAAATGTTCAAAAATTGCCGGCAAAGCTTCCCGTCGCTTAAAACTCGAAAAATTATCCTTGTTGTACTGACATACTTTTTTCAGGATACCATTTAAATTTATCGATCCAGTTTTTGAGGTATCTTGCTTATCGAAAACCGCGTTTAGAGTTTCAGAAGCGGATTAGCGGGCATCAACTCTGAAGCCTGTAACTTTGACAATTTTTATCAGATCATCTTGAAATTTTCGGGAAATCTTGATGGTAAACTATCAAATGATGAACTATTATAAACGTCGTCTACACAATTGATTTTTGGACTTTATAATCACTAAACGCGTCACTATACAATAAGGATACTCTCAATATCTATCAATTGTCAAAGAGATCGCAACTTTTCTGACACTCTAGTTAATAGTTATATAACATTAAATTTTATGCTGTATATTTAAAAGTGCAAGTGCAAGATGAGTCAATTACGTAACTTGCACGCGAGATATGCGAATGACAATATTATCGCGCATAATAATGTGCCTGAGATAAGCAAAATGTGCGTTCTATGTTCGTGGAACTTCTGCGCCGTTTGTTACTCCCGGATAATCGAGAGCTGAGTAATTTCATACTTTGTAAATAAAAGTGCACATGATATCGAATATAGACAAGTGGATAAAATGACGCAGTCAGCGTTGACGCATTCATTGAGAAAAAGGATTCATCGTACGAGAACGTCATGTTACCCTTTTATTTTTTACTCCACACGAACACTTCACCCAGAAAAAAGATCTGGTCGTAGGTACTACAATCGTTTATTTGATTATTTTTTAGTTACTTTGAAGAAAATTTTCTTTCCATCCAATTTTGGCCGATATTTACTTCCACTATATTTATTTGAATTCCCTGTCATCGAGAAACAGGCGTTGAAGAAAAATTCTATTCGTTATTACTAACTACCTATTCTCCCGTAATCTCATCCGATCATATCTGCAGATTTGTCAGTACCCCAAAAATCCGCCAGGTGGCTACCTCTCGCACAAGCGAACCTGCCTCTCGACGCCTATATATCCTTTCTACGCTCGTCTATGTTTGATATCCTTATTTTTCAGTATGGATATTTAATACATTGAACATTACGGCAAAACGCACGATGGTCGAATCCTCGAAAAGGATTCCCATAAAAAAGGGTCTTTTTTCTTTTCCCTTCTGTCAAAGCAAAGACGAAGCTTTACGAAAGTGTAGACTTCATATGTGAAGCTATACATTCAAAGATTGAAATGTTTAAGAATATATATTGTGTGAATATTAAAGAAAAAAATGATTTCATTTAAATACATATTTGTTCAGTTTGAAATAATATTTATTAATATAAACTAAAAATTTATTAGATCGCAATATATTTTCCTAGTAGGTCATTAAAAAAAAAAAAATTTCGTTGACATGAATAGAGTTGTATTAGGCCGGCCTACAACTAAAAAAATTTATTTGGCTTGACTAGGATTTAGTTAAATGTACTAGATCTTTTTTCTGGGTGTTTGCTCTGACAGAAGACCATTTTCTGCGCATGACGTCGATATCTTTTATCGTCATTAATAAATTGAATAAATTCAATATAATTTATATTCACAATAATCTATAATATCTATAATAATCAGTAATATCTATAATCCATAAATGAATCTATGTCATGTAATTAATTAGATGTCCATTACCGATTGATTAATCTTGACAATTGATTGATTGACAGTTGACAATTAAATTTTGGCATTGCGTAATTTGATTTCCAAAAACAAATGTACTTTTCGTTTTTTTTTCCAACGTACATGATGTTATTATGAACATCAAGTTTTTTTTTATCGTTTTCTGGATGGATCATCATAAAGACAGGGTGAAGAAACTCTCATCATTTGCCGAGGGAAAAAAAGACCGGTGAATGAGTTTAAAGCCAAAAACGCATTGATTGTATATCCGCGACAAAAAAATTTTCTTCCGATTTTTTTGGAGGGTTTTTCGTCGTCGTCGACGTCGTCATCGTCGTTGGCAACGCGTCGTCGGTCCGCGGTCCCACAAGAAATCCTTCTCGAGTGTGTGAGTGTGCGTGTGCGTGTGTGTGACGCACATCGGAATCTGCCCGAAGACCTCGAGCGCGGCCACCGACACCGACGACGTGTGTATTTTTCTGTCGCATCTCTCTCTCTCTCTCTCTCTCTCTCTCTCTCTCTCTCTCTCTCTCTCTCTCTCTCTCTCTCTCTCTCTCTCTCTCTCTCTCTCTCTCTCTCTCTCTCTCTCTCTCTCTCTCTCTCTCTCACCATAAATGATCCTAAATGATTGGCTATGGGGCTCACGTTAATTATTCACCGTAATTAATTAAATATTGAGAAAAATTCTTTAATTAATTAATGATTTAATTTAATTTAGTTAAATTTCATTAATTTCATTAACCCGATCAGTGTAGGACTTTTTTTACACCACTTGAGTGTGGGGGGGGGGGGGTCGAATCGACCTCATGTTAACCCTTTGTGCCATGACTAAAGGAATAATGTATGACAAAGGGTTAAAAGAAATCGAAAACGTGTTCTTAAAAATATGAAAAAATGCATGGTTCACGTTTAAGTCTTCTACTTTACGATGAAATTTTGCAATATATAGTTTTTTCAAATTATTTATTATATAAATAACAATGAACATCTAAATTCGCGAAAAAAATAGTTTTCTTCAAAAATTCATAACTCAGCAAAAAATGAATAAAACGGAACGGGTAAAAACGCAAATTACAGCGGAAGAGTGCAGTGCCTTTCGATAAAAAAATATTGCAAAAGAATTTTATAAAATTAAAACCTTTAATTTTTAACATGAAAACATGCATTTTTTAGGTGTGAATGTGGGTTTTGGTAGAAAATATACACATTTTTCGATGTAAAACCATTAATTCGCTAATATATCTATAAATTATTCGCTAATATATCTTATGCTCGAGCCACATCGGCCCCAGAGCATCTCACCATTTTTCCATCTAAATACGTACACAAATTGCTTTGTTCGACAATAGCAGAGATTTGAAATTGTGGCCTGGGTCGAATCGACCTCCCCCCCCCCCCACAGTGATAGGGTTAATTGAATTAATTGATAATAAATAATTCATATGCTATTCATAATTTTCATGATCATCTCTTCATTCGATTAATTAATCCAATAATTAAATAAATAAATAAATGAATTAACTATCTAAAGTATTATGGTAATTTCATGAAACAAATCACTCTCATCCCTGAGTGCCCGCATCGAATAAGCGCTCGAGCGGACCGAGCGCTCGAGCGAGATGGGCTCTTGAGTCAAATGAGCGCTCATATTTCAAGCTGAGCGTGCGAGCGCTCGAGCATGTAAAGCTCATGCACATCCCTAGGGTATGTGTATATGTGCGAGATTTCCGATCGTCGCGTACCCATCTTTATAGACTCTCAAATCCTCCAGAAGATTCTGGATTTTCCGCAATCGCGGCCGATATCATATCAATCGATTTGCCGTTCAAGATTTTTTGTTATTTTTTGCCTTGAGACGTTCAACTTCCTCTCTCTTTGAATAATTCTCTGTTTGTCAATGTTTCTTATATCTCGATGAAATTTAACCCTCAAACGCTAACGATGGGTCATTCGTGTCCGGGCCAAAATAAACCATTGTCGTGAAAAATGCCTGCACGTCTCCATACTCTGCATGAAATTGTCATTTAATTGTTTTATCGAGTGGGACAAATTATTATTATTTAGTTAAGGGTCCGAAGAAGGCCCATTAATTTTATCAGATTTTTTCGAAAATTTTAAAATTGTGATATATGCGAAAGACACGAATGACCCATCGTTAGCTTTAACGGTTGCTCAAAGCTGACAAGCGTTAAAGAAAGTAGCCACATCTGTAGTTGAGCCAATAACGATAAATTTAGATGAGAAAATTCATTCATAAAAACGCTGAGTTGGGGAATTTTCGCCGATCGATCTTCAAACCGGTAGTGATGAAAGATCAATCTACTCTTACATTGCGGTCTATTCTGGGTGGGCGTGCGATGATGAATCCAGATGAAGCAAATTATTTATCGACGCGCCAAGTTAGGAGATTGACCCTTCATGGTCACCGGGGGTCCAAACGACCCCAGTGCATCCTTGAGCAAAAATTTCAATCTGTTTTTGGCGATCAAGAGCACTGGCCTGCCATCTAAGGATGCTTTGGAGTTCCCTTAGCTGGGGTCAGTTTGACTGCAGTGTGACCATTGTGTGATTTTCCGCGGGAAATTTTGATTTTTTTATCTTTTTTTTACTGTTTCGAACTTCAACATACAAGGTAAGTACCATCATGAAATACGAGTTTTTTTCTATAAACTATTAAAATTTACTCCAAAATTCAAAAAATTAAAATTACGAAATTGTTACCGTTTTTGGAGTCTTCAAATATTTCAGTAAATTATGTTCATTTCTCTAAGGACGCGCAATTTTTCCATTTTGATATACGAAAATTTTGAAATAAATGAAGTATTTTTGGTATTTATTGTATTTTTTTACTCTGAAATAGAGTTCCCTAAGCCCCTCTTCAAATTTCCAAATAAATAACTTTTTTGAAACGCCCACTGTGGAGGTATTTTTTTCTTAAAAGTGCCATATCTCAAGAGTCTGCTCCTAAAACCTTATGAAAAAATAAACAAAAATTGCAAAAGTCATTATTTTTTTCGTAAAAAATGATTTTTTCGCGTATTTACTGGTTCTTGATTTTTTTTTCACCACCTTAAAAATTGAAGAAAAAAATTCAAGGTGCATTGCATATTGAGAGGATGATGGAAAGTATCACCCTGAATTCTTTGAAATCATTTTGAATAACACTCTGGACATGACAAGTGCTCAAAGATGAGTGACGAATGGTAACAGGAAAAAGAGCCCCCGGAAAATTGGCCCGGAAATTTTCCGGGGGCTTTTTTTCTAGATCCGATCAGAACGGGGATGAAGAAAATTGATTATCGATATGTGGAGATCGCTTATTTATATTTCGCAGTCGTAATATTTCTGCACATAAAGTTTATATATGTATACATATATATACAAAATAAATCTTGTCTTATAATTATATGTATCTGGGTATTTGGGCAAACTCTACGAATATATAATAACCTTGGGCCCGTTTCGATGTACCAAATACTTGAACACAAACACACACACACACACCCACACACATATATATCGAAAATTTGCACACAGCATTCTCTTTCGGCAGCTCCTTCGCGTATTTGGGAATCATCGACGAAAAACGACGCCAACGGCGACGAGTAATCCACGAATTCATGCGACCGCACATTGCGCAATCACGAAATCTTGCTGCTAAACTCCTAACGTATCTGTATGCGTATGTAATACATTTCGAAGTCCCAATGAGTCCCTCGGTTCCTTGGCGCCAATTATGAATTGCACAATCAACGATTAATCGAGATCGCGATTGGGCAAGTGACCAAAAAAAATGAGAGAAGAAATCACGAGAAAAAAAATAACAAAGTGCAAAATATACGAATAGACTGCGTTGAATTCGAAGATTTGGTGGGTGGCGATTTTTTGTATGGAACAAGGGAGTTATTAACATAACGTCGTAAAACGTAAAAGGAAAGATTCACGAACAAGTGAAAAGAGAAATGAGACAGAGAAAGAGAGAGAGAGAGAGGGAGAGAGAGAGAGAGAGAGAGAGAGAGAGAGAGAGAGAGAAAGAGAGAGAGAGGGAGAGAGGGAGAAAGGCTCAAAGATCGCCGGGATCGTCGTTAAATCTGTGTTTCGGTGTTTCGAAGCCAAGGTCCTTTCGGGACGGACGTACTCCACCGTCTTTCTCTGTTAGTACCTATATAACCACCGAATTGCGCCGCGCGCAACACACGGAATGTTAATGCAGGTCAGGCCAATCTGTCTCTCTCTCTCTCTCTCTCTCTCTCTCTCTCTCTTTCTCTTTCTCTCTCTTTCGTTCTCCATCTCACTCTCAACTTTCGGTAACGCCCGCACGAATAAAAAAAAAAATTTACACGCATATATATATTTATATAGACACGTACCTGTGTGCCTTTCATATATTCATGTATGGAATATATAAAATACATATACAGGTCTGGTTGGCAGTTGAAAACGAATGATAATCGGCGAATTGTGCGGATCAAAAAAGAAGGGAAAACAAATGATAATTGAAGGCGATGTATCGATCGGCGATCGTCTATTGAGAAACACAAACGATCCCGCTCGATTCCCCAAACGTTTTGTCTCCTGTCGCCAGACGCAAAAAAAAAAAAAATATCCACATTCTTATTTTCGGTTCAGTCATGTAACTCATTCACACGAGGACCCATTATTACCATGCTGAAGTCACGACATAGAAGTATGAAATTTGTTCAGGCGAGAGGAAAAATCGCGAAGATTTTCGGAATGTCCATGTCCCAATGCGTCTCTTAGATCACGAGGAAGAGAGATAGGGAGAAAAAAAGGGAGAACGAGAATAAGCGAGGAATAAAAGTACTATTTTTGAAATTTTCGGCAACATGGTGAGAGCAAATATCTTTCACCAGTCCTAATTTTTGCGCTTTTTATTCTTGCTTCATTGACAAATAATTTATTCTGGAATTATAATCGTTATTTTATTAATGATTGAGTGTAAAGAATATTTTTTATCCAGTTCCCAATTTGAAAATAAAATTGATCGAATAGTAATATTGTTTTCAATTTATTTTATTTATTTATTATTATTTTTATTATTTTTAAAACTATTTTATCATCAGGTTTTCGCGAGGCTTCGTTTATGAAAAAGCCAAAAATAAGAAAGCTATAATGAAACACATTACAAATGTTGGGGACATTTGTTAACAGTTAATAAATTCTGGTATATAGAAATATGTACACTGCCGGCCAAAAGTTTGGTAACGCTTTTCGCAAAAAACGACCATATTTATAAAATGTAGCGTAACTCTAAAACTACTGGGTTTTTGTGAAATCACTAAGAGGGTAAAAAGTTGCATACAATCATTCTGGATTTAATGAAATTTTTTCAGATTTTTTTCCAATATTTTTTTCTTTTCCAATTTTTCCTGTAATCGATATATTTTTTTATCTCGAACAATCGGGTTTCTCACTTCATATACACGGATTTTTCGATGAAAAAGTTGTGTAGATTATGTTTTTCAGTCCCAAAAGTTGCCTACAATCATTCTGGATTCAATACCATTTTTTTAGAATTTTTTTTCAAATTATTTTTTTCCAAAATTTTTCCTGTCAACGAGATGTTTTTTTATCTTAAACAATCGAGTCTCTTACCTCATCTTTACGGGTTTTTTGATGAAAAAGCCGTGTGGATGAGGTCAGAGACCCTATTGCTTAAGATAAAAAAATATCTCGTTCACAGGAAAAATTGAAAAAAAAAAATTTGTTGAAAAAGAATCTGAAAAAATTTCATTGAACCCAGAATCATTGTATGCAACTTTTTACCATCTTAGTGATTTCACTAAAACCCAGTAGTTTTAGAGTTGCGCTACATTTTATAAATATGATCGTTTTTTGCTAAAAATTGAATATTTTTGCGAAAAAAAATCGTAAGAAACTTTTGGAAAAACGAAATTGCAGCTAATACTCTCCGCTACAAGTTTTGCCTGTGAAAAGCAGTCGAAAAAAAATTTCATGGGTCGTGCGCCAAAAATACAATGCCAAAAAAAAGGAATCAAAATATCTTCATTTTCAAAAGGGCAGTGAAACTTTTTGTGAGGCGTGAAATCGGAGCGAGTGTTTCCAAACTTTTGGCCGGTATTGTTTTCTCAGTGTCTGTTTATGATGAAGCCAAAAATAAAAAAACTATAATGAAACAAATTACAAATGTCGAGAAATTAAATTAAAGATGTTGAGGATGCAGCGTGTTCAATTTCTCCAATTTTCCTTCGAAATGTAACCGAAAGCTTTTTATACAATACTCGTTTTATTTATTCATTATAGTCCTGCCAACCGGGCTCAGGGTGTCCAATGAGGCCTTGTCCTCCTGAACCATGTCCAGCGAGATTTCGTTGTCCCACAAATTCACCGCGAAAAATTTGCATCGTACCACCGATACCTCAAGGACCACGTTGGCAACCGTGCTGCATAAAAAAATACGGTTATCCGTGTCCCTCTCACGCGCGTTCGAGACGAACTCTTCGTTTAAGCGCATTCGACATATCGTCGCAATATTGAAAGTCAAAAGCAACGAAGAAAGTGACGGAGAGCCGAGAGAATCTTCCTGAAACGCGTCCTCGAAGAACGAGAGCGAATAAATCGCTTCCATTTTTTTCTACCTAATCATCCACCGCGCTGAAAATTCGATCATAATGACGGTGGAATTGATAACTAATTCTCTCTGGATCGTTGAATTACTACTTCGGATCTGTTTTATCGCAAATGGACAAATCCACCTGATGTTCGTTCGTTTTTACTGACATTTTTTGCCAAATATATGGCGGAGACAAACCCAAATTTGAGATTCTGAAACGAAAATTGTCGTTCCTTTTTTCAAGATACGAAGAATATGAATATTCATCCTCAAAAAGTCTTAGCGGTAAAAAAAAACAATCTTTTCGATCTGAAAGTGACGAATTGCGTTTAAAACGCAATTTTTTAAATGTACGATACTAAGACGAAATTATAATATTATTTATTAACCCTTACTTGATACACTTCTGCAGAGTAACGTATACTTGACACACTGGGGTCGTTTGTACCCCAGCGATAAAAATTCTTATAAAAAATATACCATTTAATAATTTAACTTGCAAATTTTCTTCGTATACCTTCTTAAGAGGTTACTTCCCAAAGTTATACAGGTTTTATAGTAGAATATCAAAGTTAAATGAGATAAAAAAATTTATATTTGCAAAAAAACTGAAAAATGACAATTTTTACGAAAAAAATCATAACATTTTCATTTTTCAACAAAAATAGTTAAAATTTTAACTGAGTTTGCTTAATAATATATAGCACTGCGTGTCAAGTAAGGGTTAATAAAGAAGGCTAACTTTAAGTTAAAAACTTTGATAACTTTGAAATTTGATAACGAATTTGATAGTTTATCGCAAATAGAGTAAAAGCCGGATAGTTGCCACACTTGAGGAAAAAGCTTTATTACTTAAAAGTTAAGTATCTACTGGCAATATGCTTCGTGTATATTAAAACATTGGTCTTTAATCTTTCATTGTGCACTATTTTTGTAAACCCAATAAATATTATTTTTGAGTAAATCCCGTTTCATTTGACCTCTTCAAAGAGGGATAGTTGCCCAACGTGGCGGATAGTCGCCTCACGTCGAAAATGCTTCGAAGGAGTTTATAATTAATATTAAGTTACAGATTATTTTATTTTATTATATTTTTTAAAATTTATTTTTTTATTTAGATATTTTATAATCAATTTTATTATTTTATAATTAATAATTTCATTATTTTTTTAAATACCTTTAATTAACAGTTTTTCTTTCTTATCTAGTTCTTTAAACGCTAGTGCTAAACTAACTTCGGTCCAGCAAAGACTACGCCTGGGTTTTTGTCATATTGCCGTTAGGGCAACTAACCGGAAAAGAATTTGGGGCGACTATCCTTTTCGAAACGGATACTTGCCCTTTTTATTAAAAAAATAAATATAACTATTTAACAATATACCGTATCAGACCGTGTAGTTGAAACTCTAATGCATGCGAGGAAACAAATAGTTGACTGAATCTTCAACCATAACATTATTTATTCAATAAAAATTAGTAACCAATATTAGTACAACGCTCGTCGAGGTCTCACCGCGGAAGATTTTCGCTCACACAGACGAAACTTGTGGGTCCTGTTCTATCTCTGTTGGGCACTGAGGCCTGCGAGGGCATATTAATAATTACAGAAAAGCGCTAACGCTAGGGACATATCTAACATAGTGTATTAAAAACCGGGGCAACTATCTCCCCGGGGCAACTATCTCCCCGGGGCAACTATCCGGATTTTACCCTATAGAACTGTTAGAAAGTTTTATATTGAATAAAAAATTCGCAAAGTAATTAAAAGTGCTAAAGATTTGATGAACAATTTGGAGTCGTTAAAGAAATGAGCTAATAATTTTTCTTATTGACTTTTTTAACGAGCAAACACGTATTATAGCGGTAAGATGAGTTTATCAAATTATATACATACCTCGCGAAGAAGTTTATCCTGGAATCGACCCTATCCTGTTTATTTTTTTTTTTTTATGTCGCGACAAAAAGTCGTTGACACAGGCGTCGTTATAAATTCCCACAAGGAGCCCGAATAGGCGAATAGTTTCGCGAGTCGTTGGTGGAGGGGAAGAAGGAGGAGTGCGCGTGGCGGCAAACAACGCGATATCCTCGGCACGTGCTCGCAAAGGATATTACCCTCTAGGATGGTCTCCACGCTCCTGCGAGTCGTTTTTGTCGCAACACTTCTGCGATTGTGTATGTTATGTATCCAACGAACTAAACCCGAGACGCTGAGAATTTCGTGCACGCGCTCGCACGCGGGTTCAAGGCAAAATTCGCGATTTCTGTCTGCCGATGTCCTGATGTGTATTTCTAACAAACGACGAATGAAGAAGAGGAAAGATCTATACGCGCTGTTTGTATATATATACACTCCCGCTCAAAAGTTTGGAAACATCAGTCAATATTTCTTGCCGCACTGGAAGTTGCATAACTCCGTCAAAAAAAAAGATAACCGAATTTTAAAAAATTCGTTTTGACAGAAAGAAATTTAGCTTTATTTTGCTTTTTTGTAAATATTTTTTATGATTTTTTTTCGATCCGGTACGCATTTTTTTGTACGTGACCGTTTTTTGGCTTTTTTTCGACCACCCCAGATTTGGGCGCATAACTTAAGGACACTTTTTTCTATCTTTTATCTGCAGTACATTTGAAAGGGTTAGCAGACGCTCCATTTTCGATTTTTTTTTATTTTCGTACGATTTTTTCTCGCAAAGTTACTTCACTTATTTTGGTTAAAAAAGAGAAATTTTGAAAGATGCAACTCAACTAAAAAACTATTGAGTTTAAGAGAAAATGTAAAGTATAAAAAAAGTGTCTGATGTGTACACGGAATCGCCTGGAATTATTTCAGAATTTTCCTATGAATTTTTTTTTGCTATTTTTGCTCGAAACTCTGACGTCCCAGCGAAAAATTGTATCTGATTGAAATTTCTGTACTTCGTCATACAATAAAAATCTGAACAAATTCAGCAACATTTGGCATGCTACAAACAACAATTATCAATAATATTATTGCCCAAAAGTCATTAACAAATTGTTTAAACAATTTATTAAGCAATGATGAACAATGATCAATAATTGTTATTGATCATTGTTGTTTATAGTGTGCCAAATGTTGCTGATTTTTTTCAGATTTTTATTGTATCACGAAGTACGGAAATTTCAATCGGATACAATTTTTCGCTGGGACCTCATCATCAGAATTGAGAGCGAAAATAGTAAAAAAAAAATTTCGTAGCAAAATTCTAAAATAATTCCAGGCGATTCCATGTATACGTGCGCTACTTTTTTCATACTAGACATTTTCTTTTAAACTCTATAGTTTTTGAGTTACGTTGCATCTTTCATAATTTGTTTCTTTTAGCCAAAAGTGAAACTGCAACCTTTTCAAATGGATCGTGGATAAAAAAGACAAAAAAAAATGTTCTCAAGTTATGCGCCCAATTTGCGATGGTCGAAAAAAAGGCCAAAAAACGGTCGCGTACGAAAAAAATGCGTACCGGATAAAAAAAATCATAAAAAAATATGTTTAAGAAAGCAAAATAAAGCTGAATTCCTTCCCGTCAAAACCCCTTTTTTTTTTAAATTCGATTATCTTATTTTTTGCCGGAGTTATGCAACTTATAGTGCGGCAAGAAATACACTGAGAAAAAAAAATGTTTGAATCAACTAAATCTGTTATTCAATGTCCAAACGAATATTTAGTTGGTACAATTCAATATTTTTTTGCCTGAATAATATTTTGGTTGACCGAAGCGCATAAATATTCAAATTATTTTATTGAATATTTATGCGCTTCGGTTAACCAAAATATTATTCAGGCAAAAAATATTGAATTGTACCAACTAAATATTCGTTTGGACATTGAATAACAGATTTAGTTGATTCAAAAAAAAAATTTTCTCAGTATCGACTGGTTTTTCCAAACTTTTGAGCGAGAGTGTATATGTATCGATGTATATTTCGTGTAATGACACACGTGCGTACGATGTTGTTTGAACTTCTCGAAGGATATTAACCGGGCCCGACGGTCAACGAATCTGCGAGAATTTATACATCCGAAGGATCCACGCTTGCCCGAAGGGGTTAAGGATCCTTAATTATCTCCAGGATCCTGTCGTCGTTTCATCACACCGCTAACTTCTTCTTTTCCATCCTCGATTGCCATTTTTTTTTCTTGAAATTCTTTGTATATTTATGTTGAGAATGAGGATCCTGTTTTAAGGACCTTTTTAAGGACCTAATGTTAAAGGATTAATAATTGAGAGAGTAATCGATTGAGGAAATTATTGAATTTTTTCATCGATCAATTTTCTCTATTTTTCTTTCGCTTCTCTGTTTTTCTCGTTCTAGATTTTCACGGTTTTTGACCTTTCCCGTGTAGAAATGTGATAGGGCAACCATTAGTTGATTCTTGCCCCTGATCCGCCCTGCCTGATCCGATTTTCCTGGCAGGGCCCTGACATGGAACTTAACGACCTGGTCCCTAGTTATTACATTGAAATAATCACTTATTACCAGTGCCCTGCATGATCAGAATATGAACAGTTTCCGACGACGTTATTTTTACACTTTTAAGCAAAACATATTTTTATTTTATTACCCTGGCAGGGCTCTGATGTGAAAACTAATTGGATTGCCCTGAGTATTTATTAAAATAAAATTATTTGTATATCGGCTTTCAGTAGTATAATAATAATAATAATAATAATAATAATAATAATAATAATAATAATAATAATAATAAATAACAATAATAGTAATAACAATAATAATAAATTAACAATCATTGCCTCGTTTATTATTATTATTATTATTATTATTATTATTTAATTATTATTTACTTTTATCCCGCGAGAATAACAAGCAATTGTGCGCCTGTCACAAGTTCGTTACGTAGGCAGAGGATTATTATTATTATCACGACGAACCGCATCGCGTTAGTTCCGAGACTTGACGCGAGATGGCGCAGGACAGCAACCGTTGAACTCGCATACGGATAATGTGTTCAGTATGCTTATATAGACGGGTGCGAGCACGGATATTAGCAGAAGTCGGTGTCGGAAGAATCCATACAAGGAGTTCCTGCCGTCTTATGTAATTGTACTTATTTATTTAATTCTCGTAGAGAATTTCCGTTCACTCGGAATCTAATATTCTCTTCGAGGATTGCCAAAAGAAAAGTGTACCCTAAGAAAGAGTTGCCTCGAAATAAATAATAAGATGCATACATGGAAAAAGGAGTACCTCGTAAAAACGAATTGTTCAAAAAGCGCTTCGGTGTATGATCGTGACCGTGATCAGGGCCTTTAAGGGCATGATTCTAAAAATCTTAGGGGCCTGATCAGGATCTGCTAGGGCCGGATCATATCGTCATAGGGGCCTGATCATGACCGCCGGATCCGAAAATGGCCAGCCAGGTGTTACATGGCTAAACAGGGCCTGTTAGGATGAGCGGATCATTTCCCTACATTAGTTAGGGAGGGCAAGTCAGGGGCAGAAGTTTTTCCCTACCAAAATTTCTACACGGGTTTCTACTTATTTTCTTCCATTTTCCCATCCGATTATTTCTTTATTTATATTAAATGGTTGTTATTCACAAAATTCAATGACTCGAAAGATTCGATGGTAAAAAAATTACAATAAATTCGAGAAAACTTTCAATCGAGCAAATTTTTCCACTGCATTCCGTATTTATTTCCTTTTTTCTTTAATTCGTGATATCGTAATGTCTGCGATTGCATTTTTTCATTTTCAAATTCTTCATGCGTTTCGGATCCTTCTACGTTGCGCAGAGCGATTGAGAGAAGGAGAGAAACAAGACGAAAGGACATTTTCGTGGCGCCACTTCGGACGAGACGATCCTGGGAAATATCGAGTTACTTTTCACTAACATCAGACATTTGTGCTTGCTTTTTTTTATCATTGTTTTTTTGGCGCAAAGTCGCGAATGTGTTCACTAAGGAGGCAATTTCGTCGAAAATTTCGTCTCGTCGTTGTCGTCCTTTCTGTTGAAATCAGCGACGTTAAATACCGACCGGAAATGAAAAAAAGTGAGGGACAAACGGAAGCGGACGGAAACGGAGATAATCTTGAAAAATTAGGAATCCCAAGAGGATCGGGTTGTCCAAGAAGACGAAACACGAAGCGTCCGTTTCCCAGGCTGCGTTTTATCTTTGCTCGCACATGCGTGAGCACAATATATGTATATTTATCTTTATGCGTGCATCGGCATAAAATCGGGTCCACGCCGCAAAGTTGACCGGATTTGACTTTTTTTTCTAAACACTTTTTACAATCACTTTTCATAATCAATTGTCGGGATTATGATTAAATAGTTTGTCATTTTCCTGGCAAATAAAAAAAAAAGCTACATCTCCAATTTCCATTTTTTTATTACATCTATTTTTATAATTATTTCCATCCTTACGGATCCATCAATAATAAATCTGCCTTTATTTCCACCAATCATTTCTGAAGATAGCAATTCCAAACTTCGATAGAAAAATATCATATAAATTTACATAGATTTGAAATTACACCGCCGTCCAAAAGTTTGGAAACACTCACCCGGATTCCGCACCACACAAAAAGTTTCACTGCTCTTTTAAAAATACAGATATTTCAATTCAAAAAGCGGCGTTTCAAAGGGAATATATTCAGCTTCATTTTGCTTTTTCTAAAAAAAAAATTCAACTTTTTTTGGACTCGGTACGTTCTTTGAAACATGGTCGTTTTTTGGCTTTTTTTTTACATTGAAATTTTGGCACACGGCCCATGCAAATTTTTTTTAACTGTCTTTCACCTGGCAAAGTTGGGGGGGGGAGTATAAGCTTCAATTTCGTTTTTTTTTAAGTTTCGTACGATTTTTTTCGCCAAAATATTCAATTTTTCGCAAAATACGACCATATTTATAAAATGTAGCGTGACTCTAAAACTACTGGATTTTCGTGAAATCACTGAGAGGGTGAAAAGTAGCATACAATCATTGTAGATTTAATGATATTTTTTTCAAAAAATTCCATTCAGGAAAAAAAATTTTGTAGAAAATTTTTCCTATCAACTAGATATTATTTTATCTTACGTTAAACAATGGGCTCTTTCACCTTATCTGCACGGCTTTTTTATCCAAAAACCTCATCTACTCGACTTTTTCATCCAAAAACCCGCGTAGATGAGGTAAGACACTCGATTGTTTAAGATAAAAAAATATTTCGTTGACAGCAAAATTTTTCGAAAAAAAAATTTAAAAAAAGGCCGGAAAAAATTTCATTGAATCCGCAATAGTTGTATGCAACTTTTTACCTCCTTTGTGATTTCTCAAAAACTTTCTTTTTTTTGGGAGAAATTGAATATTTTGCCGAAAAAAAATGGTACGAAGATTTTAAGGATGTCGAATCCCAAATCGCAAATGATGAGAAAATTCTGGAAATTTCGTATGTTTTTGGATGAATTACTTAAGAGGTCGTGTACAAATTTTACGACGATTAGGAAGCTCGCTATCGAACAATTAACATTAACATATTAAATTAAATTAAATTAAATGTAGTCTCATGGAAACTGATATAACTTTGCGATAAGTTTTTTTTTTGGAACTCTCAATTTTTTAATATCTACACTATATTAAAAGCAACGGAAACAAAACGAAGTTTATTGATAAATATTTTTTTATTTGTTTAAAAAATTGTTCTTAACAAAATGTTAATATTTCAATAACGAGCTTCCTAATCGTCGTGAAATGTTTACACAACCTCTTAAATACTTCATGCAAAAACATACCAAATCTTAAGAATTTTCTCATCATTTTTCATTTTAACCCTTAAGGAGGTTGAAGTAATGATGATAGAATTCTGAAAATTTAATATGTTTTTACATGAAGTATTCAGAAGGTCGTGTAAAAATTTTACGACGATAAAGAAGCTATTTATTGAACAATTAATATTAAAAAATTTCATAGGGACTCAACATCCTTAAAAAACGAAATTAAAACTTTTATACTCCCTCCCACAAGTTTTTACGCGAAAAACAGTTGAAAATTTCAACGCCAAAAAAGCCGACAAATTGCCATGTTTCAAAGAACGTAGAGGGTCCAAAATAAAGTCGAATTTTTTTTGGGAAATGTAAAATGAAGCTGAACATGTCCCCTTTGAAACGCCGCTTGTTGAATTGAAATATCTTCATTTCTAAAAGAGCAGTGAAATTTTTTGGGCGCGGAATCGAAGCGTTTCCAAACTTTTGGACGGCAGTGTATTTTGCACTTCAATATTAAAGACGCATATTTATTTTCTCCAACGAACGAAGACCCTCGAACCTTTCGTTTTCATTATCGGAAAATTTCTATCTCTGTATGACGAGGCAGCAAATTCCCATCGAGACTCTTACAACACCTACAATAACGAGGAATTTTTCCGTGAAAACATTTTTCATTCGTTCGGTGACCCGTAGTTCTTCCGCATTACCGGGATCTATTAACATTCCAAATAAAAATTCCACGAAAGGTATACACGTCTCTGCGAGAGCAGCCGAGAAAATTGACACGTTCGGATTAGCGTCCCTCGATGTTTGACAGCATTCGTTATACAGTTTGGTGAGGGGCAATTTGGAACATGTTAAAATTCGAAACGGAAAAATAAAAAAACATTTTACATCAAAATTTTTCAAAAAAAACTATATGAACATTTTTGGCAAGTTTCAAAATTTTTCAAAACCGAACCCCTGAAACGTTTTTTCTCTAATTCATTCCCATACATCTTTATTTCCCATTATACAAAAAATTACAAAATTAAAAAAATTTGAGCATCTCTCAGGTGATCCGAATTATACCCACCTACTCTACGTATAAATGCCGAAGTCCATCGATTCGTTCATTCATTTCTGTCACTCTCGAACTTTCTCGGGGTTGTGGAATTTTCACGACAATCGCAGGTCCTTCCAGGAAGGTCCTTCCAACCTTGTTTGTAGGATCGGTGAAAAGTCTCGGACGCTCGAAAATGGATAAAGCGTAAAAGGATCGATTTATCGTGCCGATAGTTTGTAACAACAACCCTCGTCTCTCGCAACGTCAACTATCTTTCCTCTGGTCTGGAATGTTTTGTCTTTTTTCATCATTGTGAAACAGACGTCCGACAATGAATTGAAAAATATCTTTACAGTCTCACGAAAGTATTGTGTCCGGCGCAAATTGGTTGTATTCTTGGTACTCAAAGGGGACCGGGGTAAAATGGGACACCGTGTATAGAATTATCTAAAAGGGAGTCGTGATCCTGAGCCTTTGGAACTAAGGATGCTGATCCCGGCAATGAATTTTTCGTCATTATCATAGTCTCAATCTCAAATATCATAACTGGACTATTTTCTAGGTAAATTATTTCGACATTATATATTTTTTCTCAATTCGATTGTAAAAAATATGGAATCTTGAAATTTTCTTGAAATATTTTCTTCGAATGTGCCATTTTGCCTCACAGAGAAGGATAAAGTTCGGACGTCCTTGGGAAGTTGGTAACGCCGTCCCTCCCCCATTTTATCCCCGTCGATCGCTATTCGACGGACCACCGAGAGCGTCGTTTTGAGCGTTCGATGAACCGTAGGGCAATGAAGAATAACACGAGACTCTTGTACGGAAACTTCGAGACGAAACTTCTCTCGAAACCGTAGATTTGGCCGCGTCCATGAATAATCACACGCATTCATGAATAACTCATCGCGATACTATACCCGAGATGTGGATTCCATATATACGTGATATTTCAAACGTTTGTGATTATTAAAAAAATTCTCATACCGTTTAAAAAAAAAGTTGTGCAAAATTAGAATTTGCACGTTGCTTTTCGCGCCTATTTTACTTTATTCTATAATGTACAGCGAATCTAAGGTCACCTTGGGAAAAAGAGTAGCATTATTTGTAATCTACGTCCAAAAAACTATCAAATCGCCCGTCCAATTTTTAACCCTTAAATGGTAACGGGGGGTCACTCGTGTCTCGCACAGTCTCCCTTTGCTAGCTTAGAGATAAGGGTGAGGGGCAGGCCCAAACTATACCTTAAATAATTGTACACTAGTAGGTTACAAGTGTCCCAAGTGCCAATGGTTTAGTCCATAAACAACTGTTGTAAGAGCCGGATGAAAACACCCTCGGGTCACCAGTGACCCCCCGTTACCATTCGCGTTGGCTGAAATTGTAAGATAAGTAAAATAGTTTTTTCCAAATTCTGATGTTTTTTTTAAATTATGAATCGATGAATTGAACTTACCTGAGAGTTTTTTAAACATAAATTTTAATGGAAATTCGCATTCCTGAAATTTTGTCCTCCAAATGTTGATGTTTATCGACTATAAATTGATTGAAAGTTAACCAAAAGTTTTTTAACGTGAATTTTAATGGAAATTTAAATTTTATTATGTTTTTATTAGAACAAAGGTACGAGTTATGCCTTGATTGTGCATTGTAATTTAGCCTCAGCATTGCCATCATTTTTTATTTTTATATTCCTTTCATTTTTGAGTGAACTTTGATAATTGAGGTCATTTTGATTAATAAAATTGAGTAAAAAATAAGACAATGCTATACTTTATTGGAAATTTAACCTCTTTATCTACTTTGAAAAAACTCGATTTTCATGCTCAAAACTTCGGCATTTATTTTATTCATACAGAATCTCAATATTTTTTCCTTTAAGTACCATTCCTAAGCTTTAATTTCCCGTTTAAAATTTTAAAAAATATTAATAACATCCAAAGTTATGATTTTTTGAACAAAACGATGCATTCTTCACGTTTTCCTTTGTTTATATGATTATATTGTTTTAACAAATGATGAAATCAGCAATATAGTGATTGGTCCTTATTCAAGGATAGTCAATGATTCTTCACGAATTTTGCGGAATTTTTAGAGCACTTTTGTAAGCGCCAGGCACCAGTGACCCCCCGTTACCGTTTAAAGGTGGCGAAAAACATGTTACCATTCAAGGATTAAAGATTTTGCCAAAAATATCTGTGTATGCAGACATTTCGGTTGCCGAATGGGATGTTAATTTTTCTCGGAATTTTTCGTTTTTGAGATTTGTAGATTTTTAGATTTCTACCCTATTTCTTTCTCTTACGAGTAAAATTTTACATTATCAACACTGCAATAAAAAAAAAAGTTTTTGATTGCATTTTACGAGCACGTCTTAAAACTCTTCTTGAATTTTCATTGCTGCATTATCGCAGCTGATCATGTCGAATTTTGATACTCGTGGCAAAAGCTCAAGAAGGCCGATCTTCGTTGCCCCAGTTACTAAAAAATGGATCAAGTATTGTATATTATAGTTAAAGTTGGATGAATGGGCGCTTGATGGACCGAATACATTATAACGCGGAAACGACTTGAGTCTATAGCTTCCTGCTCAATTTTATGCTGCTCGCGTGTTGGCAATCTTCGCGATGCATTATAATGCGAATATAGATTAGGGTGTCAATTATTTCAGCTTCGGCGAAAAAAGTTCGACGCCACCGCAAAAACATAATCAAGGTATATTAAAAAAAATCTGTGTGAAGTTTGGATGCGCTCGAAAAATTGGAACACGCGCCACCGAGCGATTGAAATTTTAAATGTAAAATACATGTATTTATCCCATGCATCAATGATTTTTTTTCCAACTATAATGTTAATGAGAAAAATTTGAAACTTGTTACACTTATTGTGCATAGTGTGGTGTACAAAACCAAATTTTTTCAATTTTTTTCGTTCATAATTTTGTTAATGACAAGCTCTGTAGAGATGCCCAAAAAACGTAATATGGGTATCTCTCCAGAGCTTGTCATTAACAAAATTATTGATGAAAAAAATTGAAAAAATTTGGTTTTGTACACCATACTATGCACAATAAGTGTACCAAGTTTCAAATTTTTCTCATTAATATTATACTCCGAGTGATTGAAATTTTAAATGTAAAATATACATGTATATATCCCACGCATCAATGATTTTTTTTTCCGAGTATAATATTAATGAGAAAAATTTGAATCTTGGTACACTTATTGTGCACAGTATGGTGTACAAAACCAATTTGTTTTTAGATGCCCTAAAAACATTTAAAATTTTAATCGCCCGGTGGTGCGTTTTCCAATTTTCCGAGCGCCTCACAACTTTACACAGATTTTTTTTGATACACCTTGATTATGTTTTTGGGGTGGCACCGAACTTTTTTCGCCAAAGCCTAAATAACTGTTCACCCTAATATAGATGTACATGGACACAAACATACGTGTATGCGTGTTTGTTTCTTAAATCCATACGTAATCGCGTGTCAGCACCCGATCAGGACGTTTTTCGCACCCCTCAAATGCCTCTTCCAACCCTTCTGTCATTAATCAAACGAAACCTTGGAAATTTCATTCCCAGACAAACTATTTCTCCCCTTTCTCCGCTCACTTCCGTTTTCTCTCTCGTACTCTCGGGGACAAAATTTCTCGGCGAAATAACGTCGTGGAGGCGCGGCGGGAAGGAACGCTTTCGCGTATATCGTCAATTCGCGGGACGCGCGCATTCCCCTCGCGGCTTTTTCGTGAACCCTGTAGATTTTATAGACATATAAAATCCTGAGCTATTTGTCCAGGAGCCAGTAAAACAGTGCCAGCCCTCGAGAAGGCCGATATATACTGACAAAATTCTTGCGGATATGCGGCAAAGAGCAACGTCAAAAAATCGTAGACAAAATGCATTAATTTCAATGGATTGAAATTCAAAATAACAACAATTATATGATTCTCACAGTTTAGAGGTCATTCTAGGGGTTTACAAGAAGAAATATTTTTGAAGAAATATCGTAATGGATTATATTGGGGAAGTATTTTTACTTTCATTCCGGAAAAATAACGTCCGGAAAAAATTACTATTTTAATATTATTCAAAAATTAGAAAAATTGTAAAAAAAATTATTTATATACACTGCCGTCCAAAAGTTTGGAAACACTCACCTGGTTCTGCGCCGCACAAAAAGTTTCACTGCTCTTTTAAAACGGAAAATGTTTCAATTCAACAAGCGGCGTTTCAAAGGGGACATATTCAGCTTCATTTCGCTTTTTCCAACAAATTTTTTGGATTTTTTGAAAACCCGGCACGCCCTTTGACAAATTCTAATTTTTCGGCTTTTTTTGGCATTGAAATTTTTGCGCACAACCCATGACATTTTTTAAAAACTGTTTTTCACATGAAAAAGTGTATAAGCTTCAATTTCGTTTTTTAAACAGTTTTTGCAAAAAACGACCATGTTTATAAAATGTAGCGTAACTCTAAAACTACTGGGTTTTTGGGAAGTCACGAGAAGGGTAAAAAGTTGTATACAATTATTCTGGATTCAATGAAATGTTTTCAGATTTTTTTTTTTAAATTCTTTTTCGCGATTTTTCCCTGTCAACGATATATTTTTTTATCTTAAATAATCGGGTCTCTTACCTCATGTACACGGCTTTTTCTTAAAAAAACCTCATGTACATGACTTTTTTATCGGAAAATCCGTGTAAATGAGATAAGAGATTTAAGATAAAAAAAATATCTCATGAACTTGAAAAATTTTTGGAAAAAAAATTTGACAAATTCTGAAACAATTTCATTGAATCCAGAATAATTGTATGTAACTTTTTATCGTCTTAGTGATTTCATAAAAACCCATTAGTTTTAGAGTTACGCTTCATTTTAGAAATATGATCCTTTTTTGCGGAAATCTGAATACTTTTGCGAAAAAACATCGTACGAAATTAAAAAAAAAAAAAAATTGAAGCTTATAATCTCCTCCGAAAGTTTTTCATGCGAAAAATAGTTTAAAAAAATTTGAGTGGGTCGTGTGCCAAAATTTCAACGCCAAAAAAAAAGCCAAAAAACGACCATGTTTCAAAGGGCCCCATGCAGAAATTTCGATAGGGACACCCTACGTCCCATCAAATCCCTGTCGGGATTCGGCATGGACTCCCCAAAACGGGCGTCCCTATGGGGATCCCTATCGGGATTTGCTATAGATTCCCCAAAACGGGCGTCCCTATGGGGGTCTCTATCTAGGATTTACTATGGATTCCCCAAAACGGGCGTCCCTATGGGCGTTCTTATTAGGATTTGTTATGGATTCCCGAATACGGGCGTCCCTATGGGCGCTCCTATCGGGATTTGCTGTGGATTCCCCAAATCGGGACTCCCTATTAAAATCCAGGTTGCATCGCCATATGGCGTCACTCTCATTTACTATGTCCCCATAAGATTCCTATGTGGATCGAGTATGACGGTCGTAGGTCTGGATCATATAGATGGCGTACTCGTGAGCCGTGCGGGATTTAGTATTATTACCTGTGCGATGCCAGTGAGGTTATGTCGTGTGTTTATTTTGTGCTTTCAATATATTTGGTGATCTGATTCTATTATTGATGAACAACGAAATGAATGAGCGTGAGAAAACTCGCATTCGCGTACAACGATGTCGGAAAATACGTCGGGAAATTAATCTCGAACTGCAACGCCATGCCGAAGCACGTGCTTCAATTCCAGGTTAGGAACAATACAAGTTTTCCACCGTTTTGATAACGATTATAATAGTTAATAAATATTTATTATTCATTAAAAATAAATACTTGAGATTGGGAGCTTTGTAAAACCTTTCACAGACTTTAACAAAATAAAAAAATTAATATAAATTCTAATAAAAATCCCGGTTCGGTATCCCTACAGGATACCGTTTGGTATCCCTACAGGATCCCGGTTGGGTATCCCTACAGGATCCCGTTTGCGTATCCCCATTCGAATCTAATGGGCGGATGTTACAATCACGATTGGAATCCAATCTGACGTCGCATTAGATCCCGATGGGGAGGCCGGGATGCGCGCCAGAATCCCACCGGATCCCTATCGAAATTTCTGCATGGGGCGTACCGAGTTAAAATAAAATCGAATTTTTTTTTTTTGAAAAAGCGAAATGAAGCTGAATATGTCCCTTTTGACACGCCACTTGTGGAATTGAAATATCTTCATTTTTAAAGGAGCAGTGAAATTTTTTGTGCGGATTGGAATCGGGGTGAGTGTTTCCCAACTTTTGGAGGACAGTGTATATTAATTCTAAATAATAATATATCAAACGTTATTATTATTTATATCATTTTAGTATTACAATTTTTTAGTTCCATTTTAATTAATTACAGCGAGAAAGAGATTTTGTTAATCTTCGCGCTGTATATTGTGGATGGAAAACGCGTCATTAAAGTATCGATTCGCTTGATAATTGCGTGGACGTTTAAAGGGGATGAGTTATGCAAAATATTTGCAGCGTGCGAAAAAAGAATTTTAATACGAGATTGATTTTGCAAAAACAGTGTAAAATTATTTGTAAGAAAAAAGTTGAAATGAAAGTATAGAATTCGTACGTACTTCTCCGAAGAATGTGATTTTGAAGCTAAAGTTAAGATTTTGAGTGAAATATTTGTCTTGTAATTCATGAATTGATGAGAATCTGTTGAAGTTATGTTCCTGGTTTGAAAAATGAAGTTTTGAGAAAAATGCATTTATCTTTGTACAAAGAACTTTGGAATGGAACATTTTTATTTATTTTTATTCATTTTCATTTAGACTCCTACATTAAAATTCTCCCCCTCTGTCTTCTTTCTGGTTAATTTAAAATAATAAAAAAACACTCAAGTCTCTTTTGCAGTCAAAAATGGAAGGGAACCCAAACAGAAACCTTTTCCTCCCTTATAAAACTAATTAAATATTATTTTCTAAGCCTTCGTCCTAAATATATTTTCCGGGAGTTCTCCAGAATTCGAAAATACCCTTCAACACCAGGGATAAATTCCTTTCGGACGGTTTGAACTTCCATTTTGCTTTTGACCATCTTCTGCTTTTGCCCACCAAAATTCTGCTAAAATATTCGATGAAATTCTCGAGTGACAAAATCCATGGCATTACCGACGCTCTCGATGTTTTATAATATCTCAAAAATTCGGTGATACTTCGATAATTTGGATTACACAATTCGTTGTTATAATACAGGGATAATCAAATATATGCCGACAGAATTAATTTATCGATGAAAAAAGAAACGACGTAACATTTCGGCTTTTTTTTTAAGTAGTTAAAAAAGTGAGAGGTGGAATTTTGATTCTTTTTTTTTTTCAACCGTCCATCCGTTGCACGATTTCATTCCTTTACGAATCTATTGAGCAAACACCTTGCGAGCGAAGAAACAATTCACGGCGCTTCTAATTTCGTGTGTGCGGCGGGCTTTCACACCCGCGAGGCCTTTTCGGGTGTATCTCTCTTTCGTGACAAAAATCTGTGAAACGCGGTATTTGTATATTGAGTAATCCCTCCAAGACATTCCTGGATTGATGGAACATATTTTGTCAAACAGGCGGTTTTTTCCTATTTGAATGGAATTCGGAGGGAAAACTGCTGTAGACTTTGCTTAAGGGGCCGGAGTCAGGATCAAAACGCCGATTTTTGAACATAAATATAAATATTCGTTGAATACGTGTAAACCTGACCAATGGTCCATCATTTGACGTATCAAATGAAGAAGTTTTTGACGCTAGTTGGAACCCTTAAGGTGCAGCGGTTCTCCCATAAATCGATTTTTGAGTATCACTACGCTATGCACGATCCTGATCAAACCGCTTAACGGATCTTATCCTACGACGTCTCATTTTTTTCGTAACACATTTTCGGGATGCTTAAGGAGGTTCATCTGGTACACGATTTTCAATACAGATGTTGATAAAAAAAATCAGAATATAGTTATTAGTATCTAAAAAGTCATCTGTTAAAATTTCAAGACCCGAGACCCGTTCGTGAGAAATAAATAGAAATGTAATTCCTAAATAACATAGGCTTTTATGGGATTCCGTCTATAAATATTAAATTCACAATCATTACAATACAGATTTTGACGGAAATTTAAGAAATTATGAAAAAATATCTAAGGATTATTTTTAGAGCTTCATCAAATCGATTAGGTACTTGTGAGATTAATAATAAATTAATTAGTCTCGAAAATGCTGATTATTTTGAGGTTAAGCATTGTCAATGACTACGCTAGTCACCGCTTATTTTGAGGTTAAGCATTGCCATTTTTCTTTTGACTCACTCGATACCAGATGAACCTCCTTAAGTGCGGCATAATTTTTTCTAAGTATTTATTCGGAGTTACAGGCCACTTTTTGAATTTTTAAAACAAAAAATGACTGCAAAATTCAAAAAGTGGCCTGTAACTCTATAATAAGGACCTGAGAAGAAAATAAGACGTCTTAGGCAGTGAGATCGGCAAAAAAAATCTCTCTCTTTTTATTGTCCAATTTTTTCGAAAAATTAGTAGTTAGCAAAAAAATATTACTATTTTTTTTTAACATTAGTAATCAGCGGGAACATATCACTAATTTTGCTAAAAATTAGTAATCACTGACAAAACATTTCTAATTTTTCAAAAAAAAAAAAAAAATGAGTAATTAACGATAAAATATTACTAATTTTTTCCAAGAATTAGTAATTAGCGAGAAAGATATTGCTAAATAACCAAAAAAAATCAATAATTTGTGGAGAAATGTTGTATTAATTTTGGAAAAAGTAATAAATAAAATAAAAATTACTAATGTATTTTTTAATAGATACTGATTAAATATTCGTATCAATAATAACTTATGTGATATCGTATGACATTCGATATTATTAAAAATAAAACAACTTTATGAATAGAGTTGTTTGAGCTTATAACCCATGAATCAATCCTGTTTTTTTTTAAATTAATTAGTAATATCTTCCTTACCAATTATTATATTTAGAAGAAAACTTGGGAATATTTTGTCGCTAAATACTAATTTTTTAGAAAAATTAGAAATAGTTTCTCAGTAATTACTAATTTTTATAAAAAATTGAGGGTATTTACGAGCGTCAAAAATTTCTTCATTTGATACGTCAAATGATGGACAATTGGTCAGGTTTACTCGTATTCAAGGAACATTTCTATTCATGTTCAAAAATCGGCGTTTCGACGCTGACTCGGTCCCCACAAAAGTTTATTAAAAATTCTAATAAAGAAACTTGTAAATTGGATCGCCATATAAACAAATTGAAAACCATCAATGAAAAGGTTACGGCTATTTTCGTTCTGTTACGGATCGCTTTATTCGCCGAGTTTGCTTATCAAATTTCCGTGAGAAACAAATTTAGTAGAAAATCCAGAACCTCAAGCCGAGGAAAGTTGGGGGTGGCAGCGAGCTTTTGTTTTTTCACCCCAGTGTTGCACCGCCTTGTACAGCTTGCAAAGTACCAGGTCGATGTCGCAACCTTGACCGATTGACAAGAAGGGAAAAAAATACTGCTGTGTGCGCGGTTTCTGTGTGCTCTCACGTGCATATGGGAGATTCCAGTTCAACTGAGCCCACGCGGGATCCTCTCGGATTTGTTGTATAATTTTTTTTCTACGGTCATAGTAAGATTGATAAACAATTTAATTTTTTTTAAAGATTTTTTTTTATTTCCACGAAAGCAAGGTGTCAATTAATACCTCTCAACAAATTTTGAAAAATATGCAATTTGATATAAAAATTTCTGAGCTACGAGAAATCGTTGAGAGATTTTATTTTCTATGCGGATTGATATTTTATTTATATTAAAATATCTTATGACGCTTCAAAAATAGGCTCACTATGAGCATGATATAAAACAAAGTTTGTTTTTGCACAAAAAAAAATGGGAACTTTATTTACCTTAAATAGGACACTTCGGAGAAGCAAAAAAAATAGTTTATTGATAATTTTATACAATTTTTTCAATTCTATAAACTCTTTTTTTAGTGATACATCAACGTTTCTCCCGATTCGTGCAATTTGAAAAAATAAATAAAAATAAAAGAAACCCTCGTATTTTGAGCAAAATTAGAAACGGGCAGCAAATTTCTCAAAGCTTTTTGAAAACCTATTAAGAATACAGAACGATTTTAGCCCTTCAGCCCGGTGAGCCCACGACATTCTATAATTTTTCAGAATGTTTCTTAGCAGATATAAAATTATCGCTCAAAGTTCACAAATTGTTATACAGAAATTGTTTTCCTAATTTTTCCCAATCTAAAAACTTCAATAAAAATTTATAAAAAATCAAAACTGCTCACAAACTTCAAGAAAATTGCAAAAAAAATCTTGAACGGAAATCAAGATGAATTTTTCAGAATGTTTCATAGTAGATATAAATTATCGCTCATAGTTCACAAATTGTTATATAGAAATCGTTTGTTTTCCCAATTTTTTTTTTCAACCTAAGAACTTCAATAAGAATTAATAAAAAATTCAAACTTCATAAACTGACTAAAATCACAAAAAAATCGTGAACGAAATTCAAGAAGAAATTCAGGAAGAAATTAAATGTTGATTGAGTTGTCATGAAACGCCTCATATTTACCTGACATATATCTATAACCAGCTGTTAACAATGACGTGCAACTCGATCGAGTCAGGCTTCTGCGAGCGCCCGTCCCATCGCGACGTCAACCCTTGAAAATTAATCTCGGCAAATTGGATTAAGAAAAAATTCAATCACTGCTGGGTACTTATATTAAAAACAACAATATCTCGGAGTACTGAAATACGGTGCTAAAAGTATTTCCAGTATGTTGAAGCTCTTTTTCAGTTGACAAACTTGGCTAGCAAGACTGCGGTATTCTAATTTATCGATTGTATAAATCAATCCGGGAACTAAGTCGAAATCTTATTGAAATGGGATTCACGAGGAAGGATAGTACAAATGGGAGAGAGACACGGACGAAGAAGGATGGTCGAGAATGTACTGTAGGAAGGAATAGAGGGTCGGAAGGAGAGAAATACCCGCAGCGTAGGCGTCGAGACGCCTGGCGCCTCCCGTATTGAACGTCACAAATTCACTTCGCGAAATCGTATTTTCCCTCGTTCCGCCGTTGCTGTTTATCCTCCTCGGTCCAGCGATATTTCGCGAGGATGAATGTTGCTCCGAAAAGTTACTCACATCGAGGGAAGACAGGGAAAAAAACCAACGAATCCTCAAGAGTCCCCAAAAACTTACTTTCTTCGAAAAAGCAATCGAGGCGAGGCCTTTTTTGTCATAAATACAGTGGGGTCATTCCATGTCAAATCGACCAAGAGTTGCAATCGACCCCTTTCAATTTCGATGAAATTTGGTCAGAAGTTTTCGTTTTTAATAAAACGAAGTTCCTACCAAAGTAAAAAAATTAATTTTTTTTTTCGAAAGTTATGCAAGATTCAAAATTTCACCATTTTTTAAATCTTTCAAGTTTTTTTTTTAAATATCCCGAAAACTATTATAGTGACTATTAAAACTATAATAGTTTTCGGGATATTTAAAAAATAAACTTGAAAGATTTAAAAAATGGTAAAAAAATAGTAAATGGTAAATTTAAACAGGTAAAAAAAAATTTTTTTTTTACGTTTCAGTTTAGTAAAGTGGAGCAATCATGTAGTTTTGTAATTTCGAGCATATTAAAAAAAAGTAAAGGTAACAAAAAAGTAAAGGTACTTTGGTAAAAAAAAACAATTTTTCTATGCAAGAATCAAATTTTTGTTTCATGTAGTTTTTTTTCAAAAGTTATGCAATATTCAAAATTTCACAATTTTTTAAATCTTTCAAGTTTATTTTTTAAATGTCTCGAAAACTTTTATATAGTTATACTATTAAAACTATTATTATAAATTTTTCAATTTTGGTAAAAAAAAATTTTTTTTTTACCGAAATTCAAAAATTTATATTTCTGAAACAAAAAAACACCAACCTGAAAATTTCAGGATCTTTTTAAATCAGTACAAGGTATTATATAAAAAAAATTGACCAAAAATTGAATGTTGATTGTGGATTTACACGATTTTAAAAAATTAAAAAATTCATATTTTTGAAAAAAACAAAAAACACCTTTCTGAAAATTTCAGGATCTTTTAAGATTAGTACAAGGTATTATATGAAATAAATTGACCCAAAAAAAATACTGAACTTGGATTTTCACAATTTTTGAAAATTCATAATTCTCCGTATTCATAATTTTTCAAATTTTTTTTTCGGAATATTTTTTTTTTTCGTAGCCCAAAGTATACTCTTTATGATGAATTCAGAACGATTTTTCGTAACTGTAATAGCTTTCGACATATTTAAAAAATAAACTTGAAAGATTTGAAAAATTGTCAAATTTTGAATTTTGCATAATTTTGCGAAATAAAAATTTAAAATTTCTTTCCTTTGGTAGAACTTCGTTTTATTAACCCTTGCTTGCCACACTTTCGCGGAGTAACATACTTACCAAACTGGGGTGTTGGACACCCCAGCCATAAAAAATGTAATGAAAAATTGACTATTCGATATTTTTTTTTGAAAATTGTTTTGGAACCTCTCAAAAGCTTACTTTAAACGATCGTATGGGTTATATATAAAAAAATTTAATTTAAGAAAACTAAAAAATGTGCAGAAGCAAAAAAAAAAACGGAAAAATGACATTTTTTACAAAAAAATGCATATTTTTTTAATTTTTTATTATCAACGGTAAACATTTCGGCTGAGTCTTCTACTGATAATATCACTATAAGAAAAAAAATATTAGTTTACTGGATCTTTCAAAAAAGGTATTTATCCTTGGAAATGAGGGACGAAATTTTACGAAAAAATGAGTTATGCATTGTTGCCAAAAAATTCTATTTTATTTATTAAAAAAAAAGAAAATCTTACATTATCTTTATTAAAAATGATGAAAAACATTATTCGAAAGAAAAACTAATCAATTTGAAGCTATAATAATTGTACCAGCGTATAGCATTTCCCTTTTACGGACCCCCCCCCCCTCCTTTTCCTCTACTAGTTATATTTTAAATATCAACACAGTCATTGCACATAGGTATACTGTGCAGTTGACATACTGCACGATGGCAGGATGCACAACCTGATTTGCTTTTCCTGTGTTCTTTTCTTGTGCAGATTTCACATCGACGTTGCGTTTACGCATTTGAAATAAGAAAGGTACACAATCAAAGGTGGTAAATTATCGTTGTTGGAACGTTTTAAGGGGATCGAATCAGCGTCAAAACGCCGATTTTAGAACATGCATATAAATGTATCATTTCACGTATCAAATGAAGAAATTTTTGACGCTAGTTGGAACCCTCAAGGTACAGCGGTTCTCTCATAAATCAATGTTTGAGTTTCACTGCGCTTTGCACGATCCTGACCAAACCGCTTGACGGATCTTATCCTACGGCGTCTCATTTTCTTCGTGACACTTTCCGGACTGCTTAAGCATGGCACATTTGTTTTTTAGGTCCTTATTGTAGAGTTACAGGCCACTTTTTAAGTTTTTGAAGCAAAAATGGGTTAAAAATTCACATAGTGCCCTGTAACTCTATAATAAGAACCTTAAAAAAAAATGTGCTGCGCTTAAGCAGTCCGGAAAAATGTTACGAAGAAAGTGAGACGTCGTAGAATATGATCCGTCAAGCGGTTTGGTCAGGATCGTGCAGAGCGTAGTGAAACTCAAAAATTGATTTATGAGAGAACCGCTGAACCTTAAGGGTTCCAACTAGCGTAAAAAAATTTCTCCATTTGAAAACATTACAAGGGGTCGATTCCAATTCTTGGTTGATTTGACATGGAATGACCCAGTGAGAAAGTTTTTCCCAGAGGTTCGTTTTCCAGCTAGGCAACGAAAATTGAGAAATAAAGGTTGACTTTTACACGAGAAAGAGTGGGCAGTGCTCGTTGACATTAATATCGAAAACGCAGAGCTTTAAAAGTGCTTTCAATGTTTTTTTTTCATCAGCATCAATTTTATTGGAGTATTGGAAATGTAAAAAGAATTCTCGTGACGTTTTTTCACCCTTTACACTTTCAACGCACTTCTACGATTTTTCCTACCAATAAAATATTTACGTTTCATTCAAATTCCTTTTTTTTTAATATTCCGCTGAATCCTTATTAAAGATTTTTCCAACAAAAGCTCGCGATGGCTGTCGCTGCCACACAAAATTTGTCTTTTGCACAAAAAAATATATTCTGGCTTCTGTGAGCGATGAATTCCTGAATTATGTATTGCTCCTTGGGGCTTTTCTCATTGGCCTTCAAGAAAATCAGCGGAGAGAATGGCGCACGAATGAACAAAAAAGGTTTGTCTGGCGACGTAACGAGAGCCAGTAAAAGGGGAAGATAAAAAAAAACACCGAGGGATAAGGGATCATGTCAATAATGGCGAACCCCGGGAAATTCATCGAGATGGAAAAAATAGGACGAGGGAAAATGTCAGATTCACTGGTCGCGATAGCTACGTATATACTTTTTCTTTTTTAATCCAAGTGGGTCGTTAATGACCTTCGAATCACTATCAGGAGAGAAGGAAGAAATAGAAAAGCTTCGATGAGTTTGATCTCCCACGGTCATCGGAAGCTGGAACGCGGTTTTCAATCGTCCAATTGGCCGATCGTCGAGTGTTCCAATTAGGTAGGTTATCAAGATTTTATTCACGTGGGCATTTTTATCCAGAATTCAGTAAAAATTTGACATTTGAAAATTTTTTGGTGAAACCTACTACGAATTTAAGGTAAACGGCCCAGTTAGTGACACTTTTAGAGCCACGGTGTCGGATTTCTGCTATTTATTCATGCGTGATATAGCAAAATCGAAAACTAAAGGTTTCAACATGTGCATTAATGGCCCCCGAACGAGATTCACCTATTGTAAAAGTGAAAAAATCAAAATTTATCAATAAAATCATTGTTTTAATAGCGCTTTTCTGCTGCCGCCCATGCAGAAATTTCGATAGGGATCCGGTGGGATTCTGGCGCGCATCCCGGCCTCCCCATCGGGATCTAATGCGACGTCAGATTGGATTCCAATCGTGATTGTAACATCCGCCCATTAGATTCGAATGGGGATACGCAAACGGGATCCTGTAGGGATACCCAACCGGGATCCTGTAGGGATACCAAACGGTATCCTGTAGGGATACCGAACCGAATCAATTTTTATTAGAATTTATATTAATTTTTTTATTTTGTTAAAGTCTGTGAAAGGTTTTACAAAGCTCCCAATCTCAAGTATTTATTTTTAATGAATAATAAATATTTATTAACTATTATAATCGTTATCAAAACGGTGGAAAACTTGTATTGTTCCTAACCTGGAATTGAAGCACGTGCTTCGGCATGGCGTTGCAGTTCGAGATTAATTTCCCGACGTATTTTCCGACATCGTTGTACGCGAATGCGAGTTTTCTCACGCTCATTCATTTCGTTGTTCATCAATAATAGAATCAGATCACCAAATATATTGAAAGCACAAAATAAACACACGACATAACCTCACTGGCATCGCACAGGTAATAATACTAAATCCCGCACGGCTCACGAGTACGCCATCTATATGATCCAGACCTACGACCGTCATACTCGATCCACATAGGAATCTTATGGGGACATGGTAAATGGGAGTGACGCCATATGGCGATGCAACCTGGATTTTAATAGGGAGTCCCGATTTGGGGAATCCACAGCAAATCCCGATAGGAGCGCCCATAGGGACGCCCGTATTCGGGAATCCATAACAAATCCTAATAAGAACGCCCATAGGGGCGCCCGTTTTGGGGAATCCATAGTAAATCCTAGATAGAGACCCCCATAGGGACGCCCGTTTTGGGGAATCTATAGCAAATCCCGATAGGGATCCCCATAGGGACGCCCGTTTTGGGGAGTCCATGCCGAATCCCGACAGGGATTTGATGGGACGTAGGGTGTCCCTATCGAAATTTCTGCATAGGCGGTGTTCCTGACACTGAAGCCACGCCCATGTCCTAGTTTGTGACCCCTACGTTGTACCGATTTATGCGTTGCCCCTGCGTTGCACCTGCGCGTCACCAGTTACTGACACTAACCTTTAAAAATTTCCACAAATGATAATAGTTTTGTTGGTGTATTTTTTTTCGTTTCTTCCGTTCATAAAAACTAATATTCTTTTCTTTAAATTGTTTTTTCACAGTAAATTAGTATAAATAAGCGAAGAAAATTGTTCGATGCAGCAGGTGACAAATCGAGGCTCAACAACAGGGGCACAACCTCAATTATATGACCCAGTTATTGACACCGCGAATTTAAATAAATACCCAACCAAAAGTTAAATGATTTCTTGTCTTGTCGATAGTCTGATTCCTGCTGAAGTTGTTGATGCCATTGTTATGGCGTTTTATACTTGCATGAAGAACAAAATTCACAATATGTCGCTTGTCGTAGCTTGTGGGTTTCGTCCAGGACTGCCACTGCTGAGCCACTGAGACGCGTGTCGTACTGGTCCATTTCCATTTTAAATATTTAATTCTAAAAGGTGTATCTCTCGAATAATTCAAAGTGAAAAATTCTCTTTAATTAGCCGGTAATTGGATTATTATTCGACAGAAACTGTATTTATGGCAACGAAAATTGAGCTGGGGTGTTACAAAATCTGGGACAGTGTCAGTAACTGGGCCGTTTACTTTTGAACAAAAATTTCGAAATCCAAAATAACGAGGTCAACATTTAGGAAGTTACTTGGTCATCAAGGAAGATCTGTGAATAGCAAAAAATTTTGAGGAATCAATGTGCGAATCAGGTCAAATCAGCGAAATTCGTCACCCTTGTTCATATTCTGGAAATACTTTGTATACGAAAAACTGGGTATTCGATGCCAAGAAATTTTAGCTTCCGAATTTTTAAACCAAGCGGAAAAAAATGTTTCATCCATCCTGTCACGGAGAGTTATGATCTAGGGATTACATGCATTTGTAAGGATAAAAAGGTTGGTTTCTGTTTTTTGTTATGTAATAAATAAATTATTTTATTTAAAATAATTCAAAATGTTAAGCGTATAAAAGAGGGATTTAAACAATATTTTTTTAAATTTTCATTGAAAAATTTGCGCAATTTATCAGGTGAGTCCTGGTTTCCGGAGACTGCTCAAAAAAACTTTATCTAAAATTTAAAAACCAAATTTCATTTATTAGTCGATGAAGGATTTGAAAAAAAAATTGAAATTCGAATTTTTGGAAGATTCTATGCAAAACAGTACAATTTTTGGTACAATTTACACCACGTATAGATTTGTAAAATTATAGTTGTAATAAATGAAAACCTTTATTCAATCACGTCCAATTGACTTGAAACATTGGGAAAATATTCTAGATATATTATATTATTGAAAAAATGGATTCTTTAAATTTTTCAATCTCATGTAAATCTCTTAAGGTAGTAGTCCAGTGTGACGCCCAAAATTTCGACGTTTTTTCATTAATTTTTTTCAATAACAAAATACAATACGATCGTTTTGAAATTTTTACATGTTGTTACTTGTATCTTAATTAAAGAGTACAAAAAAAAAATTTGGTTTACTTAATTTTACATGAATTTGTTTATGATTTTGTACATCGAGGTGAAGTCCTCAAAAAAAACGTGACATTGTTTCGGAAAAGCACACAGCCTTCCATAGTCATCTGAAATGAAAAATCCAAAGAGATTATTATTTTGTAGGCTTAATTCTAATGAACTAACCTATAATTTGCATTTTTTAGAAAAAAAAACAAAATGGCGGACTTGTGAACGAAAAGGTCTTCGAAATCGATTTTTTGTTTGATTAATTGTTTAAAAAAATTCATTTATTACTAAAAAATTGAATGTTTTTGAGGTTAGGTATTTAGCTATGTGTATCTAAAATAACGGGTAAATTTTTTAGCCAAATCAATGGAATAGCTTTTAGTCAGTGCTTCCCCATTATTTCGAAAACGTGGTTTCGAGAAAAACGCGTTTAAAGTTTTAACAACAGATTTTGTATTAAAAAATTATACTTACATTGATCAACTATGCCTGGTGCATAGAGCAATCCTTCCGTTTCCTCAAAGTTAACCCAAAGCTCTTTTCATTTCTTCGAGAGACTTACAGTTTCTGGTGATTGCCAAACTGTGATAATTAGTAATTTTTAATAATAACTTATTACTTAATTGCTCTCTTCTTTTGGCTATAACTTTGAAAATATTTTAAATTTCGATCTGAAACTCTCAGAGTATATTTTTAAGATGTTTTTCTTGCGAAAAATGTAAAAAAAATCGATTGTTTGAACCCGTCACAGTGGGCTACTACTACTACTACTACTACCTTAATACTTTGAAGGGGCACAATAGCATTAAGGATGTGAGTCCCAAATCGCAAATGAAGAGAAAATTCTGAAAATTTAGTATTTTTTTTTGATGAATTATTTAAGAGATCGTGTAAAAATTTCACGATGATTAGAAAGCTCGTTATCGAATAATTAACGTTAACAAATTTAATTAAATTAAATGTAGTCTCATAGAAACTGATATAACTTTGCGATAAGTTTTTTTTTTGACCTCTCAATTTTTTAATATCTCCACTATATTGAAAGCAACGGAAACAAAACGAAGTTTATTGATAAATATTTTTTTCATTTGTTTAAAAAATTGTTCTTATCAAAATGTTAATATTTTAATAACGAGCTTCCTAATCGTCGTGAAATTTTTACACGACCTCTTAAATACTTCATACAAAAACATACAAAATTTTCAGAATTTTCTCATCATTTTTCATTTTAACCCTTAAGGAGGTTGAAGTAATGATGATAGAATTATGAAAATTTAATATGTTTTTACATGAAGTATTCAGGAGGTCGTGTAAAAATTTCACGACGATTAAGAAGCTATTTATTGAACAATTATCATTATAAGATTTCATAGGCACTCAACATCCTTAAATACTAGTAATTAAGAATTAGCAATTCGAGTAATTTTATACGCAATTATTATAAGAAGCTGCTCAGCATTTCTACAATGCATTTCGGAGATACGAAAAAAGTATGCAATCAAAACATCCCAAACATATCCTAGATTACAAAATTACAAAATTTACAAAAAAGTAATTTATCTCGACCTTGGCTAACCCTGACCACTGACTGGCATTTATAATCCTGATTCAAGTGGGTCAAGCAGTTTCGGGATCTGAAAAAAACAGCTAAATGCCCCGTAGAATGGTATTCGTGTAAGTGCATGCGGGTAGACTATTCGGAAATTATAAATTTAACGAAAAAACATCTTTGGATCCGTGCAATACAAGAAAAAATATATATATTCTCGCTCGAGATACACCGTCATCGCGTGGGTGTTCCCTCGTCATCGAAGGAATTTATATGGGCTGTATACCCCCGGCGAAAAAGTATAACCGCTGTGGAGGAGTCCAGATATTGCGCAAGGTCTTAAAAAAGTGTCTGTGAAGCCCCCTCCGCCTTTCCCCTCAACGACGGGACTATAACCGAATTCACTTTCAGCGTGTCAAGGACATCGACTGGTCCACTCTCGACTCCTTTTCGCCTCGCAGACGTGGTCTAAAACTCCTTCTCCTTCACGTTTGGGCGCACTCTCAGCGCCAAAATTTTTTATATTATATGTAACCGGGTCTCTTGATCCGAAGGAGGGGAACAAACAAGCAGAAGCAAAAAGCAGAACGCATCCAGTACTATTTTTATACATTAGAGTGGCCCGTTTTTAAAGTTCCTTTCGTTCCAATCTTCGGTTGCTACTCGAGGCATTGGTGGCAAATATGAAAAGAACATTAGGGTTAAAATCTCGTAAAAGCAGCAAAATATTGATCTTAATCTTAACGAGTCATATTGAGAGAGTGGGAGAGTATTGAAATTTTTAAAAATATTTTCAGATCAAATGAAATGTAAATGGTCCTTGAACGAAATGCAAGCTTTCAAAAAAAAGGTAACCGAGCGAAAAAGAGAAAACCATGCACAATTTTATAATTTGCAGGAATTTTGGTATCATTTTGGGCAACGAAAAGCGTTTGGTCATCTGTAGCAACCCCTAAAAATTTTCTGAACTCGTTTCGCTTTGCAACAATCTCTTTTCCGTATTTTTCACCAATTTTCCGAACACCGACAAAGAAATAAAATGAAGAACGTTTAACAACAAGTGGACTCTAATATCGACGGATAATTCATTTTAATTGATGTATGATTTTTTTTTGTCATTTTGCGAGCGTTTCTCCGGATATCTTAAATTTAATACTTCATTAATTAAACGAAAATTAGCAAAAGGGGGGAATTTCAATAAAACTGTTTATTCTTTGCCAAATCTCGAGAGGGGAAGAATTTAACATCTCGTAAGTACGCGATTAAGGGGGTCGATCAGCGTCAAAACAGCGATTTTTAATTACAATTTATAATTTTTGTAGATTTCCTACAAATATGATATATCGTCCACCATTTGAGGTACCAAACGAACAATTTTTTGAGACTAGTTCGAACCCTTAAGATGCACCGGTTTCCTGAAAAACCTAGTTTTGAGTTTTTACACTCTGCGCGGGATTAAAAAATAACCACTGGACGGATTTTGTTCTACAACGTCTCATTTTCTTCGTAACGCTTTTTCCCACGAGATGAACGCGGCTCATTTTGATTACAGTCAAAATTGTGACCAGGACAATGCTTGGAAAGTTTAAAATAGGCTAACAATTTCAAAACAGGCCTGCAACTCCGAAATAAAAAACTTTTAAAAAAATGTGCCGGGTTCATCCCATGGGGAAAAGCGTCACGAAGAAAATGAGACGTCGTAGAGTAAAATCTGTCGAGCGGTTTATTCTGAATCACGCTCAAAGTGTAAAAGCTCAAAACTAGTTTTTTCAGGTAACCGGTGCACCTTAAGGGTTCTAACTAGTCCCAAAAAATTGTTCATTCGGTACCTCAAATGGTGAACGATACATCATATTCGTAGGCATTCTACAAAAATTATAAATAATTATTAAAAATCGCCGTTTTAACGCTGACTCGACCGCCTTAATCGAGCAATTCGTTCGTCCCTCCGACCCCTGTTCTACATGGAATTTTCGTAATTGCGGGCGCGTTTTCGTGACGTATTAATGACAACACAGTTGGGTATATATGTCAACGTAATGTTCCTCAAACGGGAGAGGGGTAGACGCGTTGTCCTTGACACAACAGGGCGCCGACGACAATCTCCCTCAGGGACAATTTATATTCTTCCATTTGTCCGTGGTGAATGTATTTCGAAAACGTCGCAATTTAGCTGTATCCCTCGTATTTGCGACTCTTACTTAACCGCGTTATCTTCTCCGTGAAAAAGGAATAATAATAATAATTAAGAAACAAAAAAGAAAGATTCCGAAAATATTGTCGGGAGTTTCTTTGCTCGTCATTGCGAAAATCAGAGTCTCATGACGATTCGATTTCAGAGGATGGGTTTTTCAACAGTTCGATGAGAACATCCCCAACGGATCTTTGTGGCTTGGAAATTAACATACACTTGTTTGTGAATGTATTTTTTTTTTTACAGCATCGTTCCACGTGAAGATAGGACCGAGTTTTATAGGTTCGATTTGAAATATCCGAATTGAGAGAAATTTCAGATGACTATTTTTTTTCTTCATTCGCAACTCTCGTTCGACCAATGCGAATCTATCGATCGCCGCCGAATATCGTAAGATCCAAGTTGCGAGATCGATTTCTTTGCAATTTCTAGAAAGCTCACTAACCTTGGGTGAGTTTATTTTCGTTCAATCGCCGATTTATATCGAGTTAGATCTTTTATACAGTCGTCAAACGCGGATCGTTAATCCATCGAATCGTGCATCGCCAAATTGATCCTTGACAAATCGGCGTTGATTTTAAGCAGGATATCGACGAATCAAAAACCTTGTTCGGCAAAATTTTGGACTTCGAAATTGTTCGTGTCTCGCACTCGGAAAAATGATTTATTCGATGCAAAGAAATTTTTCTGATTTATTTGAATCTAGGCTTAAGGCCTTAGGCCACTTTACAGCACCAGAAAAGGGCTTGTTTCGTGATTTTTTCTCAGCGAAACCATAAAATAAATCGGCTTGACAAAAAAGTAAGTTACTGTATATCTCATCGGCAATAAAAAATTATTTTTTCATAGCGATATAAGTCAAAATGGCGACTGTGCAGCGTTTTTCCGATGACATTACTAATATTTTATAAAAACTTATTTAAATTTTAAAAATCATTCCTCTCGATGCGCTCTCGCTCGCTTCAATTAAATCTGGACTTAGGATAAATGGAAGAGAAGTTCAGGGTAGAAAAATTGGACACAGGGCTCCAGACCTTCAAAAGTTTATCTTTCTGTGTAAACCCTCAGCTCTTCTGAAGAAAAATAAAAAATTGGTATCTGAAAGAGTATTTCAAAGACTTCGTGAAGATTTTCTAAAATGAAAAACAAGGAAAGAAATTTGAACAAGGAAAGAAAAATCGATGAAATATATAACGAGCAAAAATAATGGAGAAGCATTCCATCCATCGCGTTAATTTGTATTCTCGGCTCTGTTTATGACGTGCTCTCAATGAATTTCTCAAATGAATTTGCGCAAGATTACGCGATCCCCACTGTCGAGCATGCTCCTCGCAGTGGGAAGGGGTTTATACATGGGGGATTCCACGTCAAATCACGCGGTCATCGGCCTGACCCCCTCGGATTTTGATGTCCAATGAATTGTGGATTTCATTTGGCCCAAAGTATGACCTGAAATTTTTAGAAATTTTTATTTCATTTTTTAGAGGTTGCCCGAGCTAAAAAATCATTAAATTGAGGGAAAATATAAAGAGGAGCCTTTTTTAAATTAATGAAATTTTGTTCACAGAAACTAGGGCCCAAAACAGATATTTTCGTCATAGTTCGATAACGGGCCAAAAATAATTACTATTTTTTTGTATTTTGATTTGTTTTTATAATATCTTATTTTTATTGTTTCCTGTAGTGAGAACAACAACAACAAAAATATTTTTCTAGTGAAACTTAATTTTTTTTCTTGGTTTAAGAGTGAAACGACAACATTTTTAGAAAATTTATTAGCCTCGACGACCTGAAATAAAACGGATGATTCGAACGCAATAAAAAAATTAAAGCAAAAAAAATAGTCATTATTTTTGACCCATTATCGAACTGTGACGAAAATATCTGTTTTAAGCCCTAGTTTCTGTGAAAAAAAAATTCATTGATTTGAAAAAGGCTCCTCTTAATGTTTTCCCTCAATCTTATGATTTTTTAGCTCGGGCGACCCCTAAAAAATGGAATAAAATTTCTAAAAATTTGAGGTCATATTTTGGGCCAAACGAAATTCACAATCCATTGGACATCAAAATCCAAGCGGGTCAGGCCGATGACCGCGTGATTTGACGTGGAATGCCCCATATGTATGTGGAATGACACGAGCACTACGACTATCTTGCTCTCTCCCCAACGTGCTATATCGTTCTCTCATCTTCTCTCATGCGTTCGTACCTCTCACATACACACATCAATATTGTTCAAGCATGTGGGGCATTCCATACCAATTCGGGCTGGGTCTGACCCTCGACCCCTCAAATCTGGTTCCCGATTTTTCCTATCATTACTCTCACTCTATCAAGCAATTACAATTTTTTTCAGATTTTTCAAAATAAATTTGAGCGCGTCATGAATTTTTGAATTTTTTTTTTAACACCTCGATGGCCATGATCGAAAAATCTGAAAAAAATCCCAAAAATACAGTGTCAGATATAAAAAATGTTGGTGTAAAATTCATAATGTCTGGGCTTTTGCTTCAACCCGTTTTTTAGCTTTTTGAGCAAAAAAAATGAAAAAAAAATAAGGAGCAAAGGTCAATTTACTGTAGACTGTTGCTCGAAATTTTGTATGTATAATAATACAAAATTTCGAGCAATAGCTTACAGTAAATTGACCTCTGCTTCTTTTTTTCATTTTTTTTAGCTCAAAAAGCTAAAAAACGGGTTAAAGCAAAAGCCCAGACATTATGAATTTTACACCATAATTTTTTATATCTGATACTGTATTTTTAGGAATTTTTTCAGATTTTTTTATTACGGCCATCGAGGTGTACAAAAAAAATTCAAAAATTCATGACGCGCTCAAATTTATTTTGAAAAATCTGAAAAAAATTGTAATTGCTTAATAGAGCGAGAGTAATGATAGGAAAAATCGGGAACCAGATTTGAGGGGTCGCGGGTCAGACCCAGGTCGAATGGTATGGAATGCCCCATATATATGCGTGTGTATGTTACGCATAACTCGCATAACGCGAGTTAGGCTACGCACGCCTTCGCGCTAAGCGTTGCGTAACACGAAACACGCTTAAGCACACGCGCACACTTCCACACGAGGTGAGTATGACACGTTAGAAAAGACAAAGAGACACATTATAATTTGACGCGAGAGCAGCGAGGATGGGAAATGGCGAGCGAGACGATTCGAGTCATTTGCGCTTACGACGGACTCTGGAATGCCGGAAAATCACTCTCATTTTTCAACTTTTTCGATGCACAAACACAAACACCAGACTGACGTATATTTTGAGCTTTATTTTTTCAGTCTCGACCTCAGAGTATGTCTTACGATTGGAAAATAAAAATAAAAATCCTTGCAAAGGACGTTCGCGACAATAAATAGAAATGGGCTCTAAATGCATGAAGATTAATATTTATGACGTATATCAATTTTTTAATTTTTTTTTCCGCTCTTCTTATTTATTTATCTTTACCGTATGCAAAATTAATAATACTTATAATTAGACTTGAGTAATATTAAAATGATATTCGTTGAATCAAAAAGGATACTTCGCCGATTCAGATCGTTTTTATATCTAATCGGATGATTTCATTTCATCATATGCATTTTTGTGTCAGACGCAAGAAAATTTTTGTAAATGCGTCAGAAATACCGGAATCTTGTAAAGGGATTTTTTGAAAACAATATTTAACATTAAAACATAATTAACGAATTTTAATATTTTCAGAAGAAATAGTCCTTAAATATATTCCTTCAAAATATATATTTTTCCTACCTAAAAAATACCATTTTTTAAGAAAATGTCAAGACTCTTTTTTTCAGAATTTACTGAAACATCTATAATAAATATTACATGATACAAAAAATATTTATTTTAAAAGTTATTTGTAGAAATGTATTTATGAGTGAGCATGCAAAAGAATAAAATTATGCAATAGCCAACGGTTTAATCACAAATTAGTTCTACCCTGATTGAAAAACTTAATTTTTTATATTTATTTTTTAACTTAAGAATGATTTAATATCGATATATTGTATATTATTTTTTGCTTCCTCATAAAGGAAGCTTTATTTTCGTGAATTTTTTTTTCGAGATTTGTATGCCAATGTGTTCTAAATGTTCTAAAACATCGAGAAATCATATTTAGAAAAAATGTCCCAATGGATGTGTGTGTGTGTGTATGTGTCCTGCGTTTTAGATGTAAATAATTAATAACTCGAGAACGCTTCGAGATATCGAGCTAATATTTAGCACACTTGTCGAGCACGAATTGCTCTTCATTATGGAAAAAATTTGTTTTAATTGTAACGGGTGTTCAGATTTTATCGACTTTTTTCGTTTTTCCAAGATAATGGCGTAAACGCTCTAACTTCTGCAATTTTCAAGATATTGCACTCAAATTTTGTATAGAATTAGTATAGCTATTCAGGTTGTTTGGTATTGAATTTGGCGAAAATCCATCGAGGGATTAAAATTTTATGAAATTTTCAATTAAAAAAAAAAAAATAGCGTAAACGCACTAGCCTGTGCAATTTGTAAGATATTGTGCTGAAACTTTGTACAGAGCTAATATAGCTATCGAGGTTGTTCGCTATTAAATTTGGCAAAAATTCATTAAGGGATTAAAATTTTATGCAATTTTTGATTTTTTGAAAAATAGCGTTAACGCTTTGACTTGTGCAGTTTTTAAGATATTGGACTGAAACTTTACACAGAGCTAATATAGCTATCGAGGATGTTCGTTATTAAATTTGGCGAAAATCGATCGAATGATTAAGATTTTATGAATTTTTTTTTTTAAATAGCGTGCTTTATTTTCGGCTATTTGCGAGATATTGTACTGAAATTTTGTACACATCCAAAATAGTGACCAAGGTTGTTCGCTATTGAATTTAGCAAATATCAAATTTAGCAAGAAGTACATTTGAAAGAATTTCGCAAATTTGCACGTTGATTACTCATGTTTTTCGATAGTTAATAAAGCTTCCTTTATGAGGAAACCGAATTTGATTACCATACTTTGTGATAAGGGAAGCTATATGTGATTGAGATGAGGAAGCAATGTGCAAATGTCTAATTTGCAGGTATTTTTAATATGACTACGAACGACAGTTTCTTTTCACTTTCTTTCGATCTCGCGGCGGAGAACGAGGTGCTGCTTCCGTCCGTTGCGGGGTTCCACGTGGAATTTCCGCGGACCTCGAAGAATTCTTGTGAGAAACCTCATAAGCGCGTACACATATGCATACATATACATATATATGAGGCATTCCACACCGATTCGACCTGAGTTTGACCCTTCACCTCTTCAATTTTATCCGCGATTTTTTATGGTTTTGTAGTATATCTGAAAAGCACTCAGGATTTTTTTCAGATTTTTTTGGAGCGGTTTGACTTAACTTTAATTTTATAAACAAATTATTTTTCGTCCAAATTTAAAAATGTAAAAAAAAATCACAAAAATCCCTTTTTTAATGTGAAAATTAAGTTTCGAGTATTGAGCCAAAAGGGGCAGGGATTTCCTTCTGTTTCAAACAAACAATTTTTTTTAAAGAAAGAAAAACTTAAATTGAGTGGGCCCTCATCCAAACATTTTTGTATGAATTGAAGGTGTTTAAAAAATGTTTGGATAAGGGCTCACGGCTCACTCAATTCAGGTTCCTCCTTCTATTTAAAAGAAAAAAAATCGAAAAAGTTTATTACAAGCAGAAGGAAACTCCTGCCCACTTCGGCTCAACGCTTGAAATTTTTCATTAAAAGAACGGGATTTTTGTAATTTATTTCAGATTTTTGAATTTGCGCTAAAAATAATTTGTTTCTAAAATTATAGCCAAGTCGAATCGCTCCAATAAATCTGAAAAAAATTCTGAATGCTCTTCAGAGGTACTACGAAACCGTAAAAAAATTGCGAACAAAATCGGAGAGGTGAAGGGTCAGACCCAGGTCGAATCGTGTACGGAATGTTCCATATATATGAAAGTCTTTTGCATATTAGAATCGGGGGAACGCTTTGAAACGAGAGATATTGAAAGAACCAAAATGGCGATCTATCAGGTCGATGCTCTTAGCGATTCCAGCACGGTTTAAAGAATGGAGGGACGATAGAAGGGAGGGGATAAATTTCTTCATCGAACGTTGCGGTCAGAGTGTGGCGTGGGTGTCGTCATCGTCAATGCCAAAATCATTTCAAAATCGACGGTAAGTTTCGTAACGAGAAGTAAATTTGATATGGGCGCCATTTAATCGACGGGCCCGTAGTAAAAAACTCCATTGAATCGCCAATGGCAACCAATGGTCCTCATACGACTCCATTGGACAATGAATGGGGACCCATTGAGATTTCCGCATTTGTCAATGGCGTACAGGGCTGACCATTGATCAGTGAATGGGTATCCATTGAACATCAAATGCGGATGAATCGAATGATCATCATTACTCAATGAAGCTCATTGGAAAGCCAATGCGGATGAATCGAATGATCATCATTACTCAATGATGCTCATTGGAAAGCCAACGCGGATGTATCGAGCGATCAGCATTGCCCAATGGTGTCCATGGGAAGGTAAATGCTGATGAACGAAATGATCCGCTTTACCCAATGATGTCCATTGGAAAGTCAATACGGATGAACTGAAAGATCAGCACTTCCCTCAGATGTTCATTGGAACCCAAATGCGGCTAACGATGAAATGATCAGCATTTACCAAGGATACCCATTGAATAATAAGTAACTACGAATTATACAATGATCAACATTTATCAATAATGTCACTTCATTGATGACTGATCGAATGATGAGCAACATTCGTTAACGATGTTGCAATCCATATTCGAGGTTCAATGCTGAACAATTGAACCCATCGATCGATGAGAATTTTTCCGAATGCGATATTTCTCAAATTAATAAAATTAAGTAAGAGTAGATGACGCTGATTCTCATATATGAACCAAATATTTTCTTCAATTGTAATAAATGCTGATGATTATATCAATGGTCAATTAATATTAGCGTAAGCTCGGAAATTATTTGAAAGTAATTTAAAAAAAAAATATATTATAAACTGCTCATCAAGTACGCGTACGTTTGGGATAAATGATTTTTAAAACCGTTTATTTTTAACATATACACATAATTTTATCAGTCCTTCTCAACCCGATTTGTGAGAGGAGAAACGTATATACTTTCATTATCAATCGTCATCTGAATACACTTACAATCTATTTTCTAAATTCTGAGCTTCAATAATTTTTATTAAATGTAATAATATATATAATGCGTATATAATTATTGGTCGTTATGCTAATATTAGCATTATGATTAACCTTACTTACTAATATCTTATATCATTTGATTATTTAATGCGTAATTCCATGTATATATAGTAATCATATGAAAGAATCTCCATTGATGATCCCATTTATTCCCCATTGCCCACAAAAACCAATGGAGGTGAATGGCGAATTAACTAGGGAGATTGTCTCCATTGAATCCCCATGGGATAATCACCATTCCGTTTCAAATGGGGAATTCAATGGCGAAAATGTCCTTCGAAAATTCGGCATTCATATCCATTGGTTTTGTGGGCAATGGGGTATGAGTGGCGAACAGCAATGGAGATTCTTTCGTATAGTAAAAACTCCATTCATCGCCATTGAAAAATCCCCATTCATTCCCCATTGCCAAAATAACCAATGGGGATAAATGCCGAATTGCCAAAGGGGATTGTCTCCATTGAATCCCCATTAGATAATCCCCATTCCGTTTCAAATGGGGAATTCAATGGCGAAAATCCCCTTAGGCAATTCGGCATTCATCTCCATTGGTTATTTTGGCAATGGGGAATGAATGGGGATTTTTCAATGGCGACGAATGGAGTTTTTTACTACGGGGGGGCTATTTGCCAGTCGCAATAGACTTCCCTCCGTCTCTTAAGGTACTTGAATCTAACGAATTTGAAAGAAATATTATCTATGGATCTCGCACTATGATCTCAATCATTTTAGCCGAATTTTTTTTCATTACATATACACGTTACGTGCATAAAGGTGCTATATACATTTGCAGCTAAGAACGGTCGCAAGATCTCGGTAGACCGGTCTCGTGACTCTCATGAGAGTATCGAGCCCGCTCTGATATTATACCACGCGCTGTGTAGTTATATACACATCGATGTGTAGAGAGGGGTCTCATAGGAATTGTGACAATGAACCAGATAACTGCTTTAGTATGTCTAGGTTAGTAGTTACAACTTTATATACTTATACATATCTCCGTGTGTCGCGCGTGGCAAGGATGTTCATTGATATGGGCACAGAGTTCCCTTCATTTGAGCCATGATGTACATTTAAATAATTTATGTTTTTTTTTTTCAATCAAGAAACTCTCGTCATTGTAACATTGTTATATGAAAATGGGCAATTCCGTTTAATTCACTTGTCGATGCGAAAAGGTATCTACGACCCGCAACTTGACGTATAAGTACGATTGTATCAGAGAGCGACGTCATCTTTTTATAATCCACAAGTTAATTGCATATTTATTACGCGCGAAGAGTGCGTTGGCGAGGCATTATAGCATTATGCGCGTGTATGGCAATGATCCACATATTTCTCAACGAAGATCGCGCAGAATCGTGATCGTCCTCTCTCATCATTAGCACAAAAGACAAAGGCGGATTTACCTTGTTGGCCGCCCTAGGCCTCAAAATTTTGCCACCACTTTTCAATAAAAAATCTAAGAAGAAAAGGAATTTCTTGTCAAATGAAAATACTGATATGTATTATATGAGGAATTCCACGTCAAATTACGCGGTCATCGGCCTGACCCCCTCGGATTTTGATGTCCAATGAATTGTTGGTTACGTTTGGCCCAAAATATGACCTCAAATTTTTAGAAAATTTTATTTAATTTTTTAGGCGTTGCCCGAGCTAAAAAATCATTAAATTGTGGGAAAACATAGAGAGGGGCCTTTTTCAAATTAATGAAATTTTTTCACAGAAACTAGGGCCCAAAACCGATATTTTCGTCATAGTTCGATAACGGGTCAAAAATAATTACTATTTTTTTTGTATTTTAATTTTTTTTTAATAATTTCTTATTTTGATTTTTTTTCTTGGTTTAAGAGTGAAACAACAACATTTTTCGAAAATTTATTAATAAATTAAATTGAATTGAATTTATTAATTAAAAAAAATAGTAATTATTTTTGGTCCATTATCGAACTACAACGAAAATATCTGTTTTAGGCTCTAGTTTCTGTGAAAAAATTTCGTTAATTTGAAGAAGGCCCCTCTTTATGTTTTTGGTAAATTTAATGTTTTTTTAGCTCGGGGAACCCCTAAAAAATGAAATAAAATTTTTTAAAAATTTGAGGTCCTATTTTGGGCCAAACGAAACCCACAATTCATTGGACATCAAAATCCGAGGGGTTCAGGCCGATTACCGCGTGATTTGACGTGGAATGCCCCATATACATGATGATAAACTATGTTTTATATTGGAGCACTCCGAAATTGCATTTTTTTTCTATAGATTTCGTTGCTCTTTCAGATTCTTGTATTTTGTGAAAATAAATCAAAATTCCTGGGGGAAAATAAAACAAAGTTCCCAAAAACTTGTTGCTCTTCTGCATTTATTTCATGGGAATATCATATTTCGATTCAACTACGGTTCGGAAAAAAATTCCTCTCTTTTTATTAAGGCCAGTCTAGGATTTTCAAAAAATCGATTTTTTTTTTGTTAAAAATGTGGTTTAGTATGTATAGAATTATATTCGTATTCCAGTGCATCCGCAGCGAGCTTTCTACAAACTTTAAACGCGTTTATCTCAGTACTACATTTTTGAAGTCGGCCGAATTCATGTCTCAAGCAAATTTCAACCGATTCATTTGAAATTTCAACTGTACATTCAAAATAACGCTCTCAAAAGTACTGCGTAGGATTTTCTCATTATATTGCACAGTTCCTTTTTTATAAACAATTTCTTGACGATTTTCTCATGCTATTTTATGGTTTCGCTGAAAAAAATCACTACATATGCCCTTTTTTGGTCCTGTAGAGTGGCCCCCCAGATCATTTGTACATCACCTAAAACGAATTTAAAAAAAAAACCGTTTTGGAAGTGATTTGACCTTGCTTTTTAGACTGTTTTTTCCCCCATTTAAAATACATGGGAATTGTGCGTTTTTTGCATTGTATTTTATTTCTTCTACCAAAAAATTATTAAAAATAAAACAATCATTGATTCAGCTTCAAATAAAGTTCCTTTCAAAGGAAACATTTTTTACTTGGCGACAAATAATATAGTGATCATTTGCACAAGCTTTAAAAACCTACAAACATTTTTAATTTTTAATTTTCGGCAAATCATTAATACCTAATAAATCTTAATCTTATATAATCTTAACAAATTTTATAACTTGAATAGTGAGGAACAAATAATATGTTTTTCAAATTAGTCAAGTAAAATTTACTTTTTTGAAACTTATATTATTTAAATATAATGATTTTTTTCAAACGATCCTATTTTATAAGTATAATGTATTTCACATTTTCCTAATCTTCCTGAGCCCGTTTTTCGCGTATAATAAAAGAATAATTGCAGTACTTGTTTGTTTGTTGCTAATTTGTTACCATCAATTTTTTCTGCGACGTCACCTAACAAATATATTAAATTTCTGAGAGACAGGATGTTCGCGAAAATGGCGTCGTACTGATGAGAAGGAGGCTCGCCGCGCTTGAAGCGCTCACAGCGCTGCGCTCTGAAAATAGAAAGCTCTTAGTCAAATTCCGCGATTTCCCGCTGTGTGCGCTGTGAGTCACGTTCTCATCGATACGGACGCCATTTTTATAGAATTAAAATTCTCGAGCATCATGTCTCTCAGAAATTTATTATTAATATATCTGTTAGGTGACGTCACAGAAAAAATTGATGGTAATGAACTACCAAAAAACAAACAAGTATTGCAATTATTATTCTATCATACGCGAACAACGGGCTCAGGAAGATTAGGAAAATGTGAAATACATTATATTTATAAAATAGGATCGTTTGAAAAAAATCATTATAAATAAATTAATTAAATGTAAAAAAAGTAAATCTTACTCAACTAATTTGAAAAACATGTTATTTGTTCCTCACTATTCATGTTACAAAATTTGTTAAGATTATATCAGATTAAGATTCATTAGGTATTAATGATTTGTCGAAAATAAAAAATAAAATTTTTTGTAGGTTTTTAAAGCTTGTGCAAATGATCACTATATTATTTTTCGCCAATTAAAAAATGTTTCCTTTTAATGGAACCTTATTTGGAGCAGAATCAATGATTGTTTTATTTTTAATAATTTTTCGTTGGAAGAAAAAAAATACAATGCAAAAAACGCAAAATGCCATGTATTTTAAATGGGGAAAAAACCGTCTAAAAGGCAAGGTCGAATCATTTCCAAAACGGGGGGAGAATTAAAAAACCGCCGACTTGGGAAATAACGGACACCCTAATATACAGGGTGTTCCAGGAATGAAGTGCAATACCGTGAGGGCAGATTCGTGACGTAATATCGAGTAGAAAAGTCTTTCGCCATTTATTGATATTTTTAACCCCTCAATTGTTATTAATTATTTAAATTAATAACAATTCAGGGGTTACGAAAATCAAAAAATGGCAAACGACTTTTCTATTCAATATTACGTTAATAATTAATAAAATTAATAACAATTCAGTGGTTCAAAATATCGAAGAATGGCAAAGGACTTTTCTACTCCATATTACGTTAGTAATTAATTAAATTAATAACGATTTTAGGGGATCAAAATATCAAAAAATGGCAAAGGACTTTTCTCCTCGATATTACGTCACGAATCTACCCTCACTGTATTGCCCTTCATCCCTGGGACACCCTGTATACATATCGCTATAAATAAATCGTCTGTAACGAACGTAATCGCTCGGCATTATAGTCGTTATTTTTCTGTGTGTATGTGTGTTTTTTTTCACGATCAAGTTTGCTCGGTGTGGCTAGGCTATATAGTCATGTCGCTGACACTGGCATTGGCCTACTCTCTCCGGCACAGCGGCAGTAACCATACTTATATATGTCCATATATATACACGTATATATATATGATACAGTATTGGTAAAGTAGTAGTAGTTGTATTTAGCAGTAATATGCGAGTAAAACATTAGTAACAGAGAGAGCACCGACGTAGTTCACTCTCAAACTTGTCACCTCATTCTGAGTAACGTTCTCACTCTCTTTTGCGTATTTCTCGCACTGTAATATATACCTCTATATATATTTCTACATCGTTCGCTATCACGAAAACAATGTTTGATGCTTTAAATTTCGTTTATCCGTCCATCTTGAACCAAATATACAATTCTAAACCCCCATAAACAATTTTTGAATATTCGTTGCATTAAATATCCCAATTCCAACATTTCATTTTCTTTGTGGGTATAAAATAAAATATATTTCTCATGGCAATCATGAACAATCATGCTAAAAGTCGGGGGAATATTTATCATAAAAACAATTTCAGTTGAATCCAAAAAATGTCACTTTTGAGATTTTTTATTAATTTAAAGGATTAAATATGTTGTGATCGACTAGATTTTTATTTCAACGTCAGTCAACGTTAGACATTGATTCGATTTAATTATATCGCTGACGATTCAGATAAGTCCTATTTAATATTCAAATGGGAAATTGAAATCACCTGATTTCTCCGGTTGTCTTTAAAATGGGACAATAATTGACCCAGATTATTTTCCGTGACTCTTATCAGGATTGGTGGATGTAAATGGACAAAGAATCATCGATGATCCTCAAATATTGATTTCACGGATTTATCGATGATTCTCTTCATCCTGAAATTTGGAAATCGATCGTTGAAAATTGTTCTTGATCGAAAATTGTCCCACTTCATACTCTGAAATATATTCGCGATTATTATACGGATTATGACTGTATATGAACAGGATACAAGGATATGAAAATATCGGTGAATATGAACATTTGCTGCGATTTTGTTCATCGCGATGGAGGACGAAATCAACGACGACGTAAAGAAAGAGCGTTCCCGGGAGACTCGTACAGCTCTCCCTGCTTTCACCTGACATTATATAGCGAGAAATATATACACACACAGGCAAAAACATCGCATGTGTTGGAAAAAGAGGGAAGAGTCCTCGATATCCTCTCAACACTCGCTCTACCATTGCGAGAACGGATTCACGACTTTTACCCTTGGCCTCTGCTTCAACATACACATATTTTTCTCTCTCGCACTCTCCTGCTGAACTCTCTTTTGGATTTATGTATTGATACAATCATATATATAGTGCTAGTGTGTATGGGTGCGAGGAAAAAGTTTTTGCGGACCGAAAAACCTCCGGTGAGTTCATTGACACGTAATTCAACCTCTCATGGGTCATTGACAATGTGTCTTCATTCCCTGCCAAAAATTTATACATTCATCTCACTATAAAATTCCTTCTGGCATTGAGGCAGATCATTATCCTCGAGAAGATGCTTAAGCCTCACTTGACAAACTGGGGTACAAAACACCTCAGGCCTGAATTTCCTTAATTTTGAGTACCTAAATTTGAAAAATAGGACCTATAAGAAAATCTGTCATTAGCTCGAGGATGCCACTACTCTTTCAAGCTTATAGCATCAGTCTGAGACAATAAGTTTTTATGTAGTAGCGGTCCAAAGTCGAGTGTGTCAAGTAAGGTCGAGTGCGAAAATTTGGTCCGAATTTTTTTCCTGTTATATTATTTCACTATTACTATTTTTTTCTCGTAGAGCTATGTATTAAGCAAACCCCGTTCAATTTTTAACAATTTTTGTCGAAGAATAAAAAAGATATGATTTTTTTTCGTAAATGTTGTCATATTTTCAGTTTTTTTAGATACTTAAATTTTTTAATCACATTTAACACAATGAGAAAAAAGTTCAGTTAAAACAACTAAATCCATTTAGTTGAAAAAAATGTAGTTGTTTCAATATTAATTTGTTTGAAATAATGAAACTATAATTAATTCAACAAATCGATTTGGTATAACCATAAGATATGAGGTGAACAAAATTATTTGGTGAATTTCCAGATACAGTTTAGTCCAATTTACACGTTACTGAGTTGCTGTACAGACACATTTCGTTGATTTCTAGTATATTTTAACTTGATAAATTTAGCTGTAACAAAAAAACAATTCGTATTTTCAATCACACAATTTATTTGATACAAAGATATTTATTTGATTGAACTGAAACTTTGTCCATTCAAGCAACGATTTAACCGATTTAACTAAAACTTCCACTGCATCTTTGTTGAATTACCAAAATGATCTCATTGAACGTCCGGAAACAAATATTTGGTTGAGTTAAACAAATTTTTGCATTTTCAACAAAAAATTGTTCTCAGTGCATTGATATTTTACTATAAATCCTGTATAACTTTGAGAAGTAACCTCTTGAGAAGGTCTAAATAATTTGCAAGTTAAAATATTAAATGGTATATTTTTCATAAGAATTTGTATCGCTGGGGTACAAATGACCCCAGCGCGTCAAGTACGTTGTTCTGCTAAAGTGTGTCAAGTAAGGGTTAAAAAGGATATATTGTGTTCCAATTGTGCGTTAAAAAAATCAATCACGCACGAGTGCAAATTTTTCACCGAAAAAAAACTTTCAACGCAATCATGTTATTTTATTACTTGATCATGTTCTGCTGGAGAGGTTTTTCTATGCAATATCGTTGATGAATTGTGATGGTTGATTTTTCGTAATTCTGGCCCTTCACTCTAAGGCCCGAATTTTAAGATCTTAAGATCTATCTCAAGATCAAACTTTCCATTGAACTTAAGATCCAACTTAAGTTCCAATTTAAGATGAATCTTAAGTTTGAACTTAAGTGTCATTATAAATTCATACTTAAGTTCAAACTTTAGTCTGAACTTTGGACAAATTTAAGATTAACTTAAGTTAAACTTAAATTTGGTTTGAAGTTTATACTTAAGATCCATCTTGAGCTTAAACTCAAGTTCGATCGAACTTAAGTTCAAACTCAAGATGGATCTTAAGATCAAACTTAAAACCAAATTAAAGTTTAAACTTAATATCGATCTGAAGCTCGCACTAAAGTTCGAACTTAAGTATGAACTTGTAATGATACTTAAGTTCAAACTTAAGATTCATTTTAAACTGGAACTTAAGTTCGATCTTAAGTTCCAACTTGAATTCAATGGAAAGTTTAATCTTAAGTTTGATCATAAGATCGACCTTAAGATAAATCTTAAGAACTTAAAATTCGGGCCTAAGTTGGAGTTGAAAAGAAATCATCGGCCATATTTCATTGAATTCAGAAAAATGTCAAATAACCGATATTTCGAGATCCATCACGCTATTTACTTAATGAATGGGCTTGGATTCATTCCAATGTTTTAAATGTAAGACAATTATGAAAATTGCGTAAAATCCATCTCAATATGGCAGATTTTAAATTTTGGCACGCGTATCCCGGATATGGCTGCCAAAAGCGTGTTGGACTGAACATTTTTCCGGAAACATGGAAGGACGGATTAATTTTTCGACATTTTCAAGATTCCCGGTGGAAATTAAAAAATGTCAGAGAAACCATTAAATAATTTGTTTTATCGCTCTACTATTATAAAATTTGAAGAAAATCCTGCTTTCAAAATTTTTCCAATCATTTAACGATTTAAATTCATTCATTCAATGAATCATTCCATCCGGGGTATTTGTTAATATTAATTTTCTTCATTTTAATTTCTGAATAAAGAACAATCGAAAAAACTTGCGACTCTCGCCGTACCTCAAAAAACAATGCGCGGATTCGCTGTATATCTATGGAAACGGTCTCGTTTGCGCCACAAAAATTGTAGATCGCTGTCCATTCATATTTACATATAATGTATTCTCGCGTTAAAAAGTCGAGCGGGAAAAAAATCAAAAGAAGATCGCGAGAATTTTGCGCTCGCGCGCGCGAAGAGATCGCGATATTGCTTCGCTCTTTCCGCGGGTTCGAAACTGGAAAGCCCGCGCGCTCGCGATCTCTCATTCACGAGAGCGCAAGGTGGCGCCCAGCTTTTCTCTCCTTTGCACACTCGCGAAAGGCTCGTTACTCTCATCCGCGATCCTGATTCATCGGCTTCATTCGAGAGAGGCGCCCGATCAGAAAAGTCTTTTCACCGTCTCCCTGCCATCTTCATTTCCCGATGTTTACAGGCTTTTTTCTGCACAACATTTCCAGCTCGCAAAGCCGATCGCATCTTGCACGCATTTCGCTCGTGTACTCATCAATGAGAGAGAGAGAGAGAGAGAGAGAGAGAGAGAGAGAGAGAGAGAGAGAGAGAGAGAGAGAGAGAGAGAGAGAGAGGGAGAGAGAAGAACGAGATCGCTCTTTCTGTTATGAAAGTGCTGATTCTCGCGCTCGTGACAAAAGTAGAGCACGAACGACACAACAAAGTTGCTACTTTTATTTATAATCGACCGACTTTATATTCCCACGTGTGCACGATCGAAAGAGGGCGAATGACAGGTTTCACTTAACGCTCTGACGAGATAAGAAATTTTATTGGGGTGGTAAAAGACAAAGAGAGAGAGAGAGAGAGAGAGAGAGAGAGAGAGAGAGAGAGAGAGAGAGAGAGAGAAAGAGAGAGAGTCAACAAAAGAGAATGAACCGTCAATCACGAAATGTAAATTAAATGCATGTTTATTTTCTTTTTTTTTCAAAAGACTGAGAAAACAATATATTTCTATGTACCAGGATTTGTTAACTGTTAACGAAGTTGGATATGGCGAAATAAATATTTTTTAACAGTTAATAAATTAGTTTGAGGCGACGAATTTTGTAACGAATTTTGTAACAGTTAAGTACAGTTGACATAATATTGATTAGTTTTTCAAGAAAGATTTACAACTTTTATCCTGCTTTCGATAATTCGGAGGACATCTTTTTCATTAAAATGTTATTTATAATTATCGTTATTCAATTATATTTTCCCTCCTAATATTCCTCCCTAATATTAATTTCCCTCTTGACTTGTGGCTGGATAAACAGATACATATTTCTAAATCAGCACGGTTAACTTATCAAAAATGTGCAAGTATAATTTAATTAACCTATTAACATATTCGGAGAAAGGCAGATTTTTCTCCATTTCTAATACAAGGCGAAAATTTGCTTAATGGAAAATAGTGAATAGATTTCAAAATAAACCCAAGACAACAATAGCGCATTGATTTGCATTTGTTTGATTTTTTCGATGAACAATAACGAATTGATTGATTGAATAGCAAGACAACCAACGAATTGATTTTTCGATTTTTGTTTTAAAATGAAATTCCCGATTCTTACTCCCATTCTCAAGACACAACATTCGAATTGCTGCGGAGAAAAAAACATAGGACGAAAAACTCAGACTCGAGAAGACCTGCAAAATTAACTTATCAAAAATGTGCAAGAATAATTCAATTAACATACTCGGAGAAAGGCAGATTTTTCTCCATTTCTAATACAAGGCCAAAATTTCGTTAATGGAAAATACTAAATAGATTTCGAAATGAACCCAAGACAATAATAGCGAATTTTGATTTATTTGGTTTGATTTTTTTTGATGAATTGATTGATTGAATGGCAATACACAATCAGCAAATTGATTTTTCTATTTTTTTTTTTTTTTTTTTTTTCAAGATGGAATTCCTGATTCTTTTTCCTATTCTCAAGAGTGAACATTCGAATTGCTGCGGTGAAAAAAAAATGGACAAAAAAGTTGGACTCAAGAAGACCTGCAAAATTTTACGAGCACACCTCTCTCGATGTATAGTGTTACATTTTCCTCTCGCGGTTACTCACCTCATCATCGTGGGGATTTTCATTCGTCTCGTATATCGTTTCTCTTAACCCATTGAAACCCTCTCTCCCTCTCGTAGACCTAGATACGTTAAAGCTCTCTGGTATACATAATTTCATGCACAAGATATCCGTGATAAACATTACAAACAGATTATGTATATTAGACTGATTCAAAAAGAGCGACTATTTTTTGTTTTTCGAAATAACATATTAAATACTTTTGGGGAGATGAAAAAAGATGCCTTTTGAAAGCGGGGCTCTTAATATAAATATTTAGATATGTCTCATCGCAAATTTCTATTTCCCATTTAAATAACACAGGAAATAAAAATTCAAACTTTGAAATTTTATATCCCGGTTTCAAGTCAATGTACCAAAATGAACGATACATATGCTTATAGAGAATTGAATGCTCTACAAAAAAAGATTCCTTATGATTTTTCGATAAACTCACTCCTTCAAAAGTTATTCAAGGTTAAAGTTAAATTTAGAGTAAATTTCACTTTTTTTTTAGTTTCCGGCAAAATGTTGAAACTTATTACTAAATATCGTAAAATCTTTCTTGAAATGACCCATATTTACAGTCTAATATACATATGAGGCATTCCACGGCATTTCGATCAAAATCTTACCTTGATGATTTGGAATGATTTCCATTTTCCTCTAAATTTTTTATATAAATAAGAACATTGAAAGAAAAAATTCCAAATTTTTTCAGAATTTTTTGGTCACGCGTTTATTGGATTTATTTTTTTTTTTGAAAAAAAACTTTGTAAAATCTGAAAAAATTCAGAAAAATCTAATACAATATTTAAAAAAATTTACTCATAGAGTATTAGAATCTCCATTTTAGAATAAAGCCCAAAAATTTTGTTATATTTTATTAGATTATTCTGAATTTTTCAGATTTTACCAAAGGGTCCCTTTAGAAAAAAAAAAATCCAAAGAACGCGTGACCAAAAAATTCTGAAAAAATTTGGGAATTTTTTTTTAATATGTTTTTTTAATATAAAAATTAAGAGAAAAATCTAAATCATCAATTCCGATCAAAATCTTGCCTTGATGATTTCGATTTTCCTCTAAATTTTTTATAGAAAAAAAACACATTGTAATACATTTTTTCAAATTATTTCAGAATTTTTTGGTCACGCGTTCTTTGGATTTTTTATTTTTATTTTTAAAAGGAACCTTTTTGTAAAATCTGAAAAAATTCAGAATAATCTAATAAAATATAACAACATTTTTGGGCTTCATTCTAAAATGGAGATTTTAATACTCTATGAGCCAAATTTTTTTTTATTTTTTTTATTTGACTCATAAAGTATTGAAATCTCCATTATGGAACAAAGCCCAAAAATTTTGTTATATTTTATTAGATTTTTCTGATTTTTTTCAGATTTTAAAAAGTTGTCCCGTTTAAAAAAATAAATAAATAAATCCAAAAAACGCGTTACTGAAAAATTCTGAAAAAATTTGGGAAATTGTTTTTCAATGTCCTTATTTATATAAAAAATTAAGAGGAAATTCGAAATCATCAAGGTAAGATTTTGATCGAAATACCGCGGAATGCCTCATATATATTAGAACGTAAATAACTTTTGAAGGAGTGAGTTTATCGAAAAATCAAAGAGATCTTTTTTGTAGAGCGTTCAATTCCCCACAAGAATACGTATCGTTCGATTCGGTACATTGACTTGAAGCCGGGATATAAAATTTCAAAGTTTGTAATTTTTTTTTCCTGTGTTATTTCACTGGGAAATAAAAATTTGCAATGAGACATATCTAAATATTCATATCGAGAGCTCTGCTTTAAACAGGCATCTTTTTTCATCTCCCCGAAAGTATTTAATACGTTACTTCGAAGAACAAAAAATAGTCGTTTTTTTTTTAAATCAGTCTAATGTTATATCTATATAGATTACAGGAGAGCGTATGGAAAAGTAAATTCCGCTCTTTCTTATCGCAACTTCTTAGCGCGTATTTGTGAGGGGCTCGTGAATGTTTGTGTGTGCGATGCTGCTCTTCTTGGACCGGGAGAGTAAAAGATCGAGGCCTCTCATCGGGAGGCCCACGGCGGGAAAGCAAGCGAATCGCGTTTGTGTATTTAAAGTATTTATGTGTAACGAGGTACATACACGAGTAAGATCGGCGACAAAACATCGAGGTGTCCGCGTGTGTAATCGTCGATCACGGAGAGGCGAGATCGGCAATCGAAAGAAAGAGAGAGAGAAAGAGGAGAAACCGCGACTCGTCTTCGGCGCCGCGGAAAAAAAAAGCAATCGCGAGCGCCTCTCACACTCCCGGTCCAAAGAAGAAAAGAAGATGATCGCAGTGAGAACGCGTTTCGTGCGGCCTCTCCCAGTTTCCATTTTTTTTTTCCTTTTTTACCTTTTCACCAGAACGCTTTTCATTTGCGATCCGCCCTCGGACGTTTCGCTGCGGATTTCTCTTTCCTTCTTTTCTCTTTTTTCAGCTTTTCTTCGTCAGAGCATCATCGATATAAAGTGGCGCGTATCGCGAGAAAAACTTTTAATCGTCGAAGCAAAACCCTCCTTTTCCCGCGCCCGACTCGAGAAATTAAAATAAAAAGAGAGCCTGATAAACTTCGTGAAACGATCGGACGACATGTTCTTGTCCTTTCTTCTTCATTCGATTTTATCGGGTCAAAGAAATTTCTCGATATATTCGAAAAATCCTTTTTCTCTAATCCGCCCTCTCTCCCGCGCTTTTTTTTAAATTCCTTTCTCGTCCCGGTTCCGCGGCGAGTTCATTGACGCGAGATCGGAGCCGATTTCGCAAGAGAAAATAAGAGCCTCTCTCGTGTGAATGTGTCTGCTTGTGTGTGTGTTTGTGGTACCGGCCAAGAGGCATCGCCTGAGCACCAGAATGCGCGCCTTTTTCTTTCCGGTAATTAAATTTGTATAATGTACATGTAAACACAATTGTCCAGGGTTAATCTTGTCGTTGACCGAATCATAAGTGCATGCATTGACATGCTGCTGGAAAAGTGTCGTAAGCTCGATAATTAAACGCGCAATTTATTTCAGTGAGATTTGCATCGTTCTTCTTCGGATTAGAAATACACTTCGCAATCGATAATTTGACATGATCGATGGATACGCGGTGAATTCGCATTTGGAACAGAGAAAAAATGATCAGATTGCTTGGATCGAAATATAAATGGACGATAGAACAAATTTTCATAGTCCAGTTAATGAAAACATCAGGAGAAAATTTTGAGGAGAGAATGGTTAGAAACATTTTTCATGATTTTTCTCATTGAAAGTTTGATATAATCGTTTCTCTCGATCGTATTTAATTAGGGGCATCTTTGCGGTGATCGAGCCTTTGAGATGGCTCGGAACGAATTATGGGAAGCAAAAAATTTGAACTGATTTACTTTTTGTACGACATTATCTAGTCCATGAAGGATTTTTCGAAGCATCGTTTCGGATAAAAAATTAGCGCAATCGAGAGCGAGAGAATCGATACTTTTTGTTGGTTACTGAAAGAAGACTTCCGGAATGCCAAAAATGAGTACTGCAAACAAAAAAAAGTATTTTACAAAGGTCGATTATATCAGTTCCACGAGGAAGAAGCAAACGCGGGTTCATCGTGCAATATCACCGATGAATGAATTTAGGCCGACAAAAATTAGAGCACACGATTTTTACGATATTAAGACTTACATATTTGTACAAAAAATTTTAACTTACTCGATATTTTTCCTCTAAAATGCACCAATGAAACTTTTATAACAAGGTGGGGCTTCCTTGGACTATTTTTATGCATTTTCAAGCACAAAACCAACATTTTTGTGATTCCACTTTCTTAGCCAAATTAATCAGGATGTGAATGATTTCAGGACCCGAGTCCTTAGTAATTCTCAAGCCTTCCCCAGTAATATAAGAAATACCTAATATCTGCCCTCAGTAATCTCACTCCCAATGAAGGTAAAATCCAAAAAAGAAAAAATAATTTATTACACAACACTGAGAAAACAATGTACCATGGTTAGGTAACCGTTAACAAATGCAAAGTTGAATATGGCGAAATCAATTATTTGTTAACAGTTACTAAATTATTTTAACTCAAATAAAATATTTCCTAACGACTAAAAAATTTTGTAACAGTTGAAGAATATTTAAGTAAAAGTGCCAACCAAATATATTTCTTTACTACAAATAAACTGTTTTCTCAGATGTAATTGTATTCATCATCATGAAAAATAAAATACCAATAAATTTCACAAATTCCTTTGATTTATTATATATGGGGCATTTCACATCAAATCACGCGGTCATCAGCCTGACCCTCTCGGATTTTGATGTCCAATGAATTGTGGGTTTCGTTTGGCCCAAAATATGACCGCAAATTTTTTGAAATTTTCATTTCATTTTTTAGAGGTTGCCCGAGTTAAAAAAATCATTAAATTGAGGGAAACTTGAAGAGAGGCCTTTTTTAAATTAATGTAATTTTTCCCACAGAAATTAGGGCCCAAAACAGATATTTTCGTCATAGTTCGATAGTGGTCCAAAAATAATTACTATTTTTTTAGTATTTTTTTTAAAACAAATTCTTATTTTGATTGTTGCTTGTAATGAGAATAAAAACAACAACAAAATTTATCTAGTGAAACTTGATTTTTTTTTCTTGGTTTAAGTGTGAAACGACAACATTTTTCGAAAATTTATTAACCTCGACGACCTGAAATAAAACGCATGATTGAAACGCAATTAAAAAATTAAAAATTAAAAAAAATACTAATTATTTCTGGCCCTTTATCGAACTACGACGAAAATATCTGTTCTGGGCCCTAGTTTTTGCCAAAAAATTTCATTAATTTTAAAAAGGCCCCTCTTTATGTTTCCTTCGATATAATGATTTTTTAGCACGGGCAACCTCTAAAAAATGAAATAAAAATTTCTAAAAATTTGAGGTCATATTTTGAGCCAAACGAAACCCACAATTCATTGAACATCAAAATTCGAGAGCGGGGTCCGGCAGATGACCGCGTGATTTGACATGGAATGCCCCATATATTTACACTGTTAAAAAAGATATGAAATTTACGACATTTTGAATATACTGAAATTCGCAAGCACGGAATATGAAATTCAAATTCATGCACAAGTATATAGTCAATTAAAGGAGAGACATTAATTTCAATATACTATTTGAAATTTAATATGCACGGGGTCGAATATTAAAATACGTTTGTAGAATTTTCCTAACATGTAATGTAAAAATAAAACATTTGTCCATGATAATCATCACAACGTGAAATCCTGCTTCATTCATAATGTATTAAGACAATTTTTAATTTTAATTGCAACTGAATGAAAAGTAGGATGCACGTCTATTTATATATGTCTATTCGCACATTTATGTGCATTAAATGAGAGTGTTTAGAAAAAGATCTTCGAGAGGGAAGATCGAAGAAAGCTGATGAAGAAGGAAATTGCTGCACTTTTTGCACCCGGATACATACGCCCAATGACGCACTCGTATAAATCGTCCTTGTGCATGTGTGTGTGTGTAAAAGTTGCTGTGGAATTGCAATAGACGTAAACGTGCAAAAACACAAACCCCGGCGGTCCCGTGGTCCGTGTCTCGCGATGTGTGCGAATGAGAGGCAAGCATCAGGCAAAGAATAATAAAAAAAAGCGTCATCGCGGAATGAGATCGTTTAGGAATTGCACTTTCTTTCACGGCGTTTTGTGCTCGCTTACACGAGCGCGGCGTGCCTATAATACCATCGTAAGTGAAGCCAAAGTGAAGTGCATGTACCAAAGCTATGGTATACAGTCGGTAAGAGCCCGAGAACTTGGCATCGAGTGATGCAGCGAAGGAAGGTGAGACCGAGAGAACGAGGAAATTGTGCGCTCTTTGCGAGCGCGTGCTGCGAGCGCGCGATGCGCATCGAGCGCTGTGCTCACCGCGGTGGAGTAGGCCTGGACGTGTATATGTGCCCCGGGCAAGGCGCATCGACCTCGTGGATGTAGGTCGGTTGTGGGCGCACGCAATCGTCGCAACGATTTTTAAAAAAATCGCCGTCCCACTTGCAAGGAGTACTTTCACGGTCGCTAACCTCGTGGCCACCAGCAGAGAGGCGCGTCGTCGTCGACGACGCCGACGTCGACGGAGACGACGACGAAGACGACGACGACGACGTCGCGCTCGCGAACGCTCCGCGAGATCCGATCCCCTCGCCCCCTTGCTCTTTTTCTTCTCGCGACTCCACTGCCCCCTTTATAAGGGGGGGGGGGGGGCTTCCAGGTTTTACACGGTATATATCGGGTGCCCCCTGCTAGAAAGATCTCGCGCACGTATATACTCTCTCTTGCGAGTATCCTTTAGCATGTGCGATCTGCTCTCTCTCTATTTCTTTTTGCTCTCTAAGACCGGAGAGAAGATATGACTCTTACCACTTGGCACTAATACCCAGGATACAAACTGCAAAAAAATTTTGTATTAAATTTAATTTGAAAAAATATGAAGTTTTTATGTATATATGAAGAGTTCTTTTTCAACCGGGCCACTTTTTTTTCACCCTCTCCAATTTTTTTCAAAATTTGCCAGTTTGAACTATTAGTCAAAAGGAACTTCTGTGATTTTTTTTAGATTTTTTTAGGCGTCCGTTCAGGATTTTTAATTTTTCATTACGAACACTGTATCTCAAAAAACATTCATGAAACAAAAAAAAGCATAAGAATAAAAACCTTTTTATTTTTTTCACTCTATCGAAAAAAATTAAAATCATAATTTTTCTGCATTGAGAAAATTGAAATTTTGCAAAAAAATGAGAATCAATTTTTTTAAACCTAATAACACACTTTCCATTTCGGTACAAATTTTACAGGATGTCTGTCATTGGGTAAAGAGTCTGCGAGAATATTTTCAGAATGGTACCTGCAATGGTTACGATGAAAAAAAATAAAAACCCTGCGAAATCTCATAACCGCATATAGATTTCGCAGGGTTTTTATTTTTCTTTCATCGTAACCATTGCAGGTGCCATTCTGCAATTTTTTCGCAGACTCTTTACCCAATGACAGACATCCTGTAAAATTTGTACCGAAATCGAAGGTGTGTTATTAGGTTTAAAAAAAATTTATTCTCATTCTTTTGCCAAATTTCCATTTTCTCAATGCAGAAAAATTATGATTTCAATTTTTTTCGATAAAGTAGAAAAAATAAATAAGTTTTTATTATCATGTTTTTTTTGTTTGATGAATATTTTTTGAGATAGAGTGTTCGTAATGAAAAATTGAAAATCCTGAATGGACGCCTAAAAAAATCTAAAAAAAAAATCACAGACGTTCCTTTTGACTAATATTTCAAACTGGCAGATTTTGAAAAAAAATGGAGAGGTTGAAAAAAAAGTGGACCGGTTGAAAAAGGACTCCTCATATAGATAGTTTTATCACGAGAGAGCCAGTCATATGAAATTGCGATTTCCTCCCTGTATAACGCTCTCTTTCTATCCCTGCTGTATGAACGAAAGAGGGGTGAAAAGTGTGCAGGATGATCCTTTTTTTATTGCGAAGAAATTGGGGCTCTTGCTCTCCCCCTCTCCCTCTTGTGAAGAATTTGTCATCTGAAAATGTTGCTCTTCACATGATACTCTAACAACGCCAAAATGTCATTCAAGGTAATAGTCCACTGTGACGACCGAAATTGCGACGTTTTTTCATTAATTTTTTTAAATAACAAAATAAAATGCGATCGTTTTGAAATGTTTACATAGTGTTATTTGTATCTTGAAGAGTACAAAAAAAAATTTGTTTACTTAATTTTACATGAATTTGTTTATGATTTTGTACGTCAAAGTGGAGTCCTCGAAAAAAAGGTGACTTGTTTCGGGGAAGCACACAGCCTTCCGCAGTAATCTGGAATAAAAAATCCAAAGAGATTATTGTTTTGTAGGCTTAATTCTAGGTCTATAACCTGTAATATGCATATTTTAATTTAAAAAAACGAAATGGCGGACTCGTGAACAAAAAGATCTTCGAAATCGATTTTTTTTTGGTAAATTGTTAAAAAAAATTCAAACATTATTAAAAAATTGAATGTTTTTGAGATTAGATATTTAGCTATGTGGGTCTAAAATAAGGGGTAAATTTTTTAGCCAAATCCGTTGAAGAGTTTTTAGTCAGTGCTTCCCCGAAGTTTCAAAAACGTAGTTTTTAAGTTTTTACAGTTTACAGTAGCTTTAAAGTTTTGACAACAAATTTTATATAAAAAAATTATACTTCCATTAATCAGCTATGCCTGGTGCTTAGAGCTATCCTTCCGTTTCCTCAACGTTATATCAAATAAGCACAAAGCTCTTTTCATTTCTTCGAGAGATTTACAGATTCTGGTGATTGCCAAACCGTAGTAATTAGTCATTTTTAACAATAACTTATTAGTTAATTGCTCTCTTCTTTTAGCTATAACTTTGAAAATATTTTTAATTTTGGTCTGAACCTTTTAGAGTATATTTTTAAGATATTTTTCTTGCGAAAAATGTACAAAAAAATTAATTTTTTAATCCCGTTACCTTAACGCGTTGACTGTGAGTGACACGCATGGGGGCAAAAAAAGTGCCATTTTTGTGTCATGACACGTATAGGAGCATTTGAAAAACAACCTATTTCTACTGCATCGATTCGATTGTAATTTGGTACATCATGGTTTTTGAGGTCGCTGAATTTGAATTTGACATCAGATTTCCAAAATTCAAAATGGCGGATCCGATATGGCGGACGCAAATTCCAAAAATGATTTGATTTCGACGAAAGTGAGTACTTCATGGTTTTCGGAGTCGCTGAATTCGAATTTGAAATCAGATTTCCAAAATTCAAAATGGCGGATCCAATATGGCGGACGCAAATTCGAAAAATGGTTTGATTTCGACGAAAGTGAGTACTTCATGGTTTTCGGAGTTGCTGAATTCGAATTTGAAATCAGATTTCCGAAATTCAAGATATCGGATCCAATATGGTGGACGCAAATTCGAAAAGTTGTTGAATTTTGACAAAAAATTGTATCTCTAGATGTTTATGGTCGCGAATTCGCGTCCGCCATATTGAATCCACCATTTTGAATTTTGGAAATCTGATGTCGAATTCGAAGTCAGCGGCCCCAAAAACCTCTATACTGAGACTTTAAAGCAAATCTAGGAAATTTTTTTTTCAACACAAAAATGGCACGAAAATCTCATTTTCACCTCACTGCGAAAGGGTTAAGGGGTTAGGCCACTCTAGGATTCTCAAAAAATCGATTTTCTTTTTATTTTAAAAGGTACCTTAGGATCTATAGATTTATATTTCAAAAGTTAATGTGCGTGAATAATCCCAACGTACTCGATTTTTGTATTCTAGTACAACCCCACTTCATCCGCAGCGAGCTTTCTACAAACTTTAATCGCATTTATCTCAAAACTACATTTTTCAAGTCGGCCGAACTCGTAACTCAAACAATTCATTTAAAATTTCAACTGTACATTCAAAATAACGTTCTCTAAAGCACTACGTAGTATTTTTTTTATTATATTGCATAGTTCCTTTTTTATAAACAATTTCCTGACGATTTTATCATGGCATTTTATACTTTTTGATTTAGAAATGCGTCATTTTTACAAAAAACAACGTATCAAAAAAATCCTACGTACTTCCATAGCTATTCTTATATATAATTGAAAAAACTGTGGTGCCTCATCGTAACTCAAAAATTATAGGAGCTGTTGGTTTGCCCGTTGACCTTTCAGAAATAAAGGCGTAATCGAAAAAATGATGCACAGTCGCCATTTCAATATATATCACCATGAAAAAATAATTTGGTATTGCCAATTAAATGTATAATAAATCACCTTTTTTGCAAATCCGATTTATTTTATGGTTTCGCTGAAAAAAAATCACGAAATATGCCCTCTTTTTTTGTCTGTAGAGTGGCCTAACCCCTTAATTAATTTGAAATGTATCTATCGATCTCTCGATTAGGATATCTATCGATTTTATTTATAGCATATATCTCTGTTTGGCCAGTCTTTAATCCCTTCAATCCCTTTGATTATGGATCTGGATTCCAGAGTTCCTATTTATTATTTTAAAAAATAATTTTAGTTAGATCTTGATGAATCCGAGCTAATTTCGTTTCTTGAAATGTACTTCACGAAGTCACAGAAATAAATTTCCTTATTTAGATCCTCAATCGAAAGAGAACTTCGATTATAACGTCAAATCTCAGTTTTTCTGAATAACCAAACTGCTCTTAATTTGTGAACGACGAGGATTATCATAAATGTCTTTCAGTGAATTCACAGAGTATCTTCAGAGGAGCAAAAAGTATTGTCATTCACAGAGATTGAATTAAAATTACAAATTTAAGTTAACAGAAGTTTAAGTCAAGTTAACAGTTCTTAGTTTACACTAGTTGCTCCTCCAAAACTTGTACAGACAATTTTGGCAGTCTTGGTGCTCAAGAAAGGTGTCTAAATCGCAAGGACTACTTTGACTCTTAATTTATGATTGACCATGTTAAAGAGACGACATAATATCCTATGGCGTCTTTATTATGAAAATTCTGCATATATTATTGATGTAAGGGGTTAAAGTACTTAAATTAACCTGAAGATAATACGATGATAAAAATTTAAAAGCAAGATTGGATAAGAAGGGAGGTGTCTGTATTTGACGCGAGGCTGAAAAAAGGGAGTTTGATCCCATCGCGTGAGCCCAGTTTTTCCTCATCAATCCCAATCAAATATGGCCGGCATTTGATGTGGTTATTTATCGGTGTCTCTTATTCGTGAAGTCGTATACGAGAAGATACATCCACAATGTAACGAGGACTCGATATGCTCGTGGATTCGATTTCGCCGTTCTCACGATCCAGAATTGCGCAGCGTCGTTGTCCGTATACCAAATATAAATATATTAGAGTGACGCAAAAGAGATACCTTTATTTTTTTTTGTCTCAAAACAAAAGAATATTTACAGCCATTCTTGGATATTTTTAATTCTCAGATCTGAATCATAATTGTTAAAATCAGGAGGAAAAAGAATCGATCAACTGAATGGAAATGCATGGCATAATATATCCTTTGTTTTTTATTATACGCTCTAAAAATTTGAATGATTGGAATTATCTCACTAAAAGTTTTATTCAATCGATCTGAGCTTTCATTCACTTTCTTTGACTTGCATCCAATGAACATTACATGAACATTCTTGATGACATTCAAAAGCATTTTTTAATTAATGATTTTCTTAAAAATTAATTCTCTGAATGATTTTTAAGTACAAGATAATGATTACAAGAATAATACTTTTTTCAAGGTGTAAAGAACTATGGATGTGAATCCAAAATAATTATAATACCAAAAAATGACTTCTGGCATCTTGCACTGATTTTCTGCAGAGCTCATCTTTGAGGACAATTTCACTTTTACCACGAATTGATATTTTTGGTTTCATCAGTGAAAAAAATGCTATGATCGACTTTTTTTGCGTCACTCTATTATACATATGCATATACGTATTATATACATACGTATATACTGTGATATCGGAAAGTAGCGAAAACGTGAGCAACGTGTTTCCTCTCTGCGAGGATATGTACGTAGCCCGAGATGTTCGCGTTGCCGCGGCGAATATACACTGCGGCAGAGCTCCTCACTTTATATATATGTATATGAAGTTGAACGTGCTCTCGGATTGCACCAAGATAAAACTGTCATCTCGAAAGTTGGCCTACTATCTCCTGTACATAGCGATAATAGGCAAGACCGATATCTCTCCCTCGTCGTCAAACTCCTTTCCGCAACTTCTCTTTTGCCGCTTGTCTTTTTCGCCGTGATCTCTCCCTCCCTCCTCCTGGTTGCACTGGATGCAACGAGAGGATTAAATAACAAAACAAACGAAGAGAATTCAGATGAGCTTCGTTTCTATCCTCAAACTCCATTGATCAGCAGTCCCCAATTGATTCGTGCACTTTGCACCCAGAAAAAAGATCTAGTCGTAGGTACTATAATTGTTTATTTGATTATTTTTTAGTTACTTTGAAGAAAATTTTCTTTCCATCCAATTTTGGGCGATATTTACTTCGACTATATTTATTTACTTGAATTCCCTGTCATCGAGAAACAGGCGTTGAAGAAAAATTCTATTCGTTGTTACTCAATACCTATTCACCCGTAATCTCATCCGATCATATCTGCAGATTTGTCAGTTCCGGCAAAAATCCGCTAGGTGGCCACCTCTCGCACAAGCGAACCTGCCTCTCGACGCCTATGTCCTTTCCAAGCTCGTCTATGTTTCATATCCTTATTTTTCATTATGGATATTTAATAAATGAAAATAGCGGCAAAATGCAAGATGGTTGAATTAGGGATGCTCGATTCTTTGGAAAGAATCGATTATCTAATCGATTCTGAATCGAAACAAGAAAATCGATTATCATGAAAAATCGAATCCAAAGAATCGATTTTGTAAGAATCGATTCTTAAAAATCGTAAAATAAAATTAATTGCTAATTAAAGCTTATGTAAGTGTCTATTACATTTTTTCTATGGAAAATTAATAAATTGGATTAATTTATTTTTAATATAAGATGTGATGAATACAAAATAACAAATATAAAGCAGTTTTCATTCTGGCTAAACATAGTTTGATTCTTCTACACATTTCCACTTTTTAATATATTCTTTACAATATTATGAATATATTTAACAAATCAGACTGTTTTTCTATTACATAAGATTCTATCGTTTTACGATATTTTGTATATTTTTACTTTCGATGATTTTTTTCATTGGATCATGTTTTCAATATTTCAACTTTCAATTTTGCAAAATCTTTTTCTCACATTTTCACACTTTCACATACTTTTTTTTTCCACCTTGACGTTGATATTTCACAGACTTTTGTCAATCTTCATGGTTGCCAACCTTTAATAGATCATGAATTGAATTAAAAATCGAATTTTCGATTCTTAAGATCAAGAATCGATGCACCTAAAGATCGGAAAGGAAATAATCGATTCAAAAGATCGATTTTTTGAACAAAAGAATCGATTTTTTGAAGAATCGAATCCGAATCGAACATCCTGGGTTGAATCCCCGAAAAGAATTCCCATAAAAAAAGGGTCTTTTCTTTTCCCTTCTGTTAAAGAAAAGACGAAGCTATACGAAATCGTAAACTTAATATGTGTAGCTGTACATTCAAAGATTGAAATGTTAAAAAATATATATTGTGTAAATATTAAAAAAAAAAATTATTTCATTTAAATACATATTTGTTCAGTTTGAAATAATATTTATTAATATTAAATAAAAATTTATTAGATCGCAATATGTTTTCCTAGTAGGTCATTCAAAAAAAAAATTTCGTTGACATGAATAGGGTTGTGAGGATGTAGTTAAATGTACTAGATCTTTTTTCTGGGTGTGGAGACGCTCTGAGGCTTCAGCTTTTCCGAAGAGAAACCCAAACCGAAATTTGCTGGGATATCCCAGTTCCCAGTAAAATCGCGATGGGGATTTTTTAGGGATGCCCTAAAAGGGAAGTCCTCGCTGCTAGATCCCCACTGGTGTCCTTATTAACGCTAACCAACAATCTAAAAAATCATATTTCGATTAAATTTCGATCAGGATTTGTTCGGGCAACCTCGAAATGAGTATTCCGTGCAAAAATTTGCTGGAATCTTCCAGTTCCTTGTAAAATGCCCAGGTTGATTCCTTATTAGGAAACTATAACCATATATTTTCGAGTTCATAATTTGTATGATTACATTAGTTGTGACTAATTATAGGGCGCGCTTCAGCAAGTCATTTGGGCAACACTCGTTCACACAATGTTTTAGTCATTAAGGTAGTAGGTCCACTGTGACGCGTTCAAAAAATCGTTTTTTTACATTTTTCGCAAGATAAACATCTTAAGAATATGCTGTAAAAGTTTCAGACCGAAATTAAAAAGATTTTTAAAGTTATAGCCAAAAGAAGAGAGCCAATAACTGATAAGTCAATATTAAAAATGACTAATTACTACGGTTTGGCAATCACCAGAAACTGTAAATCTCTCGAAGAAACGAAAAGAACTTTGAGATAACTTTCAGGAAACGGAAGGATTGCTCTATGCACCGAGCATAGCTGATTAATGTAAGTATAATTTTTTTATACAAAATCTGTTGTCTAAACTTTAAACGCGTTTTTCTCGAAACTACGTTTTCGAAATTTCGGGGAAGCACTGACTCAAAACTATTCAACCGATTTTGCTGAAAATTTTACCCGTCATTTTAGACGCACATAGCTAAATACCTAACCTTTAAAACATTCAATTTTCAAATAATAAATTAATTTTTACAAATAATTTATCAACAAAAAATTCCATTTCAAAGATTTTTTTATTCGCAAGTTCGCCATTTCGTTTTTTTTTCTTAAAATATGCATATTATAGGTTATAGCTCTAGAATTAAGCCTACAAAACAATAATCTCTTTGGATTTTTGATTTCAGACGACTACGGAATGCTGTGTGCTTCCCCGAAACAAGTCACCTTTTTTTCGAGGACTCCACTTTGACGTACAAAATCATAAACAAATTCATGTAAAATTAAGTAAACAACATTTTTTTTTATACTCTCCAAGATATGAATAACAGCATGTAAAAATTTCAAAACGATCGCATTTTATTTTGTTATTTAAAAAAATTAATGAAAAAACGTCGCAATTTCGGTCGTCACAGTGGGCTACTACCTCAATAAAGATAATGCGTGTAGCTTAGGTGCCTTCCTGATAAGTGTCCATTGTAATAAATATAATTTATTTAACGATTCTATAGGATTCTTCATTAATCCGCTATGGATCGTTCAAGCACCAAATAAGATCCGCCCTGGACACAGCCACGAATCCATTTGGGAGTCCCTACTGGATTCCATTTTACAAACGTTCCATTCCGGTCATGGAATCTGGTCTGATCTCCAGAAGGCTTCTGATCCGTGTTTAGGATGAATTACGGGAATCCAGCTGGATCCCGACCACAATTTCTGCACGGGAAGAGCTCAACTATCGGTCTTTTTATTTGCATCGTTCCAATTTTGAAATTTTGACTTTTTCAAAGATATATTCTCAAATGATGTACATAAAGAAAAAATGCACTAAGAAAAAATATACTTTTTCGACCTGCCTCTCCTCAACCGGGATAGTATTAAACTTTATTTTCCGAAGAAACGATCCCAGAGAAAATACACGTAAAATGACTTGCATAACGTAAGACAGCGCGAGCATCGACCAACATATGCGAGAGATTAGGAATTTACCAATATTTGGAAATATTTTCACCATTTCTTCCCAAATGAATCTGAAAAAGTTAGTTTTCCAAACCTCGAGATCCACACTTTTATCCGTTCCATTGGTTCTAAGACCATTGCGTTTCTTCCTCATGTCCGTAAAGTGGCGACCTTGATATATTTGGTTTTTTTTTCTCTCCATTGCGTTTTTTTCAATGATTATTCAAATTTATACAGCTTACTATGAGCGAACTTTCTCGGCGGAAGGTTTCGATGATTTTCGATTCACTGCTTTTTTCTAAACCCCGTGTAGAAATGTGATAGGGCAACCATTAGTTGATTCTTGCCCCTGATCCGCCCTGCCTGATCCGATTTTCCTGGCAGGGCCCTGACATGGAACTTAACGACCTGGTCCCTAGTTATTACATTGAAATAATCACTTATTACCAGTGCCCTGCATGATCAGAATATGAACAGTTTCCGACGACGTTATTTTTACACTTTTAAGCAAAACATATTTTTATTTTATTACCCTGGCAGGGCTCTGATGTGAAAACTATTGGATTGCCCTGAGTATTTATTAAAATAAAATTATTTGTATATCGGCTTTCAGTAGTATAATAATAATAATAATAATAATAATAATAATAATAATAATAATAAATAACAATAATAGTAATAACAATAATAATAAATTAACAATCATTGCCTCGTTTATTATTATTATTATTATTATTATTATTATTATTATTATTATTATTATGATTTAATTATTATTTACTTTTATCCCGCGAGAATAACAAGCAATTGTGCGCCTGTCACAAGTTCGTTACGTAGGCAGAGGATTATTATTATTATCACGACGAACCGCATCGCGTTAGTTCCGAGACTTGGCGCGAGATGGCGCAGGACAGCAACCGTTGAACTCGCATACGGATAATGTGTTCAGTATGCTTATATAGACGGGTGCGAGCACGGATGTCAGCAGAAGTCGGTGTCGGAAGAATCCATACAAGGAGTTCCTTGCCGTCTTATGTAATTGTACTTATTTATTTAATTCTCGTAGAGAATTTCCGTTCACTCGGAATCTAATATTCTCTTCGAGGATTGCCAAAAGAAAAGTGTACCCTAAGAAAGGGTTGCCTCGAAATAAATAATAAGATGCATACATTGAAAAAGGAGTACCTCGTAAAAACGAATTGTTTAAAAAGCGCTTCGGTGTATGACCGTGACCGTGATCAGGGCCTTTAAGGGCATGATTCTAAAAATGTTAGGGGCCTGATCAGGATCTGCTAGGGCCGGGTCATATCGTCATAGGGGCCTGATCATGATCGCCGGATCCGAAAATGGCCAGCCAGGTGTTACATGGCTAAACAGGGCCTGTTAGGATGAGCGGATCATTTCCCTACATTAGTTAGGGAGGGCAAGTCAGGGGCAGAAGTTTTTCCCTACCAAAATTTCTACACGGGACGTTTCATTTGCCTATTTTCATATGCATGATTCAAAATTTGTTGGTTTTCAACGATTCTCCATCGCAACGTGCGTGTAACGCGAGTGTGTGTTGTTAATTGACGACATTTTCGATTAAACATTATCGATTTCAATAAACGAAGAATGGAGATCGAAAGCTTGATGACATGCATCTCGTCATACCATTCTTGTACGTGGAATATTATTTTTCAATACTGCCCTTTCCTCCTCCATCCCACTTGTTAATCAAGCCTTATCTCTCTATTATACAGATACAGGTTTGCACACAGATAGAGAATGGGAGATTGAAATTATCGTTGTAACTCTCGTGCCTCGATGCACCTGGCTCGGTGATCCACTGATTACTTTGGCGAAACCTCTGGTGCATCATATGCATCAGATTCTCAGAGTCGACCTTGACACGCTTGCGCCGATAAACCTCCGATGGTGACTCTCTCAGAGCACATGAACTCCAAACTCGGCCGGTACCGAGCAGCGATTCAAATTGAATTCTCATTAAAACCATTTTACCCTCTGCTTCCCTTCTTTCTCTGGCTATTTTTTCTATTTCGTCTCGATCCATCATGTCGACCTTGCAAAAAAATATGGAAAATTATTCCGTGTTTACCTGATATATTCTCAGGGCATTCCTATTTTCCCATAAGCGCGTTACTCGGGGTTTGGGAAGCAAGGCAATATGCATTATACTGAAAATGCCATAGTCAGAAATAATGGGCAGGAGAGTAGTTTGCGTTCGATCGGTTTCTCGCAGTAGGTCGTCACGAACGTGTTTCGCTGCCTATCCTTTTGCTCTCCCTTCCTTCTCTCTTTCCTGGTTGCTACCACCACGATATCAACGATATATCCGTTTCTGGAATCGGATTGAAACAATGACCAACAAAGGATCGCAGTAGATTTATCGAGGAAGAGTAATTAACGAGGCGAAAAAATGTAAATGGAGAGAAAGAATGGATTCCACTATAAAGTAAGGTTTGCCAAGGATTAATTCCTGTCTGGAAAATCATCTGAAAAGTTAAGAATGGATTGCACAATGAATTGAGTTCATTAAAGGTCTCTTATTAAATGGGAATAAATTTGGAACTAAGATAAATGATGGATTACTCGATAGATAAGGTTCATTGAGGACTCCCTGAGAGGGTGAAAATTTTAAAGACAAACGTTCATACAAGAAGTGGGTTTTATTGAAGAACAATCCTTATCCAGGAAAATAGACAAGGCTAAGGAAACAAAATAGACTCAAAAGTAAAGCTTCAACAGAATTCACTCGATATTTGGGGTAAATTACTTGAGATGGAGATCTGGAGTCACTCAGATGGAGAAGAATTTTGTTGATTTTTGCGACCCCTTGCCAACCTTTTCGGATAATACTGCAGTCGTGAGGGAAGGATGTTTTCAAATCGATTCGTGAACAGGGGCGGTCGAAAATGAATGTTCGAATAATACCTCCACTCCAACAATTCCAAAAACTTGCAAATCGGAAATTTGCACATCGCTTCCTCAGTATTTTTTCGTATTTACAAATCCTTCTCTATGAGGAAATGTTAGCAAATTTTAGTAAATGTTAACTGTCACAGTTTTGGCCTCCTCGTAGAGGAAGCTTTGTAAATACGGAAAAATACTCTGGAAATGATGTGCAAATTTCCGATTTGCAAGTATTTTTTGCTAGCTCTGGTTATCGGAGTAATAAAGTGGCAGCTTTGTATCGTACAATTTTCGGTCAAGCTTTTTTTTTTAAATTTCAAAATTGCATAAAATTTGCACGGTTCCAGCGATTTTTGCAAAATTGAATACCAAGTAACTTTTTCCATTAAACTACCATTATAGAAATTTAGAGCGATCATGCACTGCCTCAAAAAATTAAAAATTTCATAAATCACGAACCTCTTGAGCAATTTTTGCGAAATTCAATACCAATAATATTTTTCACTCAAACTATCGGTATAATTTTTTTTAACCTGGTATCGCAAAATTTGCGGACGCTAGAGCGATCAAGCTTTTACTTTGAAAATTTCAACATCGCATAAAATGTGCACGGCTCAAGCGATTTTTGCAAAATGTAATACCAAGTAACTTCTTTCATTAAACTACCATTATAAAAATTTTGAGCGTGGTATCGCGAAATATGTGCAACCTAGAGCGATCACGCGCTTTTTGCAAAAAATTTATAATTTTATAAATCACGAACCCCTTGAGCGATTTTCGCAAAATTCAATAGCAATAATCTTTAATACTCAAACTATCTGTATAATATTTTATAACCCGATAACGCAAAATTTGCGAACGCTAGAGCAACCACGCCCTTTTTTTGAAAATTTAAAAGTTGCATAAAATTCGCACACGCCAATGCATTTTTGCAAAATTCATAACAAACAAAGGGGCTATAGGCTCAGCTTATGTGTAAATTTTCGGCTCGCTACTCCAATCCGACCCTTTAATAAATTAAAAAATCATGCAAATTTGAAATTTGCACCTAGCTTCCTCATTTTTCCTCAGTCTCCTTTATGAGGACCTCCTTGGCCATCGTTATTATGACATGTGGATTATTATGGCTCCCTCATAAAGAAAGTTTCACGAACGACAGAAACAAATGAAGAAGCTATGTGCAAATTTTAAATTTGCTTGATTTTTTAGCAATTCCGTTCAATTACATTATTAATTATTTTTGTCGTCTTCTTCTTGAGAAAGTTCTTGACAACGAACCTCTCAACTACTTTTCATCAAATTCAACCCTAACTATTTTTGTAATCTAGCGTATTTGTGCAAAAAAATTAGCTCAATACTTCCAAAAATGCGAATGGTGGAGCGTTCACAAAAATTTTATGAAAAATTCAACTTTTTTTTAACCGAACCACTCAAGCGATTTTTTTGAAATTTAGTATTATTTTTCATTGTTATTAAATGTATCGTCACAAAAAAATTCGGCTCAATAGATGCAAAATTACAAAAGTTAGAGAAGTAACAAATTTTTTGCGAAAAATTAATTTTTTTTTACCGAACCTTTTGGGCGATTTTTTCCAAATTCAATCCCAACCGTCCTTATTATAAAGTGTATCTATAAAATTTCAAGGTGATAACGGCAAAATTACGAAAGTTAGACGACCCACAAACATTTTACAAAAAATACAAAATCCAGCCAAATGGACAATTATTTTGTAAATTCAAAAAAATTTCCAAAATAATTGTTACACACACACGCGCACGCACACACAAACATGCATCCGGACATTTTTTCTAAACGAGTATTATGGACGTTTTGGGACATTTTGAACATACTGACATGAAAATCTCGAAAAAAAAAATTTCACGAAAACAAAGCTTCCTTCATGAGGAAGAAAAACGAAAAAAACGATAGCAATACTTTATTTTGAAATTTGAGGCATGGATTTTGGAAATAAGCATAAAATCGATGCCACAAAAAGAAGGATTACAGATCGGAGTAAAGTTAATCAAGAATAAATTTGTATCCAAGCAAAGATACAATGAAGAGGGGTTGAATTCCAAACACGAAAGAGGTCAAAAATTACATCCCCCTAAATAAACTCTGTTCCCGTAGGATTAATCCGGATCCAGGCAAATATTTTATGAAGAGACGTTGGAGTTTCGCCAGGAAAAAGGTCAATGAAGCTGCGACGCAAAAGCGTGTGGCACTTTTGAGAGGCTGGTCAAAGCAACGAAGTGGCTGCAGGAGAGAGAAGAAGGGAAGGGTATAAATTGGACATAAAATTTCCCAAGTGTGCAACGACGATGAACAAAGTACGACTATAATCTGCCGTGGCATTCTGGCTTTTGAGCTGATTAAAGAAAGCTCCGAGTAGTCGGGATGCCTGTCGAGTGTTTTGAGTGTCGTACAATTGTATGACTGAGCACGTCCCTGTATAATCCCGGGCGCAGTGGTCTAAAACGCAGTACGATAGAACAGGAGGAAGTTTGCCAATGTGCCAGGCTAGAAAAAAAAGGGAGGCGAGGGTGGCAGATACATTGGGCGAGGGTTTTGAGGAGGGTTGACGCGTTTAACGCTGTAAAAGGGAGGCCAAACATAGGGATGAAGTGGGGGTTGAAATAGTGCGGGTGCGCGGGACTAAAAAGGCTGCATGCGCCGCTGCATCGGCGCCGTAGTACCGGCTCCCGACGTCCCGGCGCCACAGTCTCGCCCGCATGTTCGGAGCCGGCTGGCCATTCGTCGTGTTCTGCGGCAGATCCTTATTATACTCTTGTGCTTCCTGCAAAAATGGTAAGTTCACTACCCTTCGATCAGTGCCGTTTTTTTTTTTTTTCAAATTTCATTCAATTCTCCAATTTTCCGTGACGTTATTTCATCCCCTTTTCAAGTAGCCCCTCTGTGACGGCTTTTCAAGTCTTTCTGTGGCATTTTAAATGTCCCACGAATTCATAAAAACTCTCTTGATTCCGTTTTCACGTTTGTGATTGTGCGTGCGTGTTAGTCAGTGAGTCACGTTTGCGTCTCATGCAAAGTATAATCACCGCTACGAAAAAAAAAAAATACAGTTAGGTGCCGCAGAGATAGGTGCGCGTGTTTAGGGGTCGGTGTCTGACACGCGTTGACCCTCACTACTTGTAATCCCCTCGATAAATCGTTTAAACATTGTGCGGACGGGATTCCCTTCGACACAACACAATCACACGTGACTCCCGAACCCTCAATTCGATTATTCCGGGGATTATTATTTTTTTCTTTTTTTTTGCTGTGCAAAGCCCGGGGAAACCACACCTTCAGACTCTGATTCACACTTTGAGAATTGGAAATTTCTAGTGATGGGATATCTCAGCGGTTCTGTGAAGATTGAGTTTTATTTCTAATTTGTGTCATTGCATGTTCAATTTTGCTAAATTATGGCAGCACTTAATTGTTTAAATTTATAGTGTGTTTTTTGTTATAATGAAAAATTCTGAATTGTAACGCAATATTGTTTTATATAGAGTGCATTTTGGTTTGGTTAATTCTTGCTGATGGTTCGAGACATATTCGAGAGTAGAAAAAGTTACGGTTCTCTCCTCTAGAATGCGGTATCTATCAGACTTACGTTTTGTTTCATTCTTATCATCGGATGGTAAAGTGTTTCGATTGCGCTAAAACTTTCGCACATTTATTTGATTACGCATACAATAGGAAAGTTCCGTCGAGGCGAAAGTCTCGTAAAGGAGCAACAAATTTTTTTTAAAATTGTGTTGCAAATTCCTTTCTTACCGTTCTGCTGAGAGTTACCGACTGTCGGGCGGAATATATTGAATTAAAAAAATACCGTATAGTATGGATCGTACATTCGCTTAAGTATTACTGAGGATTCAGCAATTCTAACCTCCATTTCCAAAGGAAACGTTGTATGAGCGTGTCATGAAAAACGAATTGATCTGTCAAATAAAGTTGCGACAATTGTTCTAACGAATGTAATCCATTTAATAATGGTAATCTCACGAAAACGATATAACCGAGTACGTAATTTTGACCTGATGTTTATTTTATCAAAATTTCGTGTTCAAATAGAATAAATGTTGTTTCTCATTTCTTGGCAGTTTTTATTTATTCCTTCCTCTTAAATGCACGCTGTTATTACTCAAAGTTTCCGCCCCTGTGATCACACTTGGCATGTATTTAACATCCACCAATATATATATTTTTTTTCATGTCACTAAAATGAGCTAATGTAAAAATATTTTTTAAATTATTATGGTCTCTGTCTAATTTGTATTTAACACGAATATCTAAAAACTTGAACGTAATATTGGAATACTGGAATTCCATTTTAGCTAAGTTTTTGGCAAACCCAAATGTCTATAAGAATAGGACTTAATACTGAAATGTTAAAATTAAATTTTTACCCTATTTCTCGCAAATCCATATAAAATATACAGTCTATACAAATTATACGCGATATCGGAATACCAGAATCCAATTTTTGTTGAATTTTTAGCTAACTCAAAAAACTATAAAAATTATATACAATACCGAAATCATCAAAACTACTTTTTACTCAAGATTTCGCTTACTCAACTTTTTATAAAAGTTGTACGGGATATTGGAATGCCAAAATCTTATTTTCACGAAATTTTTAGCTAACCCAAAACGTTTAAAAATTCTACATGTTGGAATACTAGAAACAGATTTTTGATGAAGTTTTAGCTAACCCAAATATCTATAAAAATTGTATACAATACCGGAATCTTAAGATCTGCTTTTTATACGTCTATAAAATTTGTACGGGATATTGGAATACTAAAATCCTGTTTTCGCTGGATTTTTAGCAAACCCAAATCTCTATAAAAATTGTACATAATACTGTACAATAATCAGCAAAAAAAATCTACTTATTTTTATTATTTAATTTTTTCTAAAAATTATTAATTAGCAAAAAAATACTACTAATTTTTCTAAAAAATTAGTAATTAGCAAAAAAATATTACTAATTTTTCTAAAAAAGTAGTAATTAGTGGAAAAACATTTCTAATTTTTCTAAATAAATGAGTAATTACCGATAAAATATTACTCATTTTTTCCAAGAATTAATAATTAGCGAGAAAGACATTGCTAAAAACCCAAAAAGATCAATAATTTGTGGACAAATGTTGTATTAATTTTGGAAAAAGTAATAAGTAAAATAAAAACTACTAATGTATTTTTTAATAGGTACTGATTAAATATTCGTATTAATATTAACTTATGTGATATCGTATGACATTCGATACAATAAATTATAGTGTGTGAAATATTCAAAAGATCTAGTTATTATAAAAAATAAAACAACTTTTTGAATAGAGTTATTTGAGCTTATAACCATGAGTCAATCCGTACACACAAGTACATAAATATACACAATACTTTTATACCAATTACTGTTTAAAAAAAAATTAATTAGTAATATCTTCCTTACCAATTACTATATTTCGAAAAAAACTTGGTAATATTTTTTCGCTAATTACTAATTTTTTTGGAACAATTAGAAGTATTTTGTCGCTAAATACTAATTTTTTAGAAACATTAGAAATATTTTGTCACTAATGACAAATTTTTTTGGAAAAATCGGAAATATTTTCTTACTAATTACTATTTTTTTTAGAAAAATTACTAATATTTTTCCGCTAATTACGAATTTTTATACAAAATTAGCAATATGTTTTTACTAATTATTAATTTTTCGAAAAAAATTATCAATAAAATCAATATCGTTGACGAAAAAATCGATACTGCCGATCACTGATACTGCAATACTGGATCGATTTTCGCCTACTTTTTAGAAATACTATAATCCGATTTTCACCAATTTCGGCACAATGCAATTAAGGGCTAAACAAGATGTTTAATAATTCCGCAGGTGCACTCTAGCTCGACATTGACCGACAACGCTCATTGTCGCAATGGCTTCATGGCAAATGGAAATACCGAGGGTATCGTGATAAGTAATCTCACCGACGGTGAAACATTGACCTACAGTTTAGCTTTGATACGCGGTTGTGCCCCGACACTGTGCTCTTACGTTAGCGTTCGGGGTTTAAAAAATGTAGCTTCACAATGGCCGATCGTTGGTGGTGAATTTCGCGTTCTCGTTGATCTGTCGCACGGTCCGAACAGGCTCGAGCTCGAGGCCGGAGGTTACAAGAGAAAAATCACCCTCGTCCACGAGCCGAGAGCAACGAGATTGAGGGTAACCCCGATTTACGTGATATGTTCGGGTCACGAGGGTTACTTTCAGGGTCCTCGAGGCGAGGATCGTTCGCCGGAAAGCGCGGCAACGCGAATCGGTCTCGGCGCGAGACTTTTGCAAACCTTAACGGCGGAAAAATTGCGCGAAGCCGGACACGGCAGAAAGACATTTCAGCTCGAGCGCGATCTCGACGGTCCCGAGTGTCTCGTTATGCACAGTATGCTCGACGTTGATCGAGCACGATCGATGACACAACGAGAACTCTGGGAATTCATCGGACGCGAACTTATGACAGGTCCATTGGCCTCGCGAGACCGCAAGTACATGGCATTTTTGTCATGCACGAGATACCGGGGTGCGCCGAATCCACGAACCCACGAAGCTACCCTCGCTAGAACTCAAGGACACGCGGCACTCGGTGGCGGTGGTTTGGCACTGTTTGGCTCCGCTTGTCTTCACACATGGCCGACATGCATGGCGCAGGTACAATATAACACAATTGATGATACAATAAATAGAACACCAAAGCACGAATTCTAAGTCATAAAAGAGATCAAACTTTCCATCGAACTCAATTTGGAACTTAAGATCGAACTTAAGTTCTAATTTACGATGGATCTTAAGTTTAAACTTAGGTGTTCATAATTGATTTTATACTTAAGTTCATACTTAAGTCCATACTCAAGTTCATATTCAAGTTCATACTTAAGTTCATACTTAAGTTCATACTTAAGTTCATACTTAAGTTCATACTTAAGTTCATACTTAAGTTCATACTTAAGTTCATACTTAAGTTCATACTTAAGTTCATACTTAAGTTCATACTTAAGTTCATACTTAAGTTCATACTTAAGTTCATACTTAAGTTCATACTTAAGTTCATACTTAAGTTCATACTTAAGTTCATACCTAAGTTCATACCTAAGTTCATACTTAAGTTCATACTTAAGTTCATACTTAAGTTCATACTTAAGTTCATACTTGAGTTCATACTTAAGTTCATACTTAAGTTCATACTTAAGTTCATACTTAAGTTCATACTTAAGTTCATACTTAAGTTCATACTTAAGTTCATACTTAAGTTCATACTTAAGTTCATACGTAAGTTCATACTTAAGTTCATACTTCAGATTGATCTTAAGTTTAAGCTGCAATTTGGTTTGGAGTTTGATCTTAAGATTTATCGTGAGCTTGAACTTAAGTTCGTTCGAACTTAATTAAACTTAAACTTTATATCAATATATGAGCGAAGACACAAGACGCGGTCGATAGAGGCGACGTAAGAAGTTCGATCGAACTCAAGTTCAAGCTCAAGATGGATCTTAACAGCAAACTTCGAACCAAGTTTAAGTTTGAGTTTACGCTCGATGAAGTTCGCACAAAAGTTCAAACTTAAGATAGAACTTATTCTACACCACACAAAAAGTTTCACTGCTCTTTTAAAAATGAAGATACTTTTATTCGCCAAGCGGTGTTTTAAAAGGGAAATATTTAGCTTCGTTTCGCTTTTTCCAAAAAAATTTTGCGGCTTTTTTTGATTGCAATTTTTGCGCAAGACCCATGAAAATTTGTTTTGACTGTTTTTCGCATGAAAAACTTGTGGCGGGGAGTGTCAGTTTCAATTTCGTTTTTTTAAAAATTTCGTACGATTTTTTTAGATAGTCAATTTTTTGCAAAAAACTACCACATTTATAAAATGCAGCTTGACTCTAAAAATACTGGGTTTTTGTGAAATCACTTAGAGGGTAAAAAGTTTCATACAATCATCCGGATTCAATAAAAAAATTTCAGATTTTTTTTCAAAATTGTTTTTTTTCTAATTTTTCCTATAAACGAGATATTTTTTATCTTTAACAATCGGGTCTCTTACCTCATATACACGGGTTTTTTCGATGTAAGAGTTGTGTAGATGATGTTTTTCAATCGAAAAGTTGCATACAATTATTCTGGATTCAACGAAATTTTTTTAGAATTTTTTTCAAATTTTTTTTTTCGAAAACTTTTCCTGTCGACGAGATATTTTTTTTCCTGAACAATCGGGTTGCTTACCTCATCTATACAGATTTTTCGATGAAAAAGTCGTGTAGAAAAAGTTAGTAAAAAAAAGTAGAAAAAAAATAGAAAAAAAATGTTGAAAAAAAATCTGAAAAAATTTCATTGAATCCCGAATGATTGTATGCAACTTTTTACCTCCTTAGGGATTTCACGAAAACCCAGTTGTTTTAAAGTTACGCTACATTTTATAAATATTGTCGTTTTTTGCAAAAAAATTAAATATGTTTGCGAAAAAAAATCGTACGAAATTTTTTTAAAAAACGAAATTGAAGCTAATACTCTACGCCAGAAGTTTTCCATGCGGAAAACAGTCGAAACAAATTTCCATGGGTCGTGCTCCCAAATTACGACGCCAAAAAAAAAACGAAAAACGACCATGCTTCAGAGGGCGTACCAGGTTGAAAAAAAATCGCAAATTTTTTTTGGAAAGAGTGAAATGAAGCTGAATATGTCTTCTTCAAAACTCCGCTTGGCGAATCAAAATATCTTCATTTTTAGAAGAGCGGTGAAACTTTTTGTGCGGTGTGGAATCGGAGCGAGTGTTTCCCAACTTTTGGCCAACAGTGTTATCCTGTTTTTAAATGGAATCGTAGGTATTGCCAAAATTTCTCGACACTACGATCATCGATACGGAACAATTGATGGACGATAGCAATTATCGCGGCACACACGGTGGCTGTTTGGCAACGACATTGGGCTCGGTATTGCACGAGCTCGGTCACACATTCGATCTTGGACATACGCGCGAGGGCATTATGGGACGGGGTTTCGATTACGTCGATCGTGTTTTCGTCGGTGGTTGCGGTATCGACGTTAATCGCAATCCAATAAGGCGAGATCCTCAACACACGATGATCGCACTCAGCAGATCGTTGAGCGTCACGGTCACGGTCCAAGATTCCGCACTCGCGAGTCCGAGACGCGGAAGATTATTGTCCGAGACATCGAGACCATCGCCGGCGTCGAGTCCGAGACCACAGCCAGGAAGACTCTCGGCACCGGCCAGTCCCGAGCTCAACAGATCTTTCGCCAAAACACTGATCGCCATGGAACCATCGTCTCAACCTGATCGAACATTTTGGGGCCCATCGTGCGCAGCCCTACTCGCTTATCATCGATGGTTCAACGGAAGATTGGACAATTTGCGCGGACGAGATCATCGCGAGATCGAGTACGACGGAAAAAGGTGAGTTTGCTTTTTTTTTCATGTGAAAGCATCTTTAGCGAGATTTTTAATTGAAAAGTGTCCTCAAAAAGCGTTACGGCCCTTCAAAAAAATGTGTATATAATTGAAAAGTACCTTCGAAAAGCGTTACGGCCCTTTAAAAAAAATTGCAATTAATTGAAAAGTGCCTTCAAAAAGCGTTACGGCCCTTTAAAAGAAAATTATGAATAATTGAAAACTGTCCTTAAAAAGCGTTACGACCCGTAGAAAAAATTTGTGAATAATTGGAAAGGGTCTTCCAAAAAGCGTTACGGCCCTTCAAACAAATTTATGAATAATTGAAAACTGTCCTTAAAAAGCGTTACGGCCATTCAAAAAAAATTATGAATAATTGAAAAATTCCCGCAAAAAGCGATTCGGCCCTTCAAAAAAATTTATAAATAATTGCAAACTGTCCTTAAAAAGCATTACGGCCCTTCAAAAAAAATTATGAATAATTGAAAAATTCCCGCAAAAAGCGATACGGCTCTTAGAAAGAATTTGTGAATAATTGAAAAGTGTCCTCTACAAAGCGTAACGGCCCTTCAAAAAAATTTACGAATAATTGAAAAGTGTCCTCCAAAAAGCGTTACGGCTTTTCAAAAAAATTTATGAATAATTGAAAAGTGTTCTCAAAAAGCGTTACGGCCCTTAAAAAAAAATGTCCTAAATTAAATTCTGTTCTTCCTTGTCATTTATATTATAAATACAGCACAGTAACTGGAAAATCAGCAAAGTTCAAGCACCGATAAACAATTTTCAAAAACTTGAAATTCCCGCTAAATTCACAATTGTTTTGTAATTTCGGAAAAAAATATCATAACTAAAAGCTCGTCTATTTGTACAATTTGGGACATTTTTAAACTCCTGACATGAAAATGTCAGTGTGAGAAATTCATTTCATTATGAGAAAGCAAAATTGAGGCTAAAAAATTATATATTATTTCGAATATAACATTTATGTGTTATATTCTAATTACCACTTATTTAAATTCAATATTAAAATATTAAAATGTTGATATTCAAATTCTCTCACGCTAAAGATGTTTGTACATAAATTTTTATTTAATAAGTACTCGTAGTGTACTTCTTGGTTTTTTTTTATAACCCTTTACGGAGAGGATTATTTTTTTGCGAAAATTAATAATCGTGGTTTTGAATGCCGCATTTTATTATTCTATACTAGAAATTTGGTGAAAAAGGGACTTTTTATTTTTCAATTTTAGAAAAAGTTTGGTTGTCAGGTAAAAATTTATTTTTGAGTAGTGATAGGAAAATTCTTTATATTTTTGTAATTTTTCCATGGCCGAATAGTAAATTTGGTTTGTTGATAAATTAGAGAAATTGCAAACAAAGAGTGATCGGAATTTTAGGAGAAAATGTTGTGAGGAAATCTGAAAAGTTTTTAGCAATCTTTTTCAACAAACCCTTTCTTTTATTGGGTTTCTCATCATGATTTTGATACCTTCAATTTAAAGATCAGTCATCGCAGAGCCCTGTACCTTTTTTTTTTACTACAACCGCCCCAAAGTTTAGAATTACCAGAATAGCGTTTATGAAAAAATTCAGTTTTCACAAAATCGTTTGTCATGGACTTTTTTTGAGAACATAAAACAGTCTTCCTGTACGATTTTTTCTCACAAGAGTATCCAAATTTTTGCAATTTATTTTCATCATTTCGCAGTCTTAAGGGGTTCTTCTTATTTTCTAATTAACTGGGATGTCCAAATTTTTGCAATGTTTTTTTTTTCATTTTGGAGCCGTAAGAGTAAGTGATGGTTATCAACTGCTATTACGATTGGCGAATGTGTAATCACGGAATGTTTGCATCTTTTTTTCTAATCAACAGAAATACCGTCCGTTCGCGATACGGCGTCAGAGTGATGGAATTGCGAGAATCTTCCGGTGGAATGGTCGTGAGTTCACGTCAATTTCCGGGCACACGTCCACCGATGGAGGCACTGGTGCCTCTGCCACCCCCACAATGTCTCGTTCCTCTGACGATCGTCGCTGAGGATTCCATCGGAAATATACTCAAGCACCCCCTGCCGACGGCCTTTTGAAAGACGCTTCGTAACGATAGAGGAAAAAAATACTAATCCATCGCTGGCTGCCTTTTTATGCTTGGAACACACAAGAACACACAACACACACCCACACACACACACATATATATATATACTCTTGCTACAATACAAAGTCTTATTTTTACCACCGCCAAAAAGAAATCAGGCGCGCTTCTATAAAAAAAAAAAAAAAATTACGCTCAAAAGTTCGTTGCTCCTTTGAGCTTCGAGCCCTCGCTTCCATTAACCTTGTTCCGTTACTCTTCGTTTGTTTATTTATTTATTCCACCAGCGGATTTAAACAAGGGAGAAAGATAGAAAAACCCCAAGGATACCAAAAAAATGAGAGAGAGGTGTAGAAAAAAAAAACATATATTTCCACAAACCGGAAATGAATAACGGGTTAAATAGACGATTTGCGGGAAAATCGATCGGAGGCAGTACAAAACTTGGAACAAACAGTGGTATTAAAAAAAAATGATTGAACAAATCGTATTAAAAATGTACGTTCCGAGATACTAAAAAAAAAGACTTTTTTCCCTGTGACATTTTCCCGAAGAGCCCATATATCGATGATATGCTGACAGATTATTTAAGCACAAAGGACAAAGATATATACATATATTTAAAAAAATATATATAGTATATATATATATATATATGGATATATTTGTTTGAATGCGTTTTTTATTTCGTGCATTTCATAAGTTCAAAGTAGATTTATGAGAATGAAAAAATAGTCACCCCTCGAATATTAAAAAATATTAAATATTAAAAAATGATATAGGATGCATATTATTAAATATATACGTATATGATACGAATGTTATGTATGTGTATAATATATATATATATATTAGAGCGTTTCAGAAATTTTTTTTTTTGTTTCTTCTGCCAAACAGGCTCAAAAGTTTCATTTAGTTATAAGAAAAGTCCTGTAAAAAAAAGAGCTCTTAATATTAATATTTACATCGCAACTGCAACCTCATCGCACTTTTTAATTTTTCATAAGAATAACATGGAATTATTTTTACGTCTTCTGATTTTTATAACTAGCAAACGATTCATCATACGGGAAATCTAGAGACATTTCTTTGTACAGAATTGAATGCTCTAGAAAAAAGGTCCCGAGTAACTTTTGATAAGTCCACTCGTTCAAAAGTTCTTCAATGTTTAAGTTCAATTTTTCGTAAATTTTCCTGATTTTTGGATATTACACCGGAACCAGTTAGTTTTATCGACAAAATGCGGATGAAATTTGATGTGAAACATAAATTAAACTTTTGAGAAATGTTAACCGATAGTTCTCATTATAATAATTTTAAAAAAATAGAACGCTCTAAAAAAAAGAAGTTGCTTCAAAATTTATTTTTCTATTAAGAAATTCATTGTAGTATATCAGTAAATTTCTATTCGTTTTTATTTTTAAATAAAATAAAAACATAAAAACAAAAAAAAACTAAATTTTGAAGTTAATTTCTGCTGCACAATTTTCTTAAAGCGTTCTATTTTTTTATTATGTTAGTAAGAACTATTGGTTAACATTTCTCGAAAGTTTAATTTATGTTTCACATCAAATTTCATCCACATTTTGTCGATGAAACTAACTAGTTCCGGTGTAATATGCAAAAATCAGTCAAATTTACGAAAAATTGAACTTAAATATTGAATAAGTTTTGAACGTGTGGACTTATCAAAAAGTTACCATGAACCTTTATTGTAGAGCGTTCAATTCTGTAAGAAAATATGTCTCTATATTTTCCGTATGATGAATGGTTTCTTAGTTACAAAAATCAGAAGACGTAAAAATAGTTGTTCCCATGTTATTCTTATGGAAAATCGAAAAGTGCGATGAGGACGATGTTAATATTCATATTAAGAGCTCATATTTTCACAGGCCTTTTCTTATACCTAAATGAAACTTACGAGCCTGTTTGGGAGAAGAAACAAAAAAAAATTTGTTGAAACACCCTAATATATATATATATAAACAAACACCCTCGCTAGACCATACGAAACTTGTACTATATTGTATTACCCGTATGTACAGTATTATTTCATAAATTATTTTAATAACATTAGTATAACCGTGAGAGAAGGGATAATGTACGGAGAACAATATAATGCATCTGTGACCTCAGAAAAAAATTGTGAAAGATATGTGAGAGCAAAAAAAAACGATATAAAGGCAGCCTAGAAGGTTTTTTTTCTTTATTCTTTCCGTAATCCGAAATTCCGGCCATTATTAATCCACGAGGCAAAAAAAAACAGAAGGGAAAACAAAACAACGTAGAATCGTAGAGAAAAAAAAACAACGTCGGAAAACGTCGAATCGGAGAGAAAAAAATCACGAAATTGGTTAATTGATTTCGTTCTGAAATGTCAACGTTGAAACGTCGATCAAGCAAAGAAGCCAATAGTGATAAATCGCATTGTTCGTTCGCTCATTTTCCCGAGATCATCGACGAGAGAATCGACACGAATGATTTTATAAACGCATCTCGAGATGTCGTGAAATTGATAGGTTAGTCACGTTCTTATCGCTCCAGTAATTTTCGGAAGAAGATCCATGAAATTTGCCCCCAGTTTATATTCTTGCTCTAGTTTTTTTTTGTGGTAACGAAGCATGGACGATTTGCAGATAAATTTGGAAAACTCTTCGCTCCTGTGAAGTATGACATGCAAGGAAACATTGACGTGAGTGCAGAAACTCGTATCTGTGGGTTTGGGAATTGATTATGCGGGAGATTCGAAGATACAATTATTAATTTCCGCAGAAACTGAACGCTAAATATTTAAGTGATAAGGAGATACACGCGACTCTTCAGGATATGATTTTGCTGGAAGTTGCGATGGGAAATAGCACGATCGCGACCGATGCGCTGCTTTGGTTAACGAGGTAAGTTTTTTTTTTTTTTTATTTTTAGGAAAAATCGTGCAAATTTAAATTTTCTTCGTAGCTTCAATATTTAGTATCACGGTTCGTCGGGTCTCTTTTAAGAAGATCAATTTTTATTTCCTATTAAACAATGAAACAATCGACAAGAATATTTAACGAACCGTGGAAATAAATGGGGAAGCTGTAGGCAAATTTTTAATTGTTTTTTAAATCATTTTTCGTAAAATTGAAATTTTGCAATATCCAAATCCCTTTGCTAATTTTAGTAAAATTGAATTTCGATTGTGCATTCGACTTATTCTATTTGCATGTACGAATTTAGATTAATAGCTGCAAATTTACAAACGTAAGATTGCTCTCAAACACTTTTTGAGAATTCGAGAAAGCTCGCGATACTTTAACCAATTTTTTCTATTTTGACAAGATTTGACGATAGAAAGTTTCACAAACGTGAGATCATTTCGTGGCAGTAACCTTTTTTTCTTTACTTTTTTTCAGAAGTTTACACATGATTCAGTTGTTTTTCGACAAAATTGTGGAGGATTCCAAAGCCCAAAACGGCACCGAGGACCTCGTTGCAATGCTGAAGAAATCATACGAAGATTCATTGGAGCCTTATCACGGTTGGATGGCAAAACAATTATTCGGGGTTAGACAATAATGATTATTTTTATGGAGTAAAAATTGCAAGTGACATTAAACAAATTGGAGCGCTTGAAACTAGTAAAATAAGTGCTCAATTTTATAAGCCATCACTACAAAGATGCGTATAATCAATCGATAATAACGAAGCGTAGTTTTTACTGTAATATAAGATCTAAATTTAAAAAAAACCGTCTCAGCAATTAATTTTCTGTCGTATCCGCTGATTTCCGTCAATTTTTACCAAGCTGTATTTTTTCCAAAAATGATTCGCAATTTTCGTCTAATTTTTGAAATTCTGAGTTTATGTTATTCTTCAAAAGATTCTCTATCGATGGATCATTTTAATTCTCGCTAATAAATGTCACTAAAAAATTGAAATCTTCTGATCCTTTTCTTCGGATAAATAAAATGATGTAATTTTGCATTGACAACTGACTTTGAAAAAAAAAGTTATAAATTGATAAAGAATGTTCCAAAGAATAAAATAGGCTACGAAATCGAACAAAAGTTTTGGATTATTTTTGAAAAAAACTAAAATACCCTTAATTTGAATTTGTCGTAAGAGTTGCTATTATTCAAAATTAATCGCAATTTTTTTTTTATTGAGGATGGTTTTTCGTTGCAAAATACGATTTATTCCGAGCTATTAATCTATAAATATATGTAGAAAAGATTTTTAAAATTTATCAATTATTTTACTCGTGTGAAATGCTTCGATCTCTTAAGGATGTTGAGTTCCAAATCGCGAATGATGTGAAAGTTCTGAAAACTTAGCATGTTTTTGGATGAATTATTTAAGAGGTCGTGTAAAAATTTCACGACGATTAGGAAGCTCGTAACATTAACAAATTAAATTAAATTAAATGTAGTCTTATGGAAACTGATATAACTTTGCGATAAGTTTTTTTTTGACCTCTCAATTTTTAAATATCTACACTATATTGAAAGCAACGGAAACAAAACGAAGTTTATTGATAAATATTTTTTTTATTTGTTAAAAAAATTATTCTTAACAAAATGTTAATATTTTAATAACGAGCTTCCTAATTGTCACGAAATTTTTACACGACCTCTTAAATACTTCATACAAAAACATACCAAATTTTCAGAATTTTCTCATCATTTTTCATTTTAATCCATAAGGAGGTTGAAGTAATGATGATAGAATTCTGAAAATTTAATATGTTTTTACATGAAGTATTCAGGAGATCGTGTAAAAATTTCACGACGATTAAGAAGCTATTTATTGAACAATTGACATTGAAAGATTTCATAGGGACTCAACATCCTTGAAACTGTGTATTTTCATCCCTGATTGCAGCTACTTTCGCGAATGGTACCAAATCGAACTTACATGGTCCAAGCTCTCGGTAGTGACCTATCCGACAAAGAAGACACCGCCCTCGATGGGATAGATCATTTTACAAAGCGATTGAAGAAAAATGTGACGGCGTTGCAGAAATTTTACGCAGAATACGGTCTTTATAATATCAGAAATTAATAGGATTGTCAATTCGGTCGAATAGTATATAATCGACAATAATACAAAATCGATATCCATAGATCATTGCAAAAAATTTTATTTACAATTCTCATTACATTTTAATATTGTCGATTTTCGCAACGTTAGAATATATTAGAATATTATACAGTTTAGAAAAAATTTGTTGAGCGGAAATTTTTGCAAAAAATTGTTTAAGCAAAAAAAATCAATCCTTGAAAATCCTTAATTGGTGTTACCCCTTAATAGCGTATCGGTTGCATTTCGATACCGTAGCTCTGTGCCATTGCGAATCTCTTTGCATGATGATCAGCCGTTTTCTTCAATGCGATTGTACCGGTAATCATTTCGATCACCAAAAGTACGGTCATAAAACCAAGAGCTATTCTCTCGTTGATCGAAGGCAGAGCATTGCCATCGAGTAGCATGAACATTTCAAGTGGCAATTGGAGGAGTGTCGATATTAGCCAAAAGCTCGCAAGTTCCGGGATCTGCGATCAATATTTTACGATTTATAAAATCAGATTTTTAATTATCCTCAAAGTAACAAGAGCAAAGAAAAAAAACGACAAAAATTGTATACTTTTTCCGCCAAATTTCCAAGATACCCAAAGTACAGTCTTAGAGTCTCCATAAGAGAGAAGACTATCATAATCGTGATTGTTAAGAATTTGTACAAATTCGTCAGCAAATAATACTGGAAAAGATGGAAAAAATGATTTCATAAACTATATCATTCGAAATTAATTGACGAATAGTTTTTTAAAAAAATTTCAAATTACTTTAGAATCCAAGCTTCCCAATGCAATGAGCAACCAAATTGGAAAAATCCGAACGTTTAGATATAGAGCCATTTGTAATGGTAGACTTGATCGCACCAAGTGTCCTGATTAAATTAATTTCTTCATTAATTGATCGATTTACTAATTATTGTAGATTTATCGATTAACATTTATTTGATGAATGAAATTTTCAAAATTTTTATCATCTAACAAACTTACCCATGTCCCAGAATTCTTTCTCACGATCATGATAAACTAAACCGGGAAATAATCGATCGGATGCACCAATTACCGAATCCTTCCACATCACTTGCGAGAATAAAAAGCAAACCTTATTTTATTGTTTATAATCGTTCTCAAACACCTGCTTGTCGTCGTCAAGGCAACCATTAGTATCTGAAAAAAGTGCTAGATGGCAGCACGTGAACAACTCCAAAGGGATGTTCGACTTTTTGGAAAGAATCGATTCTTTAATCGATTCTGAATCGAATCGAGAAAATCGATTTTCATGAAAAATCGAATCCAAAGAATCGATTTTTAAAAATCGTAAAAAAAATTGATAGCTAATTGAAGCTTTCGTAATTGTTTATTAAGTTTTTGCCATGGAAAATGATTAAATTGGATTAATTTATTTTTAATACAAAATGATGAATACAAAATAACAAATATAAAACAGTTTCATTCTGGCTAAACATAGTTTGATTCTTTTACACATTTGCACTTTTTATTATATTGTTGAAATATTATGAATATATTTAACAGTTCAGACTTTTTTCTATTACATAAGTTTCTATTGTTTTAAGATATTTTGTATATTTTCACTTTCGATTATTTTTTTCGTTGGATCATGTTTTTAATTTTTAAAAATTTTTTACTCTTTTTCTCACGTTTTCACATTTTCACATACTACTTTTTCTTTTAACTTCGACGTTGATGTTTCATAGACTTTTTCAAAATTATTTAATTGCCAGTCTTTAATAGATAATGAATTTAATAAAAAAATCTAATTTCCGATTTTTAAGGTCAAGAATCGATTCATCTAAAGATCGAAAAGCAAAGAATCGATTCATAAGATCGATTTTTTGAACAAAAGAATCGATCTTTTAAAGAATCAAATCGGAATCGAACATCCCTATTGTAAGGAGGGGATATTGATTAATACAAAAATTGACTAAATCGATTCGTTTTCCGCGGGCTTTTCTAAAAGAATAATTTTGATTATCAATTACCGATATGCAAGCAATTTTTTTATCATATGCGCAAATAATTTTTTTATACCATCCATCGGCAAGAAAGTACTCTCTCTTACCATCGCTGCAGAAAAAAAAGTTCACGGCCCAAAACGTTCATAACCTCTCTTTTCTCTGGCTCCTCGAGGCCCGATTTTGTAACCTGCAGAATTTTTCCGGTATAAACAACGAGTGTTCCGTTTATAATATAAAGTAAAAACTAAAGTTTTATACTTATTTCGAAATCCAGACAATTTTCGGTGGAATTTTGATGGATTAAACACTGCATCATACGTGTAGAACAAAGTTTGCGACACTTTTGCGCTATTTTTGTGCTCCGGTTTTTCAGATATTTTCTACTTTATTGTCGGCGTGTTGATTAAAATGTTGCTGAATACTCTGCAAACGTCAATGCGATGTCTGCGATGCACGAGCGTCCTAAGATCCCAAAATATCAAGACCATGATTAAAAAACCGAATTACTCTACTTGGGAAGAGCGCAATTACGATGATGTCGTTAACGAAGAAATTATTTTGACAAACCCAGCGGCTGCGTCAGGACCTAGAAAATACGTGAACGAAGAGCACAAACAACGTGCTCTGAAAGCCAGAATCCGACACAGAGCTCCGAAAAAACCAGAACCAAAGTTTGTCAGCGATGCTACTTATAAAGAAGATGGCACTCCGAATATCATCAAATTCGCTGAAGAAGATAGATCGATATCGTATGTTCTTTTTATAACATAGTATAATACATAACTAGATTGCAAAAAATGCATTATTATAATAATGCATTATCGAATTCATTAATGATTATTTTTTCACTTAATAATGGGACTCAACTTCCATTTTACATTATTCATTCAATGAATAATGTGATCAAAAAAATATTGCATTATATTTTTAGTTAATAATGCAAATGTCAGACCATTGAGCATTACATTAGTACTGGAAAATGAGAAAATGAAACATGCATTATGGTATTGATGAATACTTGGAAAAGCGTTACATTATCCACTGCTGAAGTAATGGATAATGTGGAAAGAGTTACATTACTCATTACTGAAATAATGAGTAATGCAAAAATGTTCCATTATTCATTATTAAAGTAATAGATATTGCAAAGTAGCGTTAATTTTTCATTACTATAATACTGAATAATGCCAAATATAGAAATATTTTATTTATTCGTAGTCCAATAGGAACAAAGGAACATTAAATGATCACTTTCATAATTTCTGGTCGAAGATAAAAAATAAAGAGATGCTTATCAATATTGTTTTCCTTACTCCGAAAATAAAGTTTGGTATTTTTGTATTTTTATTTCATTTGATAGATCAAATAGAAACCTACAGCATCTTTCTCTTTGTTCTTTTTCTCTACGAATTGTCAAGAGGGTAATTATTTATGTTTCCATTCGTTTGTATTTTTTTTTCACTCCAAAAAAATTCTTTCTGTTTTACTTTTCCATTTGTGAGTCGACTTATATAGTTCAAGAAAAAATCGTCTTCCAATTGAGACAGAAAAAAATCCAATGTACCGTTGAATTCTTTAGATCAATCAACAAATGAAATAGCAACGCACTGTTAGCATTTTTTTTCAAAGTAAAAAATTAGAAATCGAACAAACGAATTTACTTACAGATAATTACCTTGTAAAAAATTTGAAGGCATGACCCATACACTCTGAGATGTGTCATTCTTACGCATTATGATTATAAAAAATCATACGAAAAGGAAGATTTCATTAATATTGCGCTCAACATACATAAATTATTTTTATTCCTTTAAACCATTACTCAAAGTAATGAATTGCTCAATGCATTACTCAAAGTAATATATGATCTTCGGTTTCATACCATTCATTATTATAGTAATGAAAATTTTTGTCTACTTTGAATTACCCATTACTGTAATAATGGACAATGGCAGAGTTTAGCATTACATTATCCATTACAGTTGTAATGAATAATGGAACCCGTTGCATTACCCATTACTTCAGTAATGAATAATGTTACGTTTTTTGCATTATTCATTATTAATTTAATGCATAATCGTTAGGTTTCACATTTTTCATCACAAAAATAATGTTTAATGTTTCTATCATAGAATTTTCATTATTTCTAAAATAAATAATGCATTATTTTTACATTATAATTTCGGCAACTCTGTACATAACATAGTATAGTGTAATTATTATTATCATTGTTGAAACGTTGATTATTATATTTTAATCCATGAATTCATAAGCGATCATTCGCAGATAAAATATGCAGAATCTAGAGCCATTTGTTTCCTTTCTTTGAAAATTTCATATTTCTATTGAATCTGTAAGTGTTTTTTTGCATATTTCAATGCCGAAAAGACATTTTTTGTGAAACTGAGTACGTGATTCTAGTTTAAATAATAAATTATTGATATAATGATAATTGTCATTTTCCTCGGAAGTGAAGAATTTCATAATTTATTCCTTTTTTTCAGAACTCTGATTTTCACGATAAAGTCCAGAAAGATGAGGGACAAGAATCACCAAATTTTATTGGAAGGCCGTCGTTTGATCGCAGATGCCATTAAAGCTGGCTTGAAACCCGAAATAATACTGTTCAGCAGAATAACGGATATTTCAAAATTGTCATTGCCGGAAAGAGGCGTCAAACTTTACAAAGTGCCATACGCGACACTTCAGCTATGGTCCAATCTCACAACATCGCCAGGAATAATTGGTAATATGAAGTTCTGTATTTGGAGACTCCTAGAAACTCTTCAAGTTTCACTTAAGGGGAGGCTAAATACCGATATGAGCACCTTGAAATTGGAATCCAAACTTGCTCCGGCACGAATGAATATAAATAAAATAAAAATGTTGACAGCATCATCAGAATTATGGCACAAATGGAGCTCCACTAAATTTGTTCGAAAAAAAAAATACAGGTCCGATTATCATCGGGAATCTGTAATTGTAAATATTAAATTATAATGTTTCTACTGCATTTCGGCTAAAACCAAGAGTGGTGCTCCATGTCGAACACCAAAGTACGAATATCGATACGTCTTGGACATTATTTTATCAAAAAACCGCAACGTAAGTTTGGAATCCAAATCACGAGATAAATGTTGATAAATTTAGTGTTTCAGCGAAAAACGAAATGGCGAAATCAAATTCACAGAAATGTGAAAGAGGGCAGCACCATGGAATTTTTATGAAATATAAATATTATTCTCCTCAAACTTATCCAAACTGCCTGAACTATGAGTGGCAACGAAAACGTTAATTTATGTCTCACACTTACATTTTGCAATCCATTCATGATTCATTAATAAATTTCATTGATATTCATCCATCGGTATCGAAAGAAGTTTGGATAGCGATTTTGAGTCGATAATATAGGACTTCGGTAATAATGTCGGTATTTAGAGGTGGCTATTTCCAATTTTCTTTTTCCATTTAAATAACCTGAAATTTTTTTTTCTGAACTTTGGAATTTTATTACTCAAAAACGAATCACTGTACAGTAATAAGAACTATGTATTTTTGTAGGAAATTGAACGCTCTATAAAAAAGGTCTGAATGAAGATTTGCGTGAGGCGAGCCGTTTCGGAGTTATCAAGCCTTAACCATTGAACTGTTTAAAATCGACTCATATCACTTGAATACCCAATATTATCGTCTTTAAAATAAATAAGTGCAAATTTTCAATAGAATGTTGATCAAAAAATGTTATTAATCAACGATGAATGATTAATTTTATTGTTCATTGATTAAATATACGAGTATATCACAAATATTTGATGAAATTTCATCATTAATTTTATGTATTATAAATCAATTTTCGATGAAAAATCTATTTAACAGTATAAGATTTATAATGAAATTTCATAATATATTTGTGATATACTCGTATATTTTATTAATGAACAATAAAATTAATCATTGATCGTTGATTACTTTAATTTTTTTTATCAACATTCTATTGAAAATTTGCAGATAGATGTTTTAAAGATGATAATATTGGGTATTTAAGTGAAATGAGTCGATTTTATCGCGATTATAAGTAAATAACATCATTATCTTAAACCGTTCAATGGTTAAGGCTTGATAACTCCTCACGCAAATCTTCATTCAGATCTTTCTTATAGAGTGTTCAATTTCCTACAAAAATCCATAGTTCTTGATTCGTTTTTGAGCAATAAAATTTCAAAGTTCAGAAAAAAATTTCCCATGTTATTTAAATGGAAAAAGAAAATTGAAAATAGCCACCTCTAAATATTAATATTAAGGGCTCATATTTAGACAGGGTCAACTCTGACGATTTGTCAATGTTCTTTGAAAAAACAAAAATAGTCATTTTATTTGAAACAATCTAATATGTATCCACCGGTATTGGAGAAAGTTTGGATAGCAATTTTGAGTCGATAATGTAGGGCTTCAGTATTAAGCCTCCCCTTAAATTCGTTGGAATAAGAATTGCAAAAGAAATAACAATCGCAGGATCGAATCTATGTAGAGTAACCAAACAAAAGCTGCCTTCCTTAATAGTACATTACGATACGAGTGCGTTGAAACTTTTTTTGACGAGTGTGAGTTTGCAGCATGAGCCGAAGGCGAATGCTGCAATCACACGAGTCAGAAAAATGTTTCTCGCACGAGTTTCGTACAAAATTTTATTGCACGAGTGCGGAGAGTGCCATTTTACGCACGGAGTGCAATAAAATTCATTTCGTTCCTTTCATTGTTGCTCTTCATAGAGGAATCATTGTGCGAGTATCGCAAAGTGCAATTTTCAACCTAGAATTTTTCTAACACTTTTTCTAAGCAATTAATTCACGACAGACATTATCTTTCGTTACATTTTCGTTATTTTTGAAAAAAAAAATGGAAGACACGCCATAATTTTTAATATCCTTGAAATTTAAGGTATATTCAAGGCCCCCATATCGTTCGAGCGAGAAACAACAATAGATACGTTACCACTGACGATAATATGCGACAATGTTCGAGAACCGGGAAATCTGGGCTCGATCCTTCGTGCAGCAGCTGGTGTAGGATGCGAACGAGTGATCCTGACAAAAGGTCTTGGAAGCAAAGCCAAAAAAGCTGTAATCTACGTTTCGTTCTCGACAAGGAAATTACAAATTTTTGTTATTCGACAGGCTGCGTCGACGTTTGGGAACCCAAAGTATTGAGAAGCGCCGCTGGAGCACATTTTCGCGTATCGATATCAAAGTCCGTCGATTGGGAGGACGTCGAGTCGTTGATAAGTCCAACGGCAAGTATTTACGTCGCCGATAATGATTCAACGATGAATGATGAAGAAATCGAGACTTCCGGCGGGGAAGTTCATTCCAGCGAGTCAAACGATTCCAACGTGGAAAAATCGATGTCTGCAATCGAAGCTGTTGACGAAACAGCTGATGAAGAACCGGATGAGGAACCGGATGAAGAACCGGATGAAGAGGCGGATGCCAACGAACATGAAAAGAAATCTTATCGGAGGAATGAAAATCCAGAAAAGATGAAAAAAGTTTCCGTCAAAGAATTAGCGAGTCGTATTCCGGTGATACCTTATTACGCCGTCGATTATGCGTCCAACGAGGTCGTCCTGATTGTCGGCGGTGAGACCGAAGGATTGAGCCACGAGAGCATTGAAATGTTGCAAAATGGCCGCGGCGTACGCGTCAATGTACCCCTTAATAACAACGTCGAGAGCCTAAACACCGGCATGGCTCTCGGTATCGTGGCTTTTGAGATCAAGAGACAATTCTCCATTCGTAAAAACTCGATAACAAAGTAATTATTTTTGGTCGCAATAAATTTGAATGAGAAACAGCTGCGTATCAATGAATAACGTGGAAAATAACCGACGGTAAAAATTTGAATTCCTCTAATCACTTCTAAACTTCGCGGCGTTGTCTTTAATAACGAGTCCAGTTGCTTTTGGGAATCTCTTCTAAGCCAAAAAAAAACCCTGCAAATTGGAATTTGCACATTGCTTCCTCATTTTTATCCATAGTTCACATAGCTTCCTTTAACACACAGTAGCGATCAAATTTGGCTTCCTCATAAAGGAAGCTTTGTAAACTATTGAAAAATATTAGTAATCAATGTGCAAATTCGATCGATTTTCCCCAAATTTGATAGCAAATAACATTAATAGCTATACTGGCTCTTTACAAAATTTCATTGCAATATCTAAAAAATTTCAATAGTTATAGCGTTTACACTTCTTTTATAAAAATTAAAAATTTTATAAAAACTTAATCATTCGATCGATTTTCGACAAATTTAATAACGAACATCCTCGATAGCTATATTAGCTCTGTGTAAAGTTTCAGTGCAATATCTTAAAAATTGCACGAGTCAGAGCATTTGCGCTATTTTTCAAAAAATTAAAAATTTCATAAAATTTTAATCCCTCGATGGATTTTTGCCAAATTTAATAGCGAACAACCTCGATAGCTATATTAGCTCTGTGCAAAGTTTCAGTACAATATCTTAAAAACTGCACAAGTTAGAGCGTTCAGGCTATTTTTCAAAAAATTAAAAATTTCATAAAATTTTAATCCCTCGATGGATTTGCGCCAAATTCAATACCAAACAACCTTAATAGCTATACTTATTCTGTACAAAGTTTGAGTGCAATATCTTGAAAATTGCAGAGGTTAGAGCGTTTACGCCATTCTTGCAAGACCGAAAAAAGTCGATAAAATCTGAACACCCGTTATAATTAAAACAAAATTTTTTTCATAATGAAGAGCAATTCGTGATTGACAAGTGTGCCAATTTTAGCTTGATATCTCGAAGCGTTTTCGAATTATTAATTATTTAAATCTGAAACTCAGGATACATACACACACATACACACACACACACACACACACACATCCATCCGGACATTTTTTCTAAATATGATTTCTCGATGTTTTAGGTTGAACATATTGGCATAAAAATCGCGAAAAAAAAATTTCACGAAAACAAAGCTTCCTTTATGAGGAAGCAAAAGAAACAAAAAATATGGATTTGAGTTTTGAACGTTCAAATGAACGGAAAATCGAATAAATCATTCTTTTAAATGGCAGTTTTAAGGCCCTTTAACACTTTGAAAATAGTTCTTCAAACATCTTTCAATTAAAAAAATGATTATTTACCAAGTATTTGCTCTTCTGATTTTTTGTTAAACAAGTAAATTTGTCTATTTTTCGTTCAACTCAACGTTCGAAACTTCAAGTACATACAAAATTTCTCGAGGCACGGATCAGCAAAGTTGGTTTGAAAATGAACCCGTCCAAGCAATTTTATTTCATTTTTTACTTATTTTTTTTATTTCAAGTTCCACGTATATATTAAAAATCAACCGTTGATTGCGAATGTGGAATCAGGAAAAGTGAATTTCGACGAGAATGTAACGAAATATTGAATTGAATTTCGGATTGAAATTTAATTTTCACGAAAACATACCGAAATATTGAATTTATCTTCACCGGCAGTCGGAACATTCGAAACTTTACAATATTTTCAATTGAGACACAAGCACCTTTCTACACAAATCTGGTCCGGGAGAACGAAATTTTTTTTAAAATCAAATTCGTCAAGATCATATCTTTTTGTGACTGTTTATTTGTCATCAGCGGCGATTCTAAAGGGCGTCACATATTCAACGTGACGGCTGAATATTTCCTCAGCTAAGATATTTTTCCAAAAGGTCAAGATCATTCTTGTAGTAACTTTTGACGAGGAATTCAATGGTGACCTTAATCTTGACCTTGACGATCACCGTCAAGGTTATTTCAAGATCAACTTTATTTTCAAATAGAAACTCCCTTTTTGACATGGGCAATCGAAAGAGCGAAAAATGTAACGTTTAAATATGTACTTAGGTCGGTAGATACATTTTGACCTCGAAGGTCCTCTAAAGTCAATTAAACTTAAACAAAGTGTGGATACCTCTGGGAATTGAAGCTTTTCACATTCTTTTGAAAGAACGAAAGTTATTAATTTTAACAAGGCGCATGTTGTAGTGACCTTGACGATGACCTTCAAGGTGATTTCAAGGTCAACTTTTTTTTAAATGGACACTTCCATTTTTGAGTTCTGAAATCTTTAGAACGAACAGCTTTACATTTACATTAAAAGATTCGGGATTAATCGGTTTTTTCGGAATAAGTTTGATTTCAGCACTCGAAAATACAGGTTTCCATTTTTTAAAAAGTTTACCTTGAAATAACCTTGAAGGTAATCGTCAAGGTCAAAATTAAGGTCACCCTTGAATTCCTCGTCAAAAGTTACTATTAGAATGACCTTGACGTTTTGCAAAAATGTCCCAGCTGAGAAAATATTCAGCCGTTCCGTTACTTATGTGACACCCTGTATATCAACCAATGTATTCTAAATTTCGTTAAGGTCGAGCGATTGAAAAAAATTTAATGTCCACAATTTTCTTTACCTCTTTTTCGCCGCAATTGCAATAATCTCGCGAATAATCCCTACGAAACGAGAACAACATGTCGTTAATTTTCTATATACACGATTGCGCGAGAGCTTAATCGAGTGATTGCTATCAGAAATGTCGGATTAGCATAAACATCGAACGCCTGGGGGAAATCGTATTATGGGTTATCGCGAGTCCCACAACTATCCACCGACCACGTACAAACCCCAGCCCATTCCTCCCACCCTCCATGCCAGGGTGGGTCGCTACGTTGTTGAGTTGAATTATCGGAATTTCGGTTATCGAAGGTCATCCCGGTATATTTCATTTTGAGCTTTTGAATGGCACAACGATTCATTTTTAACGTTTCAAAAGAAGAGTGTGTTCTATTCTTTGAATACCTTAAGGGGGAATACACACCTGGCAGGGTCCGAAAAATGGACTTTTTAATTTTTACATTTTCTTAAAGTTTGGGTTTTTAAAATTTCAAGTAAAAATTCCAAAAAATGAAAAAGTTATAGCCCGAAAAGTAAGTAAAATATTTATTTTTTTTATCCTTTTCTAATAGAATATAATCAGAAAAAAATTGGAATGCGCCTTTCAGATGAATCGCACTTCGCAATAATTATCAATATAAATAATAAATAATAAATGTATTAAATATGAGGCATTCCACGTCAAGTCGACCAACCCATTTTTTGAAATCACCAAAAATCGCATACAAATTTTTATAAAGTAGTTCTAACTATCAAGATAATTCGTGATTTTTTAAAGATTTTTACATTACATATTTTAGCCGGAAAAAATACAAAAAATTTTCTTGTCCCATTTCGTAACTCGAAAATTATTCATCGTACAAAAAAAAGTACAACATGAAGTTAGGATTTTCAACGTACTTTTCACTTCAATTTTTTACGAACTCCTCCAAAAGCTCTATATGCCATTTTCGGAGCAAATAAGGTTTTGATATTTTTTTTCTCAGAATTGAGCTCTTCGATTTGTCTGTAGTTTAAACAGTTTTTTGTTTGATATATTTACAGACTATAAAAAAATTTGCTTAGTGGAAAATCCATTCCTTCCCATGCGTTTTTCATCCCAAACGAATACACAAATTTCTCTGTGCATTAACAGGGCTGAGACTATCTATAGATATTTTCCAAAGCCCGCATTATTGTTTATTTTTTGTACTTTTTCAATTTTTTAAACTTTTTTCATTTTTATTTTTTAAATATCTTTTTGTACATTTTAATAAACTTTATCAATGGACCCATGGACGCCGATAAAGTCTATTCAAATTTGAGTCAAAGGCTACTCACGCCTCTCGATTGCAAAAAAGAATTAATTTACCCTCTTTGGATACAATGACGTTTCTATGGCCAATGAGTACTTTTTTAGTTCGATTTGCGCATGATTTTTGGGAATGAAGCAATGATACTGCTTTGTTCCTGGAATCGTCTTCGCGATATGAAAACGAGATTATTTTGTTATTTTTCCCTGTTTACGATTAATAATGATAAAATATCAATATCTACACTATTTCTTTATATCACTCTATAATGATAGATTGTATCAATAAAAATGCATTTGAAATAATGGATTCTCCACTACGCCAATTTTTTAATAGTCTGTAAATAAATCAAGTAAAAAAACTGTTAAAACTACAGACGAATCGAAGATGTCAATTCTGAGAAAAAAAATATCGAAACATTATTTTTTTGGCAAGAAAATTGAAATTTTTAATTTCTCAAAATAATGGACATTGATTGAAATCTACAAAATTTTGACCTCTTGATATATAAAATCAAAATGCACAATTCGAGTGACGTCTGAAAATGTTCAGAATGTAATTTCGTGAAATTCAATAGCGACCACTTTTTTACGAAGGAATTTTTTAATTGGGCGGGAAAAAAAATTCCAACGCATATTTTTTTAATAAGATCCGCCATTTTTTCACAATAACACAGGAAGTCTCCCACGAGGGATAAAAAAAACCTGGAAATCCTCGGTCAAAAATGATTTAGGTCAAAATTATTCCCCTCATTTCTACTGGACGAAAATGAAATTGTCGCGAAAAAACGTCTCTTGTTTGAATTAAAAAATACAATAGAACGAACGTCGCCGTTTATGGGACGAGTAGTTGGAATCGTGAAACATGGATGGGAGGGAGGGAGGCGCCCTTCGGATTTCATTGTTCGGAGATGAACGAGTGTGTAACGAGAGAGCCAAACCGGAGCACCTTTGACAGCTATATGAGCAAATCGCTGTTGGGTGTCGCTGATTCACGCTTCAGTGAGAGAAAAAAAGGTGCTAATAAACGCTCTGAGACAAAAGCACCGCGGGAGATTCACAAGAGAGGTTCCTCCTGACGTACACGCGAGGTTTGTATTTAATTGGACATTCCCGACGCCTGCGACATCCTTTAAAGGCGTGTGAAATTTTTAATAACGTTATTAATAAGCTTTGACACGAATACCATGAAAATAAAAAAATAAAATTATTCAAATAATCCAGCCAAACGTAAACCCTCAAAGAATCAGAATAAAATTCATGAAGTTTTTTTTCTCCGAACTAAACCCAATTTAAATTGTCATTTTGATCATTAATTTTTAGAAAATCGTGAAATTTTCCATTACAAATTTTTAATAACGTTATTAATAGCTTTGACACGAATATCGTGAAAATAAACAAATAAAATTATTCAAATAGTCCAGCCAAACGTAAACCCTCAAAGAAGCAGAATAAAATTCATGAAGATTTTTTCTCTCAACTAAACCCAATTTAAGTTGACACTTTGATAATTAATTTTTAGAAAATCGTGAAATTTTTCATTGCAAATTTTTAATAACGTTATTAATAAACTTGGACTCGAATATCGTGAAAATAAAAAAAATCAAATTATTCAAATTATCCAGCCAAATGTAAACCCTCAAAGAATCAGAATAAAATTCATGAAGATTTTTTTCTCCCAACTAAACCCAATTTAAATAAACATTTTGATCATTAATTTTTAGAAAATCGTGAAATTTTCCATTGCACATTTTTAATGACATTATTAATAGCTTTGACACGAATATCGTGAAAATAAAAAAACCAAATTATTCAAATTATTCAGCCAAACGTGAACCCTCAAAGAATCAGAATAAAATTTATGAAGATTCTTTTCTCTCAACTAAACCCAATTTAAATTGACAATTAATTTTTATAAAATCGTGAAATTTTCCATTGCAAATTTTTAATAACGTTATTAATAAGCTTTGACACGACTATCGTGAAAATAAAAAAATCAAATTATTCAAATAGTCCAGCCAAACGTAAACCCTCAAAGAATCAGAATAATATTCATGAATATTTTTTTGTCCCAACTAAACTCAATTTAAATTGAAATTTGAATAATTAATTTTTAGAAAATCGTCAAAATTTCTATTGCAAATTTTTAATAACGTTAATAATGATTAGTTTCAATCGAAAGCGCTGGAAAAATGCTAATGTCGAATTTGGGGAAATCCTACATTTTCAAACCAAAATATATTTAGGATATTTGTGATTAGATTTTCTTCACGAGTCACGTACATTTTATTTTTATAAAGCTACAAAATAATATTGTCAAAATTAATCATTCCAGTCTCATTTCATACGATTAATTTTTTTATTCTATACATTATTCATTTCTTTTTTCTTATCACGAGGGGGAAAATATAGGGATGTGCGGTCTCGCAGCGAGAACAGCTAAAATAAATGGATAGTCGACAAGGTACTCATCGCAAATTCGGGTAACGCGCTCCTTTTTTCCCTGGAGGGAATATCTTATAAGTTCGTGTGGATATATTCCGAACTCCAACTCTGTGAGGAGACGTGGCAATTCATTCTCGATATTTATATATACATATATATATCTCTTAGCGTCGACTTTTCTTTTTATCACTTTGTCGGTATGCCGATGAGCTTGCACACATTGGCCCCGTATTATATGGTCCCTGACGACAGTGCTTCCGGTTTTTATACGATCTTAAGGGGTTACATTTGGTTGGCGAAATTTGTGGGGATTTTTGGCACGAAATCTGCGAGTTTTTTAGTGAGATCATTTTGCACTTTTAACAGCATTTCCAAGTATTTTTTAAATCATTTATAACAGAGAATAATCAGAACTGTCGTAGATATGGCCATTTTTTTAAAGCGTCATTTGTTCGGGAGATTTAAGGCTGTATTCTGGTCTAAAGGCCTATATTTTGAGCGTTTTGCAGAGCTCGATAAAAAATATATGTATATATTTTTACCATTCTTCCTTTTACAACATATTTATTAATATTTTGACAATAAACGAAAAAAAATCTCACCCTCTCTTCTCTCTTCAGAGAAAACAGAAAAAAAATTCGCAAAATGGCGGCTATCTGAAGAAAAACGGCGTTTTTCGACTCGTTTTTTCATAGTTTTTAATTTTTTTACAATAGTAAAAAAAAATTATTTAATACAAGAGTGGTGGGAGCCATAGAGACTTATACATTGAAGATTGATAAAAAAATTTGAAGTAAATAGGTTGAGTATAACTTGAGATATGAATGAAAATTCAAAATTCTCCAAATTCATCATTTTTTTAAAAAAAATTTTCAGCATTTTTTTTTTTTTTCGTAGTCCCAAGTATACTTTTTAAGACGAATTCAAAACGATTTTTCGTCACTATAATAGTTTTCGAGATATTTAAAAAATAAACTTGAAAGATTTAAAAAATTGTGAAATTTTGAATGTTGCATAACTTTCAAAAAAAAAAAAATATTTAATTTTTTTCCTTTGGTAGAACTTCGCTTTATTAAAAACGAAAACATCTGACCAAATTTCATCGAAATAGAAAGTGGTCGATTCAAACTCTCGATCGATTTGACGTGGAATGACCCATATCATATATTTTATATTAATTAGGGACAATACTGCTAAGACCCGGGGAATTGAAAAATTTGAAGGACTCATTCCGGACTCGCAATCTTATTCTTTCTGAGACTTGTTTTTGTGGAACCAACGATATTTAATTGAAAGGCTAATATTCGGAAGACTTTCAACGAGGTATGTTTATAATTTGGCTGACATGTTCCGTCATCGTTATTTCGAATAAAGATGGCTTTTTGGGCGGATGAATTTTCGGTAGAGTTACAAATGCGCCTCATGAGACTCCTCGATATGTTCCCATGGTTACTTTATGCCTGGCCCTAGGTATATATTTACTAGTTGTGGCCCTAAGCCATTTTAGAGGAATGGAATATATAATTATCGAGCGCGGCGAGGACACGAACAAACACACGCACATAAACGTGAGATCGGTAAAGCTCGATTGTCAACGCGTATCGAGGTATTTCTTCATTCCAGCATTTTGGAGAAGAAAAAAAAATATCTTTCATCCTAATATTGTGCAAATGTTGCTTTCAATAGAGGCAATAAAGCATTTTTTTCTTCTTCCATAAAATGACTCCATTTTTTACAAAATTTCATGATTTTTCATCGATCTTCGCCCAAGAGAAATCACAAATATTTACATCCGTGAATTTTCGTGGGGACAAATAAAAAAAGGGCACGCGCACCCATAGATCAACTCAACCATGTATAATAGCGCGGTTATAAAAAGGAAGAGTTTTACAATTCAACAAAAAGAGAAGAAAGAAAAAAATGTGTATATACAACGTGAAATCGAACAAAAGAGGCGCAGGTTGTGTCGAGGTGATTGAGGCATATAATATATACATATATATGAGGCATTCCAGGTCAATTCGGTCACCCCATTTTTTGAAATCGCCAAAAATCGCATACAAATTTTTAGAAAGTAATTCTAACCATCAAAAGAATTCGTGATTTTTTTCAGATTTTTTAATTTCATATTTTAACCGAAAAAAAATACAAAATTTTGTTTGTCCCATTTTGTAACTCGAAAATTATTCATCGTACGGAAAAAGAAATAGGACATAAAATTTAGAATTTTCAACGTGCTTTTCACTGACATTTTTTATAAACTCCTCCGAAAGCTCTATTCGCCATTTTCGGAGCAAATAATATTTTGATATTTTTTTTCTCAGAATTAACATCTTCGATTCGTCTGTAGTTTTAACAGTTTTTTACTTGATATATTTACAGACTATAAAAAAATTGGTTTAATGGACAATCCATTTCTTCGTATGCATTTTTATTGATACAATGTATCATTATAGAGTGATTTAACGAAATAGTGTAGATATTGATATCTTATCATTATTAATCGTAGACAGGGAAAAATAATAAAAAAATCTCGTTTTGATACTGCGAAGACGATTCCAGGAACAAAGCAGTATCATTGCTTCATTCCCAAAAATAATGATCAAATCGAACTAAAAAAGTATTCATTGGCCATAGAAACGTCGATGTATCTAAAGAGGGTAAATTAATTCTTTTTTGCAATCGAGAGACGTGACTAGCCTTTGACTCTAATTTGAATAGACTTTATCGGTGTACAGGGGTCCATTGATAAATAAGTTTATTAAAATGTACAAAAAGATATTCAAACAAATAAAAATGGAAAAAGTTTAAAAAATTGAAAAAGTACAAAAAATAAATAAAAATGCGGGCTGTAGAAAATATCTATAGTCTCAACCCTGTTAATGTTCAAGAGAAATTTGTGTATTCGTTTGGGATGAAAAACGCATGCAAAGAAATGGGTTGTCCACTAAGCCAATTTTTTGTAGTCTGTAAATATATCAAGTAAAAAACTGTTAGAAGAACAGACAAGTCGAAGATGTTAATTCTGAGAAAAAAAATAGGAAAAACTTTATTTGCTCCGAAAATGGCATATAGAGCTTTCGGAGGAGTTTATAAAAATTTCAGTGAAAAGTACGTTGAAAATCCCAAATTTCATGTTCTACTTTTTTTTTCGTACGATGAATAATTTTCGAGTTACAAAATGAAACAAGGAATTTTTTTGTATTTTTTTTCCGGCTAAAGTATGTAATTTAAAAATCTGAAAAAAATCATGAATTTTCTTGACAGTTAGAACTACTTTATAAAAATTTGTATGTGATTTTTGGTGATTTCAAAAAATGGGATGGCCGACTTGACGTGGAATGCCTCATATATTATATACATATGAAACAGACATGGCGTCTAAACGTTTCTAGGTATTCGAACCTATTTCGTGAACATTTTTTGAACCGGGAGTATGTGCCTGAATACGTAATCATCGACGCAGGGCTCAGTAACGATTTTGGCCTCGTTTAAGTTTAATGAAGAGAAAAAAAAGAGAGACGAAAAGAGGCAAAAGGATCGCTGCTACGCCCTGATTGAATTTTCTCCAATTAATTCTTTGCTATAATCCGATAAATAATCAATCACCGATCGTCGAGGAAATGTGCATCGAGATGAATCCCGAATGGTTGGGACGGTTTTTTTCGAAATCTAAATTTCAACGATTCAAAATTACGTGATGCATTGCAATGTTCATTGCAAAATCGATTTTAGAAAAATGGCGGCTGTTTGAAATAAATTGTAAAAAATTAAATTTCTATTATCATTTCAAACATCCGCCGTTTTTTTTTTTAATCGATTTTTCATTAACGGTGGTAACTTGTTGTATAAGGAACCTTCCTCTTTAAAATGCTTTTTTATTTTTTTGTTTCAGACTTGCCAATCCTGAGATTAATTGTCGGCCATGGGATAAGAAACTATCCATTTTGACGCCTCTTATAAATTATTCAAAGAATCAAAATAAAAGATCATTTTTTTTTTGTATTTTCGAAAGATGAAACAATGTTAATGTTGTAACAACAGTTTTATAGCCATATCTGATAAAGGAGCTGAGAAACAAATCTTAAAAATTTACTTTTTTTGGCCTTTTAATTAAAGTAGAATAGTACCTTCAATCAACGAAATCTGAAAAATAAAAATAAAATTGAGGATTTCTCTTATGTTTGTGGATGGTCAAGGCGCCTCTATTTGAATAGCGAAGAAAATATGATAAAGCGTGATACAATTTATGGAATAGTGACAAAATAGGATGCTTGTTTATCCTTGTTTCAGATTTTCACGTCTTGACCCCAAAATATATATTGATGAATTTTTTCGACGACAAGAAAGTGCCCCACCGGATGTCCAAACACCTCTGAAACTACCTTGTGTCCTAAAATCGTAAATCCGACGGTGCATCGTGCATAACATACAGGAGAAAGCCTCTCAAGCGCCGCCTGCGTATATATCATGTCGGGTAGAGCGTGGCTGAAGTACGTTGTAAATAAAAAATAAAGAACAGGGTAAATATACGTCGGAGAGGGTGAGATTTTTTTTTCTTTCGTGCACGAAACTTTTAACTTAGCGAAGGAGCGAGTGAGACGTGGAAGGGTGCGGAAAAAAGGGGTTGAAAAGCCGTTTGGCACATCAGTTGTTGTACGAGGCCGGTGTAACTGTATAAGGGATTTTGTCGCATCTAGCAAGTTTTTATTTTATGAATGGCGCTCTTGTAACTCTTTTGACGAAACTGCGTGACACACCCGACAAGTGGCACCTGGACATGGGAAACCCCACGTTGATGGTGCAGAAAAACCGCGCACGAGAGCGAAAGAGAAATAGAGAGAGAGAAAAAAAGAGAGTGAGAGCGAAAAAGGAAGAGAAATGTTTCAATTGATGTGGGGCAAGCGCCCTACGGCTTTGGCTCAACGAAAGTATCGAGATAGGAGCAGAATAATAGAATGAAAGAAAAGGTATCGAGAACCCATCACCTTCGATTGATTGCTAAGCTCGACAAATAATGATTGGTCGCCAGATGTGGGGAGGGGAGAAGCGGACGTGATTGCAAAGTGAAGTAACTTTGTCATTGAGACATCGTTGTGTGCGTCTCAAGGGTTAGAAGGGATGGAATGACGACTTAGATGAATAAAATCTCAGATAATATTCAAAACATTATTTTGTCATCAATTCAACGAAATATTCGAACAAAATGTATATTCAAAAAAACGATATATACATTTTTGAACTCGCACTTCAACGAGCTTTTATTTGATACCCCACACGATGACCTTAAAATTTTTTTTTTCATTCATCCCCCCATCCGCCAAAATAATCCCCCAAAATGTATATTCAAAAAAACGATATATACATTTTTGAACTCGCACTTCAACGAGCTTTCATTTGATACCCCACACGATGACTTTAAAAAAATGTTTTTTCATTCATCCCCCCCATCCGCCAAAATCATCCCCTAAAATGTATATTCAAAAAACCATATATACATTTTCGAACTCGCACTTCAACGAGCTTTCATTTAATACTCCACACGATGATCTAAAAAAAATGTTTTTTCATTCATCCCCCCCATTCGCCAACATCATCCCCCAAAACGTATATTTAAAAAAACGATATATACATTTTTGAACTCGCATTTCAACGAGCTTTCATTTGATACCCCACACGATGACCTTAAAAAAATGTTATTTCATTCATCCCCCCCATCCGCCAAAATCATCCGCCAAAATGTATATTAAAAGAATGATATATACATTTTCGAACTCGCACTTCAACCAGCTTTCATTTGATACCCCACACGATGACCTTAGAAAAATGTTTTTTCATTCATCCCCCCCCATCCGCCAAAATCATCCCCCAAAATCAAGTTTGAGCTCCTCGCGGCCAGCGCCCGTAATTGGGTCATTGCCGCTAAACGTGAGTCGTACCACGAGATTCCACGAGTGTTCCATCATCGAATTTTCGGGACAGGACACTAAAAATGGATACGAGCGAGGAAAAAATGAACAGGGTATAAGAAAAAGGAGATAATGCGCACGTGCACGGGGTTGGACTGCCAAGAAGATGAACGACGAAGTGGCGGCGGAAGAGATGCGTCGACGTCGCGAATTTCCATCGAGGTTTTCTCGTTGCATCTTTCCGAAGAGAAAAAGAAGTGGAGGAAAGAAGAAAAAGGGAGTTAGACGAAGAGGAGGAGGACGGAATAATAGTGAGCCATAAGACAGATCGGGTGGAACTACGGATGAAAAAGTATAGAAGGGAGTACGGGAGTAGAAACAGAATACTAAGAAGGAGGCGAGCAAAGAGGGATACACGAAGAAAGTAAAGGAGGTGGGAACTTGGCAACACCGCGCTGGCGCAAAGAACGAGATTCCACTTCTCTCTCTCTCTCTCTCTCTCTCTCTCTCTCTCTCTCTCTCTCGCCGGTTTCTCCTGCTTCTTTCTGGGTCTCATCGGCGATGGGAGCGAGAGAGCGAAAAAGTGGCAAACGTTGCGCGCGCATCGTCACAAACGACTCGTTCAAGTTTTCACAGTGGCCACAGACAGCGAGAGAGCGAGTGAGATGATAAGAGGAATGGAGAGTGGAAGAAAGATGGAGAGAGAGAGAGAGAGAGAGAGAGAGAGCTTCACGGGGCTTGGCTGCCGCCTCGTAGCCGTCGTTTGTACTACGCCGCGGCAGCACCGAACCGGTCAATACTCCGTGCAACGCGGTGGAGGTGGCGTTGGTGGTGGATCTTTCTCTCTCTCTCTCTCTCTCCCCTCTCCCTCCCTTCTCCTTCTTCGCGCCTATCTCAAGACGGAGAAAGACGAAGGGTGGGGGAGGACAAAAAAAACTCGAGACAGACAGAGAGAGGAGGATAGTCGGACGAGGGATCAAAGAAGAGAGAAATAAACACGGGTAGCGGTGGAGGCTGCGAAGGTAGACGAGGAGGAGCGAGGAGAGCAAACGGAGCAATCGAAACGCACGCAGCAGCAGCGCTTTAGCGAATCTCCTCAAGAAGAGCAACGACGCTGCGATCCCACATATTTGTTCATATACGTATATAATGTATATATATATATATAGAATTGTAAATGTATGCACAAATAAAAGGCGCATCTTTTTACCCTCGCTCCGTTTTCCAATTTTAATTTCCAAAATCCTGAAACAATTTCTCCCAAAATTTGATGGAAAAAATATTTTTCCCTTCAATTGCATCGATGTAAAGGCTAAACTGCAAAATTCCTTCCCAAAATCCGATACGAGGAAAGAGTGAAGGAAGAAGGAGAGGAAGAAGAGTAAGAAGAAAATGAAGAAGTCGGTGCGGTGAGCACGCATTGCAGGAGAGTATAGAGAGAGAGCGGGGATCGCTGGCCGCTGGGTACGCGTGGTATTAGTAAGGCCTTAGCTCTCGCGCGAGACAGACGTATTTTTGACGAGGGGGGTCACGGAGAGAGAGAGAGAGAGAGAGAGAGAGAGAGAGAGAGAGGGAGGACAGAGCCGCGAAGTCTGTGCGGATCTCTCGGGATCTAAGAAAAAAAGCAAAATAAGGGAAAATTTGGATTTTTGTTATATATTTATTCGTAGGGGAAAAGCGCGGTTTCGCTGAAACCGCGGGACATAAAAAAGCATATGATGGAAGAAAAATAGATAAAAGTGTCCTCGATAGTGGATGAAAATTTTTTATCCAGTGTCGCCATTCACAATTGCGCGAGGGAAACGTGGAGGCTGCTCTGCGGTTGTGTACCAATTTTCACGCACACACCCAAATATATATCTATATATAGATATATAAAGAGCCTTCCGCCGAGTGTTTGTTGGTGCTTGTGCGTGAGTTGCGGGCGGCGTGCGCGTGTCAGTGGCTGCGATGGGAGCACGTTCATTCGTCTTGTATAAGCTTATTGTTTAAGAGAACCCGGTAAAATAATGTGAATGAATAGTGAACGAGTGGCGAGAGTGAGCAGAAAAGCGTGTAACGCTACAAACGAATTGCATACAGAGATACGGAGAGGGAGACAAATATATATGAATAGAGGGAAAGAGATATACATGCGGAGAGATATATAGATATAGAGATACACACACAGATATTTAGTAGCGGTGGACGCCGCCGCGCGGCCAGCGAGAGACGAGTTGACACTGCTGCACGCTGCCCAGTGTCGAGGAGCAGTGTCGAGTGTCTCGTGTCGTCGCCGCGACGGAAAAGTCGAAAACACACCGTGTGAACTATAATAAGATAAAGATATATCGATAAAAAAAGAAAAAAAAAGAAAACGTAAGAAAATACTCATCGTTAATCGTGATATGGTTTTATTCTCGAGCCGAGCGCCGAAGGAGGCGTAAACGAATGGGAAAAAGAGGAGAAGGCGACTTTTTTTACGTTTGACAGAACCGCGAGACACGTTTGTACGGGGTCTGTTTGTGCGCGAGTTCGGAAGCAGGTGAATCGCACAAGGGAGATAAAAGCGTGCACCGGAAGATAAGCTGTGAAATTGTTTGTTTTTCTTTTTCAGCCAGTTTATATGCGTATATACATTTATGTATGGGGCATTTCACGTCAAATCACGCGGTCATCGACTCCTTCGGATTTTGATGTCCAATTGATTGTGGGTCTCGTTCGGCCCAAAATATGACAATTTTTAGAAATTTTTATTTAACTTTTTGAGGGGTTGCCCGAGCTGATCATTAAATTGAGGGAAGACATAAAGAGCGGCCTTTTTTAAATTAATGAAATTTTTTTCACCGAAACTAGGACTCAAAACAGATATTTTCGACATAGTTCGATAATGGGCCAAAAATAATTAATATTTTTATGCTAGTTTTATTTTTTAATTGTGTTTGAATTAACCATTTTATTTTAGGTCGTTGAGGCTAATAAATTTTCGAAAAATGGTGTCGTTTCACTCGTGAACCAAGAAAAAAAATCAATTTATTCTCACTACAAGAAACAATCAAAATAAGAAATAATAAACCTCAATAAATTAAAATACAAAAAAAAGTAATTATTTTTGGCCCATTATCGAACTATGACGAAAATAACTGTTTTGGACCCAAGTTTCTGTGAAAAAATTTCATTAATTTAAAGAAGGCCCCTCTTTATGTTTTCCCTCAATTTAATGATGAGCTCGGGCAACCCCTGAACAATGGAATAAAAATTTCTAAAAATTTAAGGTCATATTTTGGGCCAAACGAAACCCACAATTCATTGGATATTAATATCCGAGGGGGTCAGGCTGATAACCGCGTGATTTGACGTGGAATGCCCCGTATATATATATATTTTTTTTTAAATGTATATATATTTATTGGAGTTTTTTTTAAGTGGCAACGGAAAACATGTATTCGCGTTTTGTTGCGACGCGATTTATCGCGAATCCGAACGAGACTGAAGCGTGAATGTCGTTTAGAATGGGCGATCAACGTGATTTCGAAGATAACAACGAAATTCGCTCGCGCGATAAGCTTCTCATGGGAACGACGAAGCGTTATCGATCTACCGGCTATCTCATGGATGCGTGGATCTTGTTAATCGTATTCGCCATTGCGGGTAAGTCACTCCCACGATTATTGTTATTGCATCTTTTTTGTAAGATTGAGAAATTGATTTTTTTTTTTACAGGAAAATGAAATATTGAGGATTTATCTCCCGTATGGAACAGGAAATGTGGAAAAAAATATATCGCAATTTTTTTAAAAAGCATGGATATATCCTTGGTCCATTTTTAATATATCTCATACATGAGGCATTCCACGTGAAGTCAGCCACTCCATTTTTTGAAATCGCCAAAAATCGCATACAACATTTTAGAAAGTATTTCCAACTATCAAGAAAATTTGTGATTTTTTTCAGATTTTTAAATTACATTTTTTAGTCGGAATAAGGTACAAAAAATTTGTTTGTCCCATTTTTAAACGCGAAAGTTATTCATCGTACGAAAAAAAGCAGTACATTAAATTTAGGATTTTCAACGTGGTTTTCATTGAAATTTTTTACAAACTCCTCCAAAAGCTCTATATGCCATTTTCGGAACAAATAATGTTTTGATTTTTTTTTCTCAGAATTGACATCTTCGATTCGTCGGTAGTTTCAACAGTTTTTTACTTGATATATTTACAGACTATAAAAATATTGGCGTAGTGGAGAATCCATTATTTCAAATACATTTTTATTGATACAATCTATCATTATAGAGTGATTTAACAAAATAGTGTCGATATTGATACTTTATCATTATTAATCGTAGACAGGGAAAAATAATAAAATAATCTCGTTTTGATGCTGCGAAGAAGATTCCAGGAACAAAGCAGTATCATTGCTTCATCCCCAAAAATAATGCCCAAATCGAACTAAAAAAGTACTCATTGGCCATAGAAACGTCGGTGTATCCAAAGAGGGTAAATTAATTCTTTTTTGCAATCGAGAGCCGTGAGTAGCCTCTGACTTTAATTCGAATAGACCTTATCGGTGTCCAATGGTCCATTGATAAAGTTTATTAAAATGTACAAAAAGATATTTAAAAAAATAAAAATGAAAAAAGTTAAAAAAATTGAAAAGTACAAAAAATAAACAAAAATGTGGGCTTTGAAAAATATCTATAGATAGTCTCAACCCTGTTAATGCACAGAGAAATTTGTGTATTCATTTGGGATGAAAAACGCATGGGAACGAATGGATTCTTCACTAAGCCAATTTTTTCATAGTCTGTAAATATATCAAGTAAAAAATTGTTAAAACTGCAGACAAATCGAAGATGGCAATTTTGAGAAAAAAAATCAAAACATTATTTGCTCCGAAAATGGCATATGGAGCTTTTGGAGGAGTTCGTAAAAAATTTCAGTGAAAAGTACGTTGAAAATCCTAAATTTCATGTTGTACTTTTTTTTCCTACGATGAATAATTTTCGAGTTACGAAATGGAACAAGAAAATTTTGTGTATTTTTTTCTGGCTAAAATATGTAATATAAAAATCTGAAAAAAATAATGAATTTTCTTGACAGTTAGAACTACTTTATAAAAATTTCCATGCGATTTTTGGTGATTCCAAAAAATGGGGTGGCCGACTTGACGTGGAATGCCTCATATTTAATATATTTATTATTTATTATTTATTTTGATAATTATTGCGAAGTGCGACTCATCTGAAAGGCGCATCTCATTTCTTTTTAATTATATTCTATTAGATAACAATTTAAAAAAAATATTAGCTGGAGGCCAACTTTTTTTCTTTAAGGATTAATAATTTTTTTAAGGAAAAAAGGAATTTAGCTTCTAGAATGTATATCCCTGTTGCAGAGTTTCTGTCGTTTTTTGGGTTTGATAAAAAAAAAGAAATTCTAAACTTATTATAACTTTTTTTTTTATCAAACCCAAAAAAACGAGAGAAACTCTGCAACAGGGAAATCTATTCTAGATGCTAAATTCATTTTTTCCTTAAATAAATTATTAATCCTTAAAAAAAAAGTTGGCCTCCCCCGAGCGAATATTTATTTTTATATCATTAGAATATATTTTATCTGATAGAATATAATGAAAAAAAAATTTGGGATGCGCCTTTCCAATGAGTCGCACTTCGCTATAATTACCTGTATTTTATCTGATCTGATTTATCATTTATTATCTTTGAGATATTTTTTCAAGTCATATTGAAAATATTTTTGTGAAATTTCAAATTTGTGATTAGGGAAAACAAACACACGACCAATTTCGTTTTACGAAGGCTTTCATTGAATTATGATGCGTTACATTCTCTGTGATAAGTGAATAATAATAAGGAAAAATTGTATTTAAGTTTTGTGAATGTGGGAGGAAAATTCCCAAGGAGTATTTTTCCTTAAATTAGTTTAGAAATATCGCAGGATCGCTATTATATTTTTCCTCTGAACTTGACATAAATGTTTTTGTGATTAGTGGATAGAAATAAGGATGAAACGACCTTTAAGATTTTTTTCGCCCAGGAAAATTAACATTAGCAATTTGTGTTTTTAAATTATAGCTCTGAGAAAAAAATCTCCCAAGGATTTTCTTCGCAAATTACAATCCAAACATTGGAGGATCGGTATTATATTCCACTGACGATGAAACTTGGCATAAATGTTTCTGTGATTAGGGGAGGGATAAAAATGAACATTTTTCCATTCAGAAAAATTCACATTGGCAATTTGTGTTTTTATGATATCCAAACGTTGCAGGATCGATAATACATTTCGTCGGAGTTTCACATAGAAATTAATGAACTGGAAAAAAACAGTTTTCCAATATTTCTTGAAGCATATTTCTTTGAGAGGAGAACATAATTAATTGATTCGAACGATTCAGATTTCATTTGAAAAGTTTTGATCTACTTTATAATGACGAGTATCGGAAAATCCATTTGATCCAGTTCAGTAAATGTTTTTCTCACTATGTTTGCGTCCGTGAGAAAAAAGTTCTGCAATTCTTTTTCTACTTATTTTCAATAGAGATTATTTTGAATTGCTTTTCCGAGTATCATGCTCAAGATTATTTTCAATATCGTTTTTATTTATTAACGCGTTATACGCAGTCAAGAGGTCGAAAAGAGCGATTTTTCAAGATTTTTTTCTGAGAAAACATTTCATTTTATTATCGTAAAAGTCCGATCGTGGGATTTCAATAACTACTATTTTTTTCGATTTTTGACAATAAATTTTTTTTTTTTCATAAATTATTATGAATACCAATTTTTGTTACTGTATAGTATTCTTTTAAATCATTTTTAATTAATTTTGACACTTTTTCATTGTTAACAGATTTTCAAAATTAATAATTAATCCATGAGCACATAACAATTCAGTTCAAGAATTGTATGAGTGGACATTGAACCTAAATAGTCTACCGAATATTGCTGTCAAATTTTCACCTGAGAAACATTATTTAGATGCAAAAGAAAGATTTTATTTGCGATACAATACTGCGAAGTCAATCACAGGGGGACACAAAAATTTCATTCAATTATTCCAATGAACAACGGAAACGTATTGGCAAAGGAATATTCTAATTCAGGAAATAATCGTATATGTAGGATTTTCAAAAAAATACGTGAATGAATAAAAACTGTTGTTATTATTGTTCATAAACAGACCTAACGAGTAATTATTAATTTTAAGAACCTGTTAACAATAAAAAAGTATCAAAATAAATTCTAAATATTGAAAAAAATATTATACAGTAACAAAAATTGGTATTCATAATAATTTATTGAAAAAAAAAATTTAATTTTCAAAAATCGAGAAAAATAGTATCTATGGAAATCCCACGATCGGTCTAGTCTTAAAAATTGTTGAACAGATAGATGTTTAAAGCAAAAAATTAAAAAAAAAAAAATTAAAAATGACACTCACTTTTAAAAACGCGATTTAAAGTTTAAAACTCAAAAAAATCATTAATAAACTCGTCGAATTTTTTTGTTGTATTTTTTTCTGAAAAGGCCATAACAAACAAAAGTTTTGAAAAAAAACTTCTATTTTGGATTATTATCAAAGAAGTTATAACCAAAATATCATAAAAAGAGCGGTTTTTTTTGGTTAATTCAATATCTTTTGAACGAATAATCAAACAAATCTCAAAATGTAACAGGAAGGATCTTTTGATGGGTACTGAAAAATATAAAAAAATTGAGGAAATAAAAAAATGTTTTTCAAACTGTCCGATTTTGGATAGAACGCCCCATATACATTACGAAAATTGAATTGAAAAAAAATTGATTTTTTGAAAATCCTGACTGCGTATAACCCCTTAACAGAGGTTTTATGAATTTTCCAGTCTATGAGATTGACAAAATTCACGACAAAAAATGAGAATCTTCGTTTGAATGATCCAGCGTATGCACTCTCACACTCTGTTACACGCGGGTTAAGGGCTCTTTCCCAATTACAACGTCTTTGAGCCACAACAAATTTGTTTCCCGTTCGCGGGATGAACGAGGAGCAGAAAGTGCACAAGAGCGGAAAACAGTAAAGAGAAGGAGCGAGCGAGGGCGTCATGCCATCCGCGATGAGCTCGGCTCATTATGCGAGACCTCGAATTACTCGCGAAAACACAAACACACACAAACTCACACACACACAGCTTGAAAATAGCTTTGTACTCGATTGTCTGTGTACTTTTGTTAATTAATACCGTTCAGTTATATACTTCTCGGTATGCAGATTTAACGCTGCAAGATTCTTGCGCAAATAGATGAAAATGTCTTATTGGAACAATGTATTTCCTGCGAGTGAGAGCCAAGTAAGATTTACAATGATTTACAACGTTTCAATCGAATCCCAAAATTTATCGCATGATTTATTGTCTTGAATTTCCTGCACATGAAATTATCGCGCTGAGAATTTTTTACAAATTACATGCAGGGAAAATGATCCATAATAATCCCCTTGAGGGAAAAATCCTTTTTCAGTAGGAAGAATCAAGTTGAGTCATTCCATATCAAATCGACTGATAGTTGGAATCGACCCTTTCAATTTCGATGAAATTTGGTCAGAAGTTTTCTTTTATCATAAAACGAAGTTCTACCGAACGAAACAAATTTTTAATTTTTTTTCGATAGTTATGCAAAATTCAAAATTTCACCGTTTTTTCAATCTTTCAAATTTATTTTTTAAATATCTCGAAAACTATCAGAGTTCTAACAAAATTGTTCTGGGTTCGTCTTAATACTTGAGGCTACAAAAGAAAAATATTCCGAAAAAAAAATTGAAAAATGATGAATTTGGAGAATTTTCAATTTTAAAAAATCGTGAAAATCGACGATCAACGTTAAATTTTTTGTTCAATTTGTTTTATATAATACCTTGTACTGATCTTGAAAGATCCTGAAATTTTCACAATGGTGTTTTTTTCAAAAATATTAATTTTCGAATTTTTGTAAGAAACACAATTTTTTTTTACCTCTCAAATCAGTTAAGTCAAGTTGAGCAATCATGTTATTTTGTAATTTTGTGCAGTAAAAATTCCAATTAATGATACAAGAATGTAAAAACAGAAACATAATTGAAATTCTCAAGTCATTAATTGAAATTTGTACTGCTCAAAATTACAAAATTACATGATTGCTCAATTTTACTTAACTTAGAGGTGAAAAAAAAAAATTTTACCAAAATTCAATACATCATATTTTTGAAAAAAAAAACCATTCTGAAAATTTCAGGATCGTTTAAGATCAGTACAAGGTATTTTATTAAAAAAATTGAACCAAAAATATAATGTTAATCGGATCTTCACGATTTTTAAAAATTCAAAATTCTCTAAATTCATCATTCCTCAAAAAAAAAAATTTCGAAATATTTTTTTTCGTTGCCCTTAGTATACTCTTTAAGTTGAAGTCAGAACGATTTTTTCGTAACTATAATAGTTTTCGAGATATTTAAAAAATAAACTTGAAAAAAAATTTGAACGAAAAAAATTTTTTCAATTTTTTTCCTTTGGTAAAACTCCATTTTATGATAAAAGAAAACTTCTGACTAAATTTCATCGAAATTAAAAGCGATACTTTCCAACTATTGGTCGATTTGACATGGAATGACCCAGTTACAATTTCTTCCATCAATATATCTGTAAATATATAGTTATGTAACTAATGCTTTTACGTCTCTAAAAAGTATTTGAACTTTCAATTTTTTATTTTTTACACGCGTATCTCCCCTATTTGAGGTAAAATGATCCCCGAGTATCTATTGAATTAAATTTAGCTTATTTTTATTTTGTTTAATTATGAAAATTATTGTTGGAATTGATTTTTCGTACTTAACGTTGCCATATTTTTAGTTGGGGTCATTGTAAAATCTAAGAGTACCGGTATTACCATACTTGATGGTGTATTTTATCGCGAATACGTGAAACATCTCGCGATGGCAAAACTCGGTGGTTTTTCTTCTCTTTCATCCTTCGCTCTTCCATCGTCGTGAATTCTCTTGTATCTTGCGCGATCGTCGAGCTCCGGGTTTCATCGCGGTACAAATGGCCACTCTAGACCCTTCTTTTACCCTCTTTCCGTATGTACCACATGTTTTCTCTTTGTATACACACATATATAGGCATATTGTGCTGGAAACGTGCATAATACAGAGAGCACTATATACGGTCGTGGGGTCGTAAGCCCTAGCCCACAACTGCGTCGCTCTCTATGTTCTCTCGGATGTATCGCCATTTCCCGTTTTCTCTATCTCTGATTTTCCATTATTTTTTTTCCCTCCATTTTATCAAATATTATTATCATTGTAAATTTGCGGAAAATCCCGCACGCTTTTCACGATTTTTCATAACCATTGTGTTTTTAGAGGGATATTAAAAATATAACGCAGAGCGACAAATAAAATAAACAGCATTTTTATCTCCATCCGTGGCAGAGTTCAACCCTTCTTTCAAATTCGTCGCAGACTTTTCCGGATTATACGCTTCCGCCATTCTCTCCTACAGCTTTTAAGCCATCCGCAAGCTTTTATTTACTTCAGTGAGCAATATGATGCATAATTCAATGGTTTCCAATTGCCAGTGATTATGGAAGATGAAATACAAAATATACCGAGCAAGTGCAAGCCGAACTTGCAGATTGGTTTTTTTAACTTATAAAAAAAAAAGGTTGATATTTTTTTCGAAGGTAAAGGGATTTTTGGGCAATTTTAAAAAGTTCTCAATGAGCTTTCATTTGATATGCACGATGACCTCGAAATAATAATTTTAAAATTCAACCCCTGCCATCCCCTAAAATTGTCCCTTCACCAGAATTCAATTTTTCACGTCAAGGGGATTCTGAGAAAATGTTTGGTGACAGGCAGGCTGATTTTGCAAGCCCCTGTTTTCCCATTTTTTAGTATGAAACACTCAACATTTGGGGGTGAACTATTTCAGAAAACATTCAAAATATAAAGAGGAATGGCAAATTCCTCGAAATTCAATTAAGATCAAATTGGATGCCGCACAATCTTAATTCAATAATCATCGGTGGTAATCTCGCGACGATATTATTATTAATTAAAAAGCTCTCTAAAAGTCGTTTTTAATTGGATTCATCGAAGAAACTCACGTCCCTCTCACTTAAATTCTATTTTCCCTTCACAACTTCAATTATGGTCCTATATATGCTGCACTTTAATTCGCAACGTTATTTTCACTCAGTGACACAATTGTCCACTCAAATCGATCGCTCATACAGATTTAAAAAAAACAGGTAGATTTAATAAACGACCTGAGGCGAAAAGGACGCTAACGAGTGTTATTTTTATACCTTTTATCCGCGATTGTAGGCGTCATTTTACATCGTATTGCTTTATCGAACGAGATATTTTTGAATTTTACACACAGCGATATTATCGGTGTTCAGCCCGAGGGATAACATTATGTGTATTTTGGCACACGAATGGCAAAATCACATTCGTACTCAAAAACAAAAACAGGGCGATGACGTGATTCAAAATGAAAAAAAGGCAGAGCGAGAAAATCCAGATAATAGAAAATTCCCCTCATATAAAATGACTCTTGAAACCAGGTAATCGAAAAATGAAAAAAAAAATTCGTTGGTATTTCATTGTGCAGTGTGATCGAAAAGATTTCCGGAATATCAAATCAGAAGCAAATGGCGGACGTTCAAAGGCGCGATATAATTCATTCATTCGAAAGAAATTAGTTATTTCCATTCATCGAATAAGATCAAAGAATGCATAACAAAAATCACCCGATTTGATGCTATATTTTTACATCCAGAAAAAGACCTCAATATTTCAGGCAGATCGATGCAGCGCAGTTTTTTTTAGATATATATTCTACTCGTCGACTTTGTAAAAGTAGTTTCAAGAAGAACGCGTTGAAAACTTCAAAAGCGGATTATGCGATATCAAAGATCTTCAACTCTTCGTTCTATAAGGGATGTTCGATCCTTTGGAAAGTATCGATTTCGTAAGAATCGATGTTTAAAAATCGTGAATAAAATAAATTACTAATTAAAGCTTTCGTAAGTATTTATTAAGTATTTGATATGGAAAATGATTAAATACAAAATAGAAAATGATGAATACAAAATAACAAATATAAAGTAGTTTTTCATTCTGGTTAAACATAGTTTGATTCTTTTACGAATTTGCACTTTTTAATATATTTTTTAAAATATTATGAATATGTATATTTAACAAATCAGACTTTTTTTTGTCTATTCCACAAGTTTTTGTTGTTTTACGATATTTTGTATATTTTTACTTTCGATTATTTTGCTTCCTCATAGAGGAAGCTTTGTTTTCGTGAAAAATTTTATTTTCGAGTTTTTCATGTCAGTTTGTTCAAAATGTCCTAAAACATCAAGAAATCATATTTTTTTAAAATGTCCGGATGTATGTATGTTTGTATGTGTGTCGCTGCCTCGAAAAATTCGAACATCTATATCTCAAGACCACATTGGAATAGCGAGCCGAAATTTTGCACATAAACTGAGCTCTAAAGCCCCTTTGTTTATTATGAATTTTGCAAAAATTCATTGACGTGTGCGAATTTTATGCGACTTTTAAATTTTCAAAAAAAGGGCGTGGTTGCTCTAGCGTTCGCAAATTTCGCGATATCGGGTTAAAAAATATTATACAGATAGTTTGAGTGTTGAAGATTATTGCTATTGAATTTCACGAAAATCACTCAAAGGGTTCGTGATTTATAAAATTTTGAATTTTTTGCAAAAAGCGCGTGATCGCTCTAGCTTGCACATATTTCGCGATACCACGCTCAAAATTTTTATAATGGTACTTTAATGAAAGAAGTTACTTGGTATTCAATTTTTCAAAAATCGCTCGAGCCGTCCAAATTTTATGCGATGTTGAAATTTTCAAAGAAAAAGCTTGATCACTCCAGCGCCCGCAAATTTTGCGATATCAGGTTTAAAAAAATTATACTAATAGTTTGAGTGAAAAATATTGTGGGTATTGAATTTTGCGAAAATTGCTCAAGGAGTTTGTGATTTATAAAATTTTTAATTTTTTGGGAAAGCGCATGGTCGCTCAGCTTGCACATATTTCGTTATATCAGGCTCAAAATTTCTTTAATGGGTAGTTCAATAGAAAAAGTTACTTGGTATTCAATTTTGCAAGAATCGCTTAAACCGTGCAAATTTTATGCAATTTTGAAATTTTCAAAAAAAGCTTGATCGAAAATCGTACGCTACAAAGCTGCCGTTTTATTACTCCGATAACCAGAGGTAGTAAGAAAAACTTGCAAATCGGGAATTTGTAGATCATTTCCAGAGTATTTTTCCGTATTTACAAAGCTTCCTCTATGAGGAAGCCAAAACTGTGACAGCTAACATTTACTAAAATTTGCTAACATTTCTTCATAGAGAAGGATTTGTAAATACTAAAAAATACTGAGGAAGCGATGTGCAAATTTCCGATTTGCAAGTTTTTTTTCGTTGTATCATGTTTTCAATATTTTGGCTTTCATTTGTTTTACTCCTTTTCTCACGTTTTCACATACTTTTTTTTCTTTTAACTTTGACGTTGATGTTTCATAGACTTTTGTCAATCTTTATTTAATTGTCAATCGTTAATGGATAATGAATTTAATAAAAAATCGAAATTTCTATTTTTAAAGTCAAGAATCAATTCACCCAAAGAGAAAGGCAGAAAGAAAATTGATCTTATGGACAATAAAGAATCAATATTTTAAAGAATCGAATCGGAATTGAACATCCCTACTTCGTTTTATAACTCTGTGAATTTTAATCCGGTCGTCTTAAAATTTTAGGGAAACAGTTTTAACGTTCTGTACCGTAAAAAATATCATTTTGAAAAAATTGAGTTTTCTTGATTTTCACGATTCAACGTGGGTTGAAAATGAGAGACGGGTCACGAATAATGAAAGTACGGCTCGAAGGCTTTCGATAGATGCTTGTGGCACGCATATTATTACGTGCCGATAATCTTCTGCTCGGATAATGCGTTTTGTTGTTATGTGCTTGCTTCGTCACGTACTTAGTACGTATATATTTATATATCTACATGTATATTGGACGTACGCACGTGGCGCCTGTTACGCGCTGCGCTACTGGTGTCTCGTGCTGATTTTGCCGCTGTGAGCTAAATAACAAGCGCGCCACGCGGACAATTCCAAGGCTCACGAATGAGAGACACAGAGAGAGAGAGAGAGAGAGAGAGAGAGAGAGAGAGAGAGAGAGAACTTGTAGCACCGCGCTCCGCGAATCCTCTCTCTTTCTCTTTGTGCATTCTCCGAGCGTCTCTGAAACGATTCTTTGCCTTTTGCTCGAGTTCGTCATAAATTTCTCTCAACTCGTTATCTCCCCTTTGCTCAGGTATAAAATAAAAGATGGAAGAAAAGCCGCTCAGAGAAAAGCGATTAGCCAATGAAAAATTAGCAATAAGGAGCTTCGAGTGGGAAGTCGTTAATGAGCTTTGTTTTCATGGAAAAGTTTCCTTCTTTCATTAAAATTCATCATTTGATTGGATCAGGCATGTCTTGAAGAAAAAAAAATTGATCACGATCGATAAGAATCGCTTTTGAAATTAAAATTGATTATTTCAAGTATTGGTTATTGTTAATAAAGATTGATAAAGTACCACGAGAAAAATTTACACTTCTGTAAAAATTAAAGATGTAACGAAAATTTCCGTGGGAAATCATTGGCAAATTTTTCTCGAACCGCTTTGTAAAATTTAGAATAATTATATTTATCAAGAATTGGCAAGGTTTTTTTTTTATTTTCGGTTGAAATAATAAATTTATCATTTTTCCGTTCAGTTAAACCTTCGGATCTTCAAGCACATGAAAAACTTTGATTAAATATTAGTTATATGTTTTAAATTAAATTAAAAATTAATAATGTTCCACGAAAATTCGGATTATTCCATAGAAATCGACAACTTTGAATGGGAATCGGCAATTTTCGACGGAAACGAGTAATTTACAATTATACCGCAAGGCTCGTCCTTTGAAAACCGGTAACGGCTGATAACGATCGGTTCTGCTCGAGTAAAACCGGTAATTAAGCGGCGATCGGTAATTATTCGGCGATTGATGAATTCTCACGAAAATCCGTAATATTTGCATAAAAATTGGCAAAAAGAATTATTCAAAAAAATTCCCTGACACATTTGGTGAAGAATAATGGCTTGATCCCTATCGTGACCCTTTTTAATGGCCGCTCGAATAAAAATGATTTCAAATTTGCGTCAAGGTATTTCATACCGCGAAACGCTAGTCGAAGGGTAATTCTTAAGGGGTTATACGCAGTATTTTTCAAGATTTTTTTCTGAAAAGACATTTTAATTTATTAACGTAAAAATTTATATACACATTTTTGTAACTTTCAACTTTATTTTGAAATTTTTCTTTTAAAAAAATAATGATTCTTGAAGCCGTTGTAACCGATCTCCGAGAGGTCCTTATTTAAAACAGGCATCTTTTGGTGAGCATATCTCTGAATTGGATCGTTCAAAATAAAAAATTGAAAAAGATTTCGTTAATATAAGGTATAATACAGCATTCAATCGAAGAAATAAGCAAAATATCAATTATTGACAAAATGGCAGCTTCTAAAAAAAATCGAATTTTGATGAAAATGTTTGCCTTAAATCGTTTATAAAATGGAAAAAAAACCTTCGATTAATTACTGAAAAATATATTAATAAGGCTTGTGTAAAAATTTGAGAAAGCACTTTACACATAATAATTACGGATTTACAAATATGCCTATAATTTCGAAAATATTTGTCGGATTGACATGAAATTTTCTGTGTATATACTTAAATATATGTTCATTACGAAAATGAAATGAAAAAATCGATTTTTTGAAAATCCTGTCTGCGTATAACCCCTTAATTACCTGGCGCCGAGACGCGACCGCTTCGCGATAATAATTTAAAAAAAATTACTTTTGTCCCTTTATACGAAGAAGCCGATGTTTGATATTATTATTATGCAGAATATTCTTGCAAAGCCAGTTTTTACGTTACTCCTGGTCAACGTGCGAGCAGATCCGCTAACCGTTCTTGAGACACGAGTCTCGTAACAGTGTGAGAGCCTCCGAGAGAATCGAGAGAAGAGGCGACGTTTATATGTGAGATCCTTCGTATTCGGCCTTCTCCCTCGGTGTAACGTCTCGTCGAAGGTTGCGTTCCGGCTTGGATATTATACATCCTGCGCTCGAAGCGACAACACAAAACGCAATTCTGCAGCCGCGAGCGACAACGGGGAGTTGCAATAACTGGCCACGAAAAGCACTATAATATTGCATATGAGGCATTCCACGTCAAGTCGTCCACTCCATTTTTTGAAATCACCAAAAATCGCATACAAATTTTTAAAAAGTGGTTCTAACTGTCAAGAAAATTCGTGATTTTTTTCCGATTTTTATATTACACATTTTAGCCGGAAAAAAATACAAAAAAATTTCTTGTTCCATTTCGTAACTCGAAAATTATTCTTCGTACGAAAAAAAAGTACAATATGAAATTTAGGATTTTCAACGTACTTTTCACTGAAATTTTTTACGAACTCCTCCGAAAGCTCTATATGCCATTTTCGGAGCAAATAATGTTTTGTTGTTTTTTCTCAGAATTGAAGTCTTCGATTTGTCTTTAGTTTTAACATTTTTTTACTTGATATATTTACAGACCATAAAAAAATTGGCTTAGTGGAGAATCCATTCCTTCCCTTGCGTTTTTCATCCCAAACGAATACACAAATTTCTCTGTGCATTAACAGGGATGAGACTATCTATAGATATTTTCTAAAGCCCGCATTTTTGTTTATTTTTTGTATTTTTTCAATTTTTGAAACTTTTTTCATTTTTGTTTTTTTAAATTTGTTTTTGTACATTTTAATATACTTTATCAAAACTGTACATCGATAAAGTCGATTTAAATTAAAGTCAAAGGCTACTCACGTCTCTCGATTGCAAAAAAGAATTAATTTAACCTCTTTGGATACACCGACGTTTCTATGGCCAATGAGTACTTTTTTAGTTCGATTTGTGCATGATTTTTGGGAATGAAGCAATGATACTGCTTTATTCCTGAAATCTTCTCCGCAGCATCAAAACGAGATTATTTTATTATTTTTCCCTGTCTACGATTAATAATGATAAAATATCAATATCTACACTATTTCGTTAAATCACTCGATAATGATAGATTGTATCAATAAAAATGCATTTGAAATAATGGATTCTCCACCACGCCAATTTTTTTATAGTCTGTAAATATATCAAGTAAAAAACTGTCAAAACTACAGACGAATCGAAGATGTCAATTCTGAGAAAGAAAAATATCAAAACATGATTTGCTCTGAAAATGGCATATAGAGCTTTCGGAGGAGTTTGGAAAACATTTCAGTGAAAAGCACGTTGAAAACAACCCTAAATTTGATGTTCTACTTTTTTTTCGTACGATGAATAATGTTCGAGTTACTAAATGGGATAAACAAATTTTCTGTATTTTTTTCCGGCTAAAAAATGTAATTTAAAAATCTGAAAAAATCACCAATTTTTTTTCATAGTTGAAACTACTTTTTAAAAATTTGTATGCGATTTTTGGTGATTTCAAAAAATGGGGTGGCTGACTTGACGTGGAATGCCTCATATATGTGCGCAGTAATATTCCAATAAATTCCAATATAAATTTTAATTTTCAGAGTGTATTCCCTTAATTTTAATGTACAAATATTGAATTTAAGTTAAAATTGTTAATTTTCCAATCGATGTCTATTAATAACAAGTATATTAAATTTAATAACATTTTTTACAGTGTATTAAAATCTAAACTTTAGTTTTGCAAAGCCAAGAGGTCGAAAGAGAATCGGTAATTTCTGACCAATTTTATGATGCTCAAACTTGCATTGTTGAAATGCAACGGAAATAGTTTATTTTTCAATAAAATTCGCATGTCCAAAGAATTTTCAAAGTGAAAGAGCATCAAAGTATATTTTTGCGGGCTCCATATTGAGGACTTTGAATGGTAAATGCTTAAACAAAACGCGAATCATTCTAAAAAAATCATTTGATAAAGTTTATATTCATTATGTTGAACCAATAGAAACTTCAAAATCATAAAATTTTGAAGTATCTTTGAAATATCATTTCCGTTTTTTCCGTTCAAGATACGAAAATATTGAAATTAAATAAATAAATTAAAAACCTGGCTCCCTCGTTTCTTCTCCATAATTAGGTAACCTCCAAAAGCCAAAATTGACAAATATAATTTTTTATCAAGGAAGCTTAGATTGGGCGGAGGAAAAAAAGGAAGCCCGAGTCAGAGATTTGCATGATTTTTTTTCATGCAAACAAAGCTTCCTGTGAAAATAAAAATTATTCGGCCGTGTGAATAAGGGCTTTGGAAAAAAGTTTTATTTTTTTTTTTACGTTTTTATTCCTCGTATTCGGTTTCCGGATCATCCCTGGGAGTTTCCAACTCGCAGGGATGACTTTCTATACATATATATATTTTCTCCTATTTTCGTATACACGAAACTACACCGGCGCTCAAAGCTATCTCCTCTCTCTCTCTCTCTCTCTGGCTCTATATTTCTCTGGGTTCTCTTCGTTTGCCCATATCTCAGCCTGGAATAACTTCGTGCTATCCTCTCTCGCATCGCTTCACTGCAAATAGTATATCCGCTATCCCATGACTGTCTGGTTGTGTGTGCGTCACTATACGGATCACACTTTCGACTCGTTTTTATATTTTTTCTCATTCATATATATATACATATTTTTTTTACGAATATATAACTCCCGAATAGACTGTTGATACTCTTCAAAGGAATACATCGATATACGTGACTCGTGTATGCGCGCGTTGCACAGATTTTTTTTTATTTTATTACGACGCAGTATACGAATACGTAACGAGGTGATGATAAAAAAATCTATTTTTTTCTATTTTTATTCATCGTTCCCTCTTTCCGTATTTTTTTATACCCTCGCACTGGTGAACCCGTGTAAAACGCGTGGGAAGCTCGCGTGAGACGAAGAAGGCTAATAACACGCGAGAGAGAGAGAGAGAGAGAGAGAGAGAGAGAGAGAGAGAGAGAGAGAGAGAGAGAGAGAGAGAGGGAGAGAGGAAAAAAGAAACACAATAAGAAATTTTATTATACGCGGGCGTTAATGCAAGCGTCAGAATATTATCGAATAAAAGCGTGCGTGTAGAGGAAAAAAACAATTGTAGAGTGCAATGGGTGAGTAAGAGAGAGAGAGAGCGAGAGAGGGAGGGAGAGAGAGAGAGAGAGAGAGAGAGAGAGAGAGAGAGATAAAAAGGTCGTTGCGGTGAGGTGTGGGCTCATTTACATCTCTACCGATTACAACTCCACCTTCGAGCAACTCTATCGAAATCATACCGACAAACTATTCTATATCTATTATTTTATGGCACCCCTAGACAACATGTCTACCGATTATATAAAAAATATCTGATGAAAATAAGCCTCCGCCAATAACTCTACCGAATAAACAAGCATGAGTGCTCGTGAAAATCTTCGTCAAGAAACATCTCTACCGGCTGCAACTTGATCATCGAACGACTCTACCAAAATACAATCCTACTGATAAGCCTTATCGCCTTTATGACCTTAAAATCCCCCAAATAATATCTCTACCTGCAAAAATTATATTTTCCACAAAATAGGTATCCGGCAACAACTCTACCGAATAACAAGCCCACCGAACAAAACTGTTAATGATAATCTTCGTCAAGAAATCTCTACCGGCTAAAACTTCGGCATCGAACTCTACCTCGGTACAACTCTACCGCTAAACATCTATCATTTTCTAACGTCTCTAACTCTACCGAATAACATGCCCGCAAAAGTGCTCGCGATTATCTCCGTCAAGAAATATCTCTACCCGCTACAACTTCATTATCGAACAACTCTCCCGAAAATACAACTCTACCGATAAACATTTATCAATTTATAACCCCCACAAATAACATCTCCACCGAATATAAAGAATCTTTATTTCAGAAAATATGATTTCAAAAACAAGTTTCCTGACTAACAACTCGATACATCTCTACCGGACAACATTTTTCGTAAATATTTCGGAGAGATATTTTCTCGACTCTGGAGAATTTTTTTTTTTGAATATTTGGTGAAGATATTGTTTCATGGGATCATAAACAGGTTGAGTTGCTTCGGCAGAGCTGTATTTTGATGGAGTTGCTCGATGAGAAAGTTTTAAGCGGTAGAGATTCAAATGTGCCGAGGTGTGAATGTATGCTGCATGATAATGCAACGTTGGTTTATTTTTTAATCGTTTCCGCGCGCTCTCTCTCTCGTGTGATTCAGAAATCTCGAGGGGTGAGTAAATATAGTCGACGCGGTTGTAGAGTACACTTAATAGTGGGAAGTGTAACGCTGTGTTTATAAAATATATGCGCATTTACAGAAAACTCAGCGAGTTCACGTGTATTCGTGTGTAATGCGTGTAAAATGTATGGAAAGCACTGCGATTCATTGCCGTTGGACTATTTATATTTCTGTTTGCGTTCTTGTTACGTTGATTCATAGCTTGATAAGAATTAACGTCAGCGTATCACTTGCCATCGATTTTTTTTTTCCTGAGAAAAATCGTCGTAACTTCTGACACGATTTACTGAAGTTTGATGAAAATTGTATGTGAGGGCGTACAGTTGATTTGCAAATGGAATAAAATGTAACAAAATTCAAAATCGTGCAAATTCAAGGGGTTTTTTTTGTCATTTTTTTTTGGTTATATTTATAATTATTATTTTATGTGCTTTTGCAATTTTGTGCAGATTGTAAGTCGACAATTTCAAGATTCTTCATTGTGTATTTTGAATTTTTTCCTCATGGTTGCAAAATCACGAAAATGTTGACGATTTTTTTTTTCATTTAAATCCCTTTCTTTCTCCGTCTTCTGTGAGGAAATAGAATCAAATTTGAAAAAACTAATCCAAATGGTCTTCCAAAAATCCAATGGACAACATTTTTTTTACCAACGTCCTGAATTAATTAAGCAAAATCATTTTTTCATCACTCCCAAAAGTCTGTAATTTAATTTATTTTTTACTTTTAACTTAAGGGGGTCGCAAAAGCTTCTTTTTCACAGAAAAAAATTCCACATGTCCAAAGTTCATGAAACATTAAAGAAGAGAACGAAGATTACGAATGAGAAAAATCGATAATGCGCCCCGTGAAGACGAAAAATAAAAAAATTTATTTCTCTCCCACGAGATATAAAACATACGGAATATAAAATCGACAAAGTTGACGGTGAAAACTGTTTGTAGCTGCCCCGCCCTTTTTTCCCTATATCTCTTTCATACATCGACTCGAGAGGTTGCAGATATATAACATATATAAATATATATGGGGCGTTCCATCCCAAATCGGATAGTTTGAAAAACTTTTTTTTTCCTCAATTTTTTTATATTTTTTAGTACCCATCAAAAGACTCTTCCTGTTAAATTTTGAGATTTTTTTGATTACCCGTTCAAAAGATATTAAATTAACAAAAAAAAAACGCTCTTTTTTTGGTATTTTGGTCATAACTTCTTAAATTATGGTCCAAATTAAATTTTTTTTTCAAAATTTTTGTTTTTTATGGCCTTTTCAGAAAAAAATACAGCAAAAATATTCGACGAGTTTTTGAATCAGTTTTTTGAGTTTTAAACTTTAAATCGCGTTTTTTAAAGTGAGTGTCATTTTTTATTTTTTTTTTAATTTTTTGTTTCAAATATCTATCTATTCAACTATTTTTAAGACTAGTCCGATCGTGGAATTTCAATAACTACTATTTTTTTGGATTTTTGAAAATTAAATTTTTTTTGTTTTTTCATAAATTATTATGAATACCAACTTTTGTTACTGTATAGTATTTTTTAAATCATTTTGAATTAATTTTGACACTTTTTCATTGTTAACAGATTTTTAAAATTAATAATTAATCGATGAGCAAATAACAACAGTTCAAGACGTATAAGAGTGGGCATTGAACCTAAATAGTCTACTGAATATTGCTGCCAAGTTTTCACCTGAGAAACATTATTTAGATGCAAAAGAAAGATTTTATTTGCGATACAATACTGCGAAGTCAATCACAGGGAGACACAAAAATTTCATTCAATTATTCCAATGAGCAACGGAAACGTATTGGCAAAGGAATATTCTAATTCAGGAAATAATCGTATATGTAAGGTTTTCAAAAAAATACGTGAATAAATAAAAACTGTTGTTATTATTGTCCATAAACAGACATAACGATTAATTATTAATTTTAAGAACCTGTTAACAATAAAAAAGTGTCAAAATAAATTCTAAATATTGAAAAAAATACTATACAGAAACAAAAATTGGTATTTATAATAATTTATTTAAAAAAAAAAATTATTTTCGAAAATCGAAAAAAAAATAGTTATGGAAATCCCACGATCGGACTAGTCTTAAAAATTGTTGAATAGATAGATGTTTAAAGCAAAAAATTAAAAATAAAAATAAAAAATGACACTCACTTTTAAAAACACGATTTGAAGTTTTTAACTCAAAAAACTCATTCAAAAACTCGTCGAATATTTTTGATGTATTTTTTTCTGAAAAGGCCATAAAGAAACAAAAATTTTGAAAAAAAAACTTTCACTTTGGATCATTATCAAAGAAGTTATGACCAAAATATCAAAAAAAGAGCGGTTTTTTTGTTAATTCAATATCTTTTGAACGAATAATCAAACAAATCTCAAAATGTAACAGGAAGGGTCTTTTGATGGGTACTAAAAAATATAAAAAAATTGAGGAAATAAAAAAAAAAGTTTTTCAAACTGTCTGATTTGGGATGGAACGCCCCATATATATATATACATACGTACGTCGGGTTAACGCCACCCGCATGTATACTTATCTCCTTCGTCACTCGCGTCTCTAGCTATCTTCTTCCGCTTCTTGCGTGGGCATATATATATAGATCGTTTATGTATATCTTGAGTACTTGAGGAACATATTCCGTCATGAAAATGGCAGTCATCGATACGTTTTTCATGTTTAAAAAGAAAACCAACGAAAAATAGGACAAAATGAAAAATGGGTTTGTAATATCGGGTGTAAAGTTTACGAGAACCGAAACGAAAAATCTCTATCGAATTTTTTAGAGTCACGCTGGTTCGGGCAACGACTCGCGTGACCTGGCTCGTGTCCATAGTTTTCTGGCGCCCTCTTTTCCTCTTGTTCTATACACGTGATACCACATCATGGTATGAAACCATCTCGTCCCATTATTGTATGATGGATTCTTCGTCGACTCGGACAAAATCTCATTCCAAACTGCCAGATGTTACGCAACTATTTTCCAACTCTCCTAAAGTGAATTACCCGAATCGTCTCCGTTCACGGATTAATATCAATTCGGCCTCTTCTTCATCGTTATTAAAATAATTCTGATTAAATAAATTTCTTTTCACGTCATTTTAGGCGGAATTCTGATCTAGAGACATAGATTTTGAGCGTTTTGTGAAGGTCGATAAAAAAAGCAAACAATACTTTTACTATTATTTTTTTACCACATATTTATTAATATTTTGACAATAAAGAAACAAAATTTCGAGAAAAAAAATGAAATATAAATAAATTATAAAGTGGTAAAGTTGGAGTGCAACCTTTCTAGTCATCCGATACAAATTTAAAAAAAGATTCTTAATTAGTAACAATGTCATTATAGCCCCTACCTCAGAGAAAAAGGAAAAAAAAATCTCAAAATGGCGATTGTCTGAACAAAAAAGGTGGTTTTCGACTCTTTCTTTCATAATTTTGAATTTTTTTACAATAGCAAAAAAAAATTTGATACAAAAGTGGTTGGGGCGATAGAGAGTTTACCATTGAAGATTGGTAAACAAATTTGAGTTTAAATTTTAATTTTGAAAATTATTAGAATTAAAAAATTTCCTTCCGAGGGTACATTCTTAAAGGTCTGAACTTTAGGAATATGTAAAACAAATTGTTTTTTTTCAAACTTCTAGACCAGAATGCTCCTTTAAGTCATTAAATTAATATTTAACGTCATCATGACTGAAAATAAATGATAGGTATTTACTTTTTTTTCTCATTGGAGCATATTCTAAGTATGGCGGAATATCTTCAAAATCGTTCGAAAATCTCGAAAATAGTCTTGACAGACATTTTTTTTTTAAATAAAATTTCCTTCATTGAAAAAAATCAAATTTCATCTATTTTCATTAATTTAAATAGGGAACATCATTTGATGCCAATCTATTCACATTAAAAGGATTTACCAAAATTTTTATACGATTTCTATTTACTACTGACGATTGAAATTTTGGAAAAATGACTTTTTTTTTGCTAATGACAAAATTTTCACATCAGAAAAACCATGATGTGTGTTCGAGAATAAAATGAATAGACGGAAACACGGCCCGAAAGACGTAAGAATGAATAATCCAACGTCTTTGCAAAGTAAGATATGAAAAAGAAGGTGCAAAGGTTCACAGGAATACGTGGACGTGCGGAAGTGTGCTGGAAACCAGGGAAATGTTTATCCAGGAATGTGCATAGAAAGCATATACTTTACACCTTTACGTTCTTCACCTACGTAAACTTACTTTTTTGTACCCATCATTTTCAACCCTTCGAGCATCCTGGTGTCGTCATATTCTCTCTCAGTACCGAGAAATATGACCCTATCTCGAATATATCAAAGGATAGAAAATGAACGGATAGAAGGTTATTACATTGTGCTCCCAGAAATGGCCTCCGGAAGATCAGCATTTTAAGAACGTTTTAGGTAAAAAATAATCATAAATGTGTAATAAAAATCCGATTAAACCCTATTAAACCCTATTAAACCCTATTAAAACCCTATTAAAACCCTATTAAAATCATTTCAAGAAAAGATCAGTTTCATTATATTTTTGAGAAAAACCTTTCTGCGCCAGATGTCTTTTTTCCTTTTGAAGTCCGGAACCTTCAAAACATCTCGAATAAAATATTTTACGTGAATACAAATGTTACAAACGAAATCCTGATTCATTTTTAGAACATGGAGGTTATCGCCGAAGGGGGTAGCCATAAATCAAAATCGTGATAAATTTTTTTTTTCAAATTCTTTTCGTATGTATGAATACAAAGGCGTGATAAGAATTTTCGGAGAAAAAGAGACACCGAGAGTATGCTCTGTGAATCACAGAGGCAGTTAATAAATCATTGCTTCTCGGGGATGCGGAGGACCCCTGTGATTTACCATTCGTTTATTCAAAAAGGGAGAGAAAAAAAAAGAAGAAGCGAGAGAGAGAGAGATGCGGGCTGTATAATCACGTAGAAATGAACCGCGGCGGGGATCCGGGTGTGTATTTATTTTTCTTTTGTGCAACCGCAACGCGAGTCCCTCTGTTATAATCTTATCTCCACGAGAGATTTGCCTCTCTTCTCGTTAAATTTGCGGCCGAATGAGAAATTTCTTTCGACTAGACGGACAAATCAACAGATAATGAGACTCTTTATTTTTATTCGCGATTTTTTTTCCACCCTGCAGACTTGTGTCAATGATCCGAAATGCTTATCACGCATGCAATTGTGAATGATAAGAAATCGTGCTAATTAGATATTAAAAGATCAAAGGAATTGAATGGAAAATGAAGAAGTCAAGTGAATATTTTAAAAATACGGAATTTTCTTCCCTGGTGTTTATCCATAATTTTTTTAATTTTTTGCATATAAAACATCAGAAACCCATTTATTGATTCTTTCGAAATTTAATTCCAACGACCTATTTGTTCTAGTTGTCCTATTTGTGTAAATAATTTATGGAAACCATTTCAATTCGATGGTTATAAAAGGTTCTGTAACGAAATATCCGCAGTCAAAATATTTTCGGTAAAAAATATCCGCTGTTGAAAACATTTGCGGTCAGAATATCCGCGACAGAATATTCGCAGTCCAAATATCCGCGATAAAGAATATTCGCTGTCAGAATATCCGCAGTTCAAATATCCGCGATAAAGAATATCCGCTGTCAGAATATCCACAGGCCAAATATCCGCGGTAAAGAATATCCACTGGCAGAATATCCGCAGTCCAAATATCTGCTGTAAAGAATATCCGTTGGCACAATATCTGCAGCCCAAATATCCGCGGTAAAGAATATCCGCTGCCAGACTATCCGCGGTTTAAAACAATAACAACAAGAATCCACTTTATCCATATATATATTTCGCGCCTATTCTGTCTGCGAATATTTTTAACCGCGGGTATTCTGTCACGGATATTCTGACCACGGATATTTTTTTACCATGGATATTGTTAACCAGCGGATATTTTTAACCGCAGATATTTTTGACCGTGGATATTTTTTACCGCGAATATTTTGACTGCGGATATTTTGTCATGGATATTCTGTCGTGGATATTGTGTCCACGGATATTTCGTCGTGAGGCGTTATAAAATTACACAAGCTCGAGAATTTCCAAGATTTTTTTTTCGGACTTACAATTTTTTCTTCGATCTGAATCCTTCAACAATTCTTGCAAACTGCTGTAAATGATAAACAAAAATAGTGCTCGATATATCGGAAATTGGGCACCCAAGATTTTTTTTGAAAATTTAATGAATCTACGAAATCTGAATCTCCAAAGAGATTGTTTCTAAATTTAATATCGAATATCTTTATCGTTTCTCAATGTAATATTAATTCTCGTTGCCATTTAAAAAAAAATTCTGCTTGATCTGTGGAAAACCAAAATGTATTTTTACGAGCATACAAACATGATCATTTGGAAATCTTGAACAAATATGGTTTCTCGACCTTTTTTCAAATTTTGACGATACTGGCATATTTTTTCATGAAAACAAAGCTTTGTCACGGGGGGCAACTACGATGAAACGAAAGAAAAACTCTAGCCCTTGTTGGGTCGTTACTTTTTTTCTCTCCTCCCTTTTTTTATGTCCCCCCTTTCTTCATTTCTCCTTCGATGTATTGCCCTTGCACTTACTGTCGTGCTTTTCGTCTCTCTCACACAATCATTCAATTCCCATATTTCTCTCTCGCTCCTTCTGGTTTTGATGACCCTCCTTTTCCCTTCATGGGCCTTTGTGTCGTTGAAACGAAACGAGGACCATTGTGCAGGCGCCACGAGACATGAAGCGCAGATTTTTTTCCCCTCGAAGTAAAATAAAAATACATATAGTATAGATATATCGGGCGCGTGTGAGTGCGGATAAGCGTTTTAACAGTCGTTCCGGTGGACCGATTATATCCCCAGCTATTGGCACACGTGAAACAAATTTCATGGAAAAACGATGAAGTGGAATCGACGATAAATTATATACAGCGCAATCTTATACCGATGTCGACAAAAGAAAAAGTTTCATTGCCATAAAATCGAAGAGTCAAATCCATAGAATATCAATTGACGTCTCGAGAGAGGTACACAATTCACCTTTGAAGAATCAATTCGCCTGATGTCACAGGCAATGATATACGGTCGACCATTGTAATTGTAAGTGCCCTTAAATTTTCGAAAAAAGAAAACAATAATTCCGCACCTAGAAAAAAAAAATCTAGTCGTAGATACTATAATCGTTTATTTGATCATTTTTTAGTTAATTCAAAGGAAAGTTTCTTTCCATCCAAGTTTGGGTGATATTTACTTCCACTATATTTATTTATTTGAATTCACTGTCATCGAGAAACAGGCGTTGAAGAAAAATTCTATTCGTTGTTACTAAATACCTATTCATCCGTAATCTCATCCGATCATATCTGCAGATTTGTCAGTACCCCAAAAATCCGCCAGGTGGCCACCTCTCGCACAAGCGAACCTGCCTCTCGACGCTTATATACTTTCCAAGCTCGTCTATGTTTGATATCCATATTTTTCAGTGTGGATATTTGATACATTGAACATTGCGGCGAAACGCAAGATGTTCGAATCCCCGAAAGTGATTCCCATAAAAAAAAGGGTGTTTTTCTTTTACCTTCTGTTAAATAAAAGACGAAGCTCAAAGAAATTGTAGACTTAAGTAGCTATACATTATTTAAAGATTGCAATGTTTAAAAATGTATATTGAATAAATATATTTAAAAAAATTATTTCACTTAAATACATATTTGTTCAGTTTGAAAAAATATTTATTCATATTTAATAAAAATTTATTAGATCGCAATATATTTTCCTATTAGGTCATTAAAAAAAAAAAAATTCGTTGACCTGAATAGGGTTGTATTAGGCCGGCCTACAACTAAAAAAATTTATTTGGCTTGACTAGGATTTAGTTAAATGTACTAGATCTTTTTTCTGGGCGCGACTCTCCTTCCCCGCACAATTAAATCTATTCCAAGACGCTTCCGGATATTCGTTAAAAAAACGTCCACCGGAGCGTTACCAAATGTCCCAGCTAACGAAGTTATTCTTTGGCGTTGAATAAACTCCGAGATGTGGCTAATTTTCCGACAGATTTCTTCAACGGCTCTAAAAACCACTCGAGACTAGTTAACCCTCCTCCTGGAGTGCCAATCATTGTGTCGTTTATCGCATTACACGAATAGATGAGAATAAGCGCTGAGGAAGAGAGTATGGCGTCAGTGGGGTGGTTTCAGTGGGGAAAATTCGACGTGTATGCCGGGAACAGGGCGTCAGTGTCAGCAGTAGTAAATTACAAGCGTGGCACCGAATAGAGGACCAGATGGCCGACAAACCTAGCTGAAAACTGTGGCGAGGCTAAAGTCGAGCCGAGGGAAAAGCAAACGTGGAACGTGGCCGGATCCCTTGCTCCCTTCGTCTCTTACTTTTCTTGCCTGTTGGGCGTTATACCACCACATAATATACTCTGTATGTAACCCTCGTGTGTATATATGGGGCATTCCACGCCAAATCGTCCACTTTAGAATGCGACCTGTTTGGATTTGGCTAAAACTTTTTTATCGTTTTCTACCCTATCAAAAACATTTTTCAGAATTTTTTCCATTTTTTTTACTCAATCGATAAAAAGTTATAAATTTTTCAAAAAAATTGGCTTTTTATTTTTCAAATAGCTATAACTTTTTCAAAATTCGACTTATCGGAACGTTTTTTTTTTCAAAATTTTCGGTTTTCAATGTACTTTTTGAAAGAAAATACAAAAAAATTATAGAAACCCATCTTCATTGTTTTTCTTCAGATTTTTGGAAAAAATCGAAAATTTCTCGATGTTTACCGGTTTTGATTTTTTTTTCTTGTAATTATATCAAACTTTGACTTTTTCTGCAAATCCTCAAATTTTTTCAAAGTGGTGTTTTTTCGATTTCTATTTTTTTTTCAACTAGCCTTATTTCTCGTAACAACATTCTGCACATTTTTGAGAGTATTCAGGGAACTTCCAAACTTGAAAAAATAAAATAAAAACAAAAATTGAAAGTGGTAATCATTGAGAAATTTTCGATTTTTCCCGAAAATCTAAAAAAAACGATGAAGATGATGGGTTTCAATAATTTTTTTATATTTTTTTTTCGAAAACTGTTTTTGAATGTAGTTCTCGAAAAAAATACAAAAAAATTATTGAAACCAATCTTCATCGTTTTTTTTAGATGTTTGGAAAAAATCGAATATTTCTCGATGATAACCACTGTTAATTGAGAAATCGAAAAAATACCACTCTGAAAAATTTGAGGAATTGCAGAAAATGTCAAACTTTGATATAATGAAAAGAAAAAAAAATCAAAAATGGTAATCATCGAGGAATTTTCGATTTTTTTCAAAAATCTGAAGAAAAACAATGAAGATGAGTTTCTATAATTTTCTTGTATTTTTTTTCAAAAAGTACATTAAGAAACGAAAATTTTGAGAAAAAAACGTTCTGATAAGTCAAATTTTGAAAAAGTTATAGCCATTTCAAAAATAAAAAGCTAATTTTTTTGAAAAATGTATAACTTTTTATCGATTGGGTAAAAAAATTTGAAAAAATTCTGAAAAATGTTTTTGAAAGGGTAGAAAATGATAAAAAAGTTTCAGCCAAATCGAAGAGGGTCGGGTTTTAAAGTGGTTGATTTGTCGTGGAATGCCCCGTATATACATATATACAAGGGCCTATACAAGCCGCCACTAAACTCGAGGAGCCTCCTGATGTTCCTCGATGCGCCCCGACTCGGATCCCCTTTTCCTGGCGCCCGCGACTGTGTTTGTGATACGTACAGCCACCGTCAATGGAAAAAAGAAAGGAGCCCGAGGGGTTCCTTTTGCTGGCATGCTGCGAGAACGATTCTTCCTTCCTCTCGAAGAAAACGAGCAGAGCATCACTGAGTTTTGCTCCAGCGGTTTTACAAATCCATGCATGTGAGGCACGTCAAGACAACTCGAACGAACTACAAGACCCCTTGATCTCTCGGATCAGGTCCTGGATTTTTCCTAACATTCTAACGAGGCTAGACTCGCAATTTTTTTTTCAAATTTTTCCTATCATAAGTTTTCCTTCAAATATTTATTTTCTATTGGATTGATAATGAACGAATTCAGTGTCGGGGACGCATTAAACATTTTGGAATATTTTTTATGCAACATTTTTCCGTATTCAAATGTCTTTGAATATTATTATTGGAGACAGGAAATAAAATCCCAGAAGGTTTTTTTTTCGGCTTTCCGATTCAAGTGTCTTTGAGTGTTCTCGAAACCACTTCAGCTGCTCATTCCAACTATTTACACATTTCAACGGCAATTCTAGACTCTCAAGCTTAGGCTGGGAGCCGTTTCGACTCCCCGAAAGAACTCGAATTGGCTCTGAATTAAGAACGGGCGGTTTTCAAAATTATTTTTAAATACGAGAAGGCAGGATAAAGAGAAAATGAATCGTGATTATAGTCTATTCTTTTCGAGTCCGCGATCAATTAACTTTTTTCAAAAACATTTATGAAGATTTCAATACGTTTTCACGAAAAAATCATTTCAATTAGAAAAGAGTAATCTACTTGGTCTTAAGCAGATATTTATAATCGAGATCATTATATCCAAATTTTCAACCAAACTTTCTTGGACAGCGCTGAATGGGCGTTGGACTGATTCAAAAAAGCGACTATTTTTTTTTTTTCGAAATCCCCTATTAAATACTTTCGGGGAGGTGAAAAGAGATGCCGCATATTTCTATGTTCCATTTAACCCTTCGTCTGTAATGGTATGTTTGGCATCTCCCGTTTGTAAACGTGGGTCATTCGTGTCCCGCCGTTGTTTCCCCAACTTATTATGGTCAAAAAAATCTGAAATAATTCGTGCTCTTGCTGCAAGCCTTCTACTTTATGTAACAATCATAATATTATGGAACAAAATTGTTAATGTATATTTTTTTGAATATATGAAGCAATCTGGTGAAAAAGTGGTGTTGTACTTAGAAAATCGTACCTTTGAGACAAATTAAGATAAATTAATTCAAAAAGCAGCAAATTGAAGCTTAAAAATATAGTTTTTGAGAAAAAAATATGTCGCTTGATTTATTTAATATTAAGTGCTTAAGTTTGAACAGGTAAAATTGCAAAAATTACACACATCAGTAGGTATTGGTATGTATTTATTTTGCTATAAAATTTTTTTCTCATACATTATGATGAAATACAATTATTAAACCACAAATATCATTTATACCGAAAAAGTTTGTTTTTTTTTTCTCTGTTATTAATTATATTATTTTTCGCTGCAGATACTTCGGAAAACGCGTTAAAAGAAAAAATAAAATTTCCCTTACCTACGCAATATTCGTCAACGCCGTCTGTAAAGGTGGGTCATTTGTGTCCTCGTCAAAAGTTACCTGTTCACAGCAAAAGCTCAAAAGGGTCTGGGTCCCCTTCCCACATAAGTTTTTTTTAGGTGGGGATAGTAAGGGCCCCCCTCCTTTCCTCGAAAGTTACAAATGAAAATAGTTTTAGGCGGGACACAAATGACCCGCCTTTAGAGGAGAAGGGTTAAATAACACAGGACACAAATTTCGAACTTTGAAATTTTATATCTCGGTTTCAAGTCAATGTACCAAAATGAACGATACATATTCTTGTAGGGAATTGAACACTCTACAAAAAAGGTCTCTTATGATTTTTCGATAAAGTCACTTACCAAAAAATAGTCACTTTTTTTAAAATCAGTCTAATGGACATCAATGAAATTTTGATAATTACTACATAATTATGGTACAAAGACCTACTCAGGCTTTGCCCAGGACTTTTGTCACTAAATCATAAATTACTCTTATCGCCAAACTTTATTACCAAATTCTCGGTATAATACTCTCACTCTCAGCATAACCTTAGTGGGGCTTTTCCAGCCTCATATAATATTCGATTAATTGCCAAAATTCCATTCATTCTCATTCATCAGTGTCTAAAAAAGCTTGAAACAAAACTTTAAGGAGATACGCCATTCAATCTCCCTTCGAGACAAGCCTCGATGTTATCAAAAAAACCTCGATAATCGATCAATCCTTGATCAGGGACGTTGAAATTGATTATCAGCAAAAAAAAATCCATCGACATTCAAATAATGCGGCTATCATTGCCCATTCCCATAGTCTGAATAAAACAAAGTGCCGGGTCGATATCGGCCGAGCCAATTTTAATGGGAAACCTTTGCAATGCGACTGCAATACCGTGCACGACAATTCGACGAGCACCAAGAGGAATTTTACGTACACCAATAATCGTACAGTGGGCCATCTGCATCGTCCAGATTCCACTTTCTTCTCCTAACGCGGGTATCAACATTCCGCATGCGGTTTTGCGCCGTAATTCGTCGCACAGAGGTAAAACTCTCTTGCACTTATACACCCCGGATCCATCCACATTGATCTGTGGACGGATCTGGGGGGTTGGCTGTGTGATCCTCGAGTATCGCAGTAGACCACGCTCAACGAAATGAGCAAATCTCTCATTGGCGAGACAAACGGATGAGACGCTGGCGCGCGCCTCTCGTGAACGAGTGTGTTCATGTTTTGGCGTCGGTCCGTGTGTGCATGTGTATTGTGTGCACTGTCTGCTGGTGCACAACGAGTAATTGCAACGGAGAGAATACACACGCGGAGGATTTCCAGCGTTTGGCCACATTCGCGGGACTTTCCATGGAGATGACCAGCATACCAGCTCCGAAGAGGATCCTCAGTGCTGTCTAGCACTGTGTACACACTTTGTGCCACGAGCGTATGCGCCGCTTGTGCATTTTGCCATTCGCGCACTTACCGCTTGCGAGAGTGAGACAGAGAGATACCGCCAGATAGAAAACGAAGACTTGTGGATTCATAGACCAATGTAGAGATTAGGGTGATCCAAAGAAAATCGTCAGCTCTCAGTTCTGAAGCTTAGAACGTTCGTATTGATAAGATATCAATAAAATTCTAATTGAATTGATCTTTACAATATGATGTTGAAAATATCGTTGCAATGCAAAAAAAATAATTTTTTTTTCATTCATTTTTAGTGAGATTTGAGTTTTGCTTGAGCATTAAAAATCCAAGTTCTTGATAAAGGTACCGAAAAACATTGAAACGATTTGAATTCTGAATTGAATAATTTCGATTTGACTGAATTCTATTAAACAATAAACTATATATTGCCGTTGCATTAGAACGATGCAAACTTCAGCGTCATCATTAGAATTGGATCCAAAGCATTTTCAATGATTTTCCTTCAAGATGTAAGATCCTTTGAAATGGAAACCCAGAATTTAAAGAAGTAGCTAACAAAAACCCGCTATTCCACACATTATTATTTTACACATGACACTTTCTACACGAAAGTTTCTACACATATCATTCTGCACAAGAGAAGATGGCAAGGAATAATATTCTACACATATTCCACACATTATTATTCTACGCATTATTTTCGTACACATTATTATCCTACACATTATTTTTCTACACATTGCAGCCTGTAGCAAAACTCTGCATGCAACGTTTTTTTATCCGAGCAAAAAAAAACGGCAGAAACTCTGCAACGTGATTATCCATTCCAGTAGTAAATTTTGCTAATGGCTGTAACGTGTAGGAAAATAATGTGTAGGATAATAATATGCAGGATAATGTGTAGAATAATAATGTGTAGAATAGAATATTACTTCCTGCCACCTTTTCTTGTGTAGAATGCTGTGTGTAGAAAGTGTCATATGTAGAATAATAATGTTTTTTGCATCAGAATTGAAATAAAATCGATTTTTTTGCATCACCCTAGTATTTTTCCAATGTATATGTGGTATTCCCGCTCAGCGGGACCCCCTTTTAGGTCCACCTTTTTTGATTTTCTTGAAACTCGAGTATGTTTTAGTGTTGCCTGAAAGTATATTGTACACCAATTTTCAGATCTCTAACTATAATACTCTTTGGAATACACCAACAGTTATATTTCAAACTTTTTGCGTATTCAGCGCTTCGGAGCTTTGGCACGGCGCGAAATAAAATCGAAAAAATTCTTTGACAATAGCTTTCGATCGGAAAAAACGAATTCATTTAAATTTCGGCCAAAAACCGAAGAAATTGATTTACAAAAAAAGAGCATAATTTCATTCGGCGGAACAATTTTTTTCGCGTTTCGTATATATCCGAGAAGTCACGATATAAATTTCAAGCTGGAACTCACATCCGTTTACTAATGCCAAGTCTTTTAGTAGGATAAAAATTCTTAAATATCGCAGGTTAAATTAAATTTATTAAATCAAATTTATTAAATTTGGAATTCAATAAATTTATAAAATTCGAAATTCGTTAAAAAAACTATATAATATATCAGAGAACTATTGAATACAAAAAACACAATATTTAAGAATTTTTATCCTACTAAAAGATTTGCCATTAGTAAACGGATGCGAGTTCCAGCTTGAAATTTATATCGTGACTTCTCAGATATATACAAAACATAAAAAAAATTGTCCCGCTGAATTAAATTATGCTCTTTTTTTGTAAATCAATTTTTTCGGTTTTTGGCCGAAATTCAAATTAATTCGTTTTTTTTCGGAGTTGCTGATATTTTTTTTGCAAAGCACAGGAAATTTCCGATCGAAAGCTATTGTTAAAGAATTTTTTCGATTTTATTTCGCGCCGTGCCAAAGCTCCGAAGCGCTGAATACGCGAAAAATTTGAAATATAACTTTTGGTGTATTCCAAAGCGTATTATAGTTAGAGATCTGAAAATTGGTTTACAATATACTTTCAGGCAATACTAAAACATACTCGAGTTTTAAGAAAATCGAAAGCGGTCGGCCTAAAAGGGGGGAATACCTCATATACTTGAGCGGGAATACCTCATATACTCTAGGCGTTTCTGCAACCGGTAAATCATGGAAGAGCTTCGGATAGTGAGGGTGTACTATACATTCTCGAGGATTAACTCTAACGAGGGGGTATACGCGCGTATGCTCGCGAGACAGAGAGAGAAACAGAGAGAAAGGAAGAAAGAGAGAGAGAGAGAGAGAGAGAGAGAGAGAGAGAGAGAGATTCCCGGTTTCGCATATACGAATCTAACCTACGAATACGTATATTATATACAAATATATACGTACTTGTAACGATATACACATATATACGAATTACACGTACGTAGATATCTCTGTGGATTTTCAACCACGAAAGCGGACGAACGAGCACGGATTTCCTGCTGAATGGAAATTTCTCGCTCTCTCACGTTTTGCGTCCTCGCAAGCTTTACGGGAAAAGCCCCAATATCATCGCTCTCTCTCTCCCTCTCTCTCTCTCTCTCTCTCTTTCTCTCTCTCTCTCTCTCTCTCTCTCTCTCTCTCTCTCTCTCTCTCTCTCTCTCTCTCTTTTTTATCGATATCCCGAGCTGTCTCGTTTTATTATCTGGTCCAATGCTCGCGTGTCTCACGATCGGCCCACCATCGACAAACATACATACATACATATCTATATATATATATATCTATACATGTGTGTGGGGGTGTGTCCCATGGATCCAACGGACCGATAAATACGCACTGATCGAAATTCGCGGCAAGAGAAACAGATCGAATACTTCGATTCGTGAATATAACTGCCATTGCTTGTGTATTTCGTACCCTATAAAACGAGAATTCGGCACCGATCGAGCTAGATAGGGGTGGAGGGGTTGGGGGAAAAATGGACACCATAAGAAGGCAGGTAGGATAGTGTAAACTCGTTGTTTTTCCTAAAAAAAATACCGTTTTTATCGATTGAATTAAAAACAAAAAACTTTCGGGGGCAACCTAAAATTTTTTTTCTTTGAAAATTCAAGTGAACGAGGAAAAACGTTGAAAAAACAATTTCCTTTGCTTCTCACTTCACGTTAATATCGAAGATACTTGAACCGAGCTGCTCGGCGTATTTTTGAAATTAAATTTTTGGCGAAATTCGATTTTAATCGTATTTGTATTATTAAACTTTTTTAAAATGATTATAGAGTTGGCCGTTTTGCCCCCAGTACCTCATTTTGATTTGGTCCTCGAATTGTCGAAATATTTTAGTAAGAGTGGGTTATCATGATACTATTAGGGTACGTTAGGTTTTTTTTTAATGCAATGAGAATGACAATTTTTTAAAAAAATTTCAAGTCCTTATAGGAAAGTGTCATCAAAATATCAAGTCTAGATCTGATTTTGCGTGGATGAGCTTATCCAGGTATATTAATGCCAATTATAATAATCCCCTTATTTTCAATTTTGTGAATTGTTATTTTTTTCACAATTTTTGGTAGCGTCCATTTTTCCTCCAGTGCCCATTTTGCCCCCCCCCTTCCCTACATATCGATGAGATATGCAATTTTTCGAAAATATTGCTTATCACTCTTGTATACCGAATTTTGTATCCCCACTTTAGTCACTGCAGTTTTTATTAGAAATCTCGATGAAAGTGTGAATCGAAAAATAAATGGGAAGTCGAAAAATAAGAAAAATTAAAGAGAAAATAAAATCAGAATTCGATGTCGATTAGACGAGATTATGTACAAATGGGATTTGCATTTTTTTTTTCTTTTTTTTTTCTTTTTTTTTTTTTAAGAAAAATTGGTTATCGTTCTTGTAAATCGAATTTTCGAGTGTCGAAAAATCAATCCTTTGTATCCTGTTCATTCGGTTATTACGATTTTTGTGTAACTCGCCAAATCGAGCGTAATATCGTATTACATTATTACGCATGAATAATGTATTGTAAAATCTCATTCCAATTTAATCGATAATATCTCGCGATTTCCATATCTCCATCTCTATATTCAACGAGAATTTCATTGCACAACCCAATGCTCTCGAATTACGAGATTATTCTATGGCGTATATACAATGTGTATATATATGGGGAGTTTCGTGCAGAATTAGCAACCTGTTTTGCGCATTTTCCATTATTTTAATAATTTTTTAGTATGAGTTGTCAACGATCTCAAGAACTGTGGAATATTTAAATAATGTTTTTATTGAGAGGGGGGAGAGGATAAACCTGCAAATCTTGTGTAACTAACTCTGTGAAACTTTTTATAAATTGAAAAGAATCACGGCTTTACGATATGATTTTCCAAGCACGATGATATTGGGGTCTCTACTTTTGACAACTATTTTTTGACAATTTTTCACGTTTTTGATATTCCTCTAAATCTACGAATTTCTAAATTTTTCTTTAAATCTGAAATATATATCCTTCTTCGAAATCCTTTGATATTTAAAATTATCACAAATTAAAAACAATAAAAATTCCATCATTTATAATTTTATCAAATTGTCAAACTCAGGAAATCTCCTCTCGTTCCCGTAGCCTGAAAATTATTTTTGTAATAATTATGTTTCATTGTAATTATTTCAACATAATTTATTTAACAATTATTCCATCAACTTCCATTATCGTGGGTTCGTTGAAAATCAAATCGTCGAATCAAGTATGAACATTTGCAGATTTTTTGAAACACCGTTTGTGGAGGCAACTTTTCGCTGTTTGGGATTCCTTTTCGACTCTCCATACTGCTAAAACTACTCTCACAATATTTTGAGCCCTCTTTCGACCATCAAAAATTCAAAAAATGTATCACCAGGGTGGGACGATTATGGCCGATTGAACGTGGATTGTCCCATATCTCCAAATACATCCACAGCTACATATATACCTACACAGAGACGTTCGATAATAGCACTTTGAGAAAATTGGATGGACCAGAGAGGGAGCGAGGAGAATTGAGAGATTGGAGCATTAACACTCGTAATAGTTGGTTTTGAAGTGCATGCTTTTCATCTGGTGTTTGCACGAGGGGTGTCGAGTTGTGCATTGGTAAACGAAAGAGAGAAGGAGGCATCCTCGATCGTGGAAGGCGTATAGGCGATGATAACGATTATCGTATTTGCCCGATGGTATTAATTGATCCGTTGATTCGTCAGTTCGCCAAATTGGCTTTATCAGTTTGGCGTTTTGTTGGCTATGGCGATAGGAACGAGGTCCAACGACTTGGATGGCTCAGCCAGTGTGCATTATTGGCGATGGAGAGAGAGCGAGAGGTGGAGACGCTGATTGTGGAGAGTTTAAGGCTATTATGCTATACACACAGGTGGACTTTCGTGCCCGAAGGCTTATCGTCTTTGAGCCGATCCTGTTGCACTTTGGGTTTGCCTCTCTTCGTCAACAAACGTTGTTTAACCATGATTAAGCCATGCCACAGAGGGCCCTCTCTCGGAGGTCGATATACGTCGTGAGCGATCGATCAAAGCTCCTCGTTCTCAGAATTTATATATATATTAGGGTGATTCGTTTCAGGGCAACTTTTTTCTTTGACCCATCGTGCCCGAAAACCTTTATTTGGTGCCCAAAAACGAAGTTTCGTGAAAGGGGGCTGTTGTCAAAAAGTATTAAGAGGTCGCGAATCAATATTGACGGTTTCCCATTTGATTAACATTGAAAAAAAAAATTTCTCATTATTAGTGTTACCATTCCGCGAATTTTGATATCGCGATATTTTCCAAGTGGGTTTTCATACGAAATATGATACTCTACGATAAAGTTCATTGAGCCATGTCCGTGAATTCAACCGTTTGAGCGGTATCATTGTTTCAAGTGAATATTGTATGAAAATATCTATTTAAACGGCTGTAACGCCTAAGCTATTAGATATATCGAAAAAATTCAAATAAGAACTTTGTGGAGAAAGTAATTTGCTACAAAAAAGTCTCTTAAGCCGAGCCCGTAAATTCAACTCTTTCTCATCAATAGGTGGATGAAGTAAAATAAATAGATTTTTTGTTTTTGTTGATTGATTTATTTGCATAGGGAATTCTTTGTAACATTTGTTGAATGGTTTTTCTGATGATTTTGTACATGCTATCTCATAGAAAATGGAGTTCGTTTCATTGAATAAAACAAAAAAATATCTATTTTACTTCATACACCTATACCTGAGAAAGAGTTAAATTTACGGGCTCGGCTTGTGAGACTTTTTTGTAGCAAATTACTTTCTCTACAAAGTTCTCATTTGAATTTTTTCGATATATCTAATAGCTCAGTCAATACAGCCGTTTGTATAGATATTTTCATGCAATATTCACTTGAAATAATGATACCGCTGGAACGGTTGAATTTACGGACATGGCTCAATGAACTTTATTGTAGAGTATCATATTTCCTATAAGAACCCATTTGGAAAATATCGCGATATCAAAATTCGCGGAATGGTAACACTAATAATGAGAAATTTTTGTTTTCCAATGTCAATCAAATGGGAAACCTTCAATTTTGATTCGCGACCTCTAAATATTTTTTGACGACACCCCCCTTTCACGGAACTTCGTTTTTGGGTACCAAATAAAGGTTTTTGGGCACGATGGGTAAAAAAAAAACGTTGCCCTGAAACGAATTACCCTAATATATTATATATATATATATATATATATATATATATTTGTGTGCACCACAGATGAAAATCGCAATTTCGATGGAGCAGAGTCAAAAGTTGACCGAGTGTGGAAGTGCATGCAAGATCAGTTCTCCTGGACCTTTTCATAAAGCGGTTTAAGCATATCAATATCCATCGCAGCGCTGATTCGCATTTAGATCGAGACCCGAGAAACTTGGGTCCTTAACTCGGGACACCGAGGACTCGCCAAAAAGGTCGTATTTACCCTCAACGTTGGCACTAATCCATGAATAAGGATACGCCCTTGTAGTCCTTTGCCCTCTTCTAATGTAGCCATAGCGTGCGCACGCTGCAATACGATAAGGATTTGACTCGGAGGTGTGTTTACCGTTGCACGGAATATTGCCAAGACCCGACTTTGGATAATAATAATAATAACGATGATGATAATTACAGTTACTGAAAGTTTCAGTTCGTAATCGAGAATAACACGTCGAAGGGGCGTGATAAGGCATGCGATTAAGGACGATTATAATATAAATACGTGAAAATTTTAGAAATTATTTTGGAAGCCGAGGAGGTTACACTTTATCCTAGCCAAATTAAGGCGGTATTCTGGTCTGGGTCTAATAATAATAATTTTACCATTCTTTTTTTATAGCGTATAATATTTATTACTATTTTGACAATGAAAAAATGAAAATTGAATAAGTTTTAAGCTGGTAAAGTTGGGGGTAAAAAAGGGGTGTGCTGGTTGACACGCTTGCAATTTTTCTAGTCATCCGATGCAAAATTAAAAAAAAGATTCTCAATCAGTAAGAATGTCATTATAGCTCATACCTCAGAGAAAACGGAAAAAAAAATTCGCAAAATGGCGGCTATCTGAACAAAAAAGGCGTTTTTCGATTCTTTTTTCAGCATTTTTAATTTTTTTATAATAGTAAAAAAAAAATATTGATACAAAAGTGGTATGGGCGATAGAGAGTTGTACATTAAATATTGGTAAAAAAATTTGAAGGAAATCGGTTGAGTAGAACTTGAGATATTACGTCAGTTGTGTTGAAAAAAGTAGTTTTGAAAAATGCTGAGTCACTAAAATAGATATAACTCCGTAAATTATTGGAAATTAAACATTTTCTTTTGGTTATATATTCTTAGAGGTCTAAACTTTAAGAATATGAAAAAAATTATTTTTTTCAAAATCCTGGACCAAAATACCATCGTAATACAGTTTTAAAACTAGCTTTTGGAAATTTCCTTGAAAATAATATCTGGGAATAACGTTTTAAATGTCCCCTCACTCATGAAAAAATTAAAAAATATTCAATGTTTATTAAAAGAATTCTGAAAAAATCGATTGATGAACAGAATTTATCAGAAAATATCTTTTTAGGATTTAATATTTGTTAAACATTCATTTGGGTGTGAAATTAAAAAGTAAATTTTTAAAGTCTCATTTTTTACTTATTTTCATCCGGAAAGTCGAGCAATTGAAGAGAATCCTCTTGCCAGGCAGTAACTTGACCTTAAGAGGGTCGATCATTCAGTGGATCCGAAGTTCAGATATACTCTTAAATTTCAACCGTGCACTGAATGTTGGAATAAAAAGTGGGGACAAAAAGGTTAAAAGAATAAAATATCATACAAGTTGGAGGCGAGTACAAAAGTCACTCTATTTCGTACACACACTCTGAATAAATCTCTCTGTCGATTCTGTGTGTGTTGCGCAATCGACCGCTTTTCTTTCCCTCGACATTTCGGTCCCTTATCGAAATGCCCGGTTGGCCAATATATATATATCGATATACGAATTTCCTACATCGAAGGAACGAGAGCATAAAGTGCAGCGAGAGAAAGAACGAAATGGACGAGCGATATTTCGAGGTACTGTATTGTGGAAAAGGGCGACGTCCTCCACTACAAATGCCGAAGGAAACGTAGATCCTAGGCTAGGAAAATCACTACGAGAGGCTTTTTCTTCCTCCCCCACTCCCTCTTTGCCGCCCCATTCCCTCTCAATCTCTCTTTCCACATGTATGAAGATATAAAAACCGAAGAAATTGCACAACAGGTTGGGCGTGCATCGAACGAGAGAAAATTCCACTTTGCCCAATGGTTTTTTTTTGGTCGACCCGCGCGCGGCTCTCTGCGGATCGATGAACCGAATTTATGAGAAAAGTTTGTCAGCATTCAGGGATGGAATATAAAAAGGGATATGGCTGCTCTCCTGTATTTATATGTACATATATATCTATATTTGCGTTCTCTTCCTTCCGGCACAGACCCGGGAAAGCACGGACGAGACCTTCCGCGGGAAGGCCGATTATTAATTCTCCGCGTTCCACTTTTCCTCCCCTCTCTCTCTCTCTCTCTCTCTCTCTCTCCCTATTTTCATCTCCGGGCCCTGCGGAAATACCTCCGAGTCTTTCGAACCTTATTCTCCGAGACAGATGCTGGCCCAGTAACTTGCCGTTACACTTTGGACGCGGATGTGACGGAGGCGAAAAGAAGTTTGGAAGAAACATTCTTAATAATATTCAAATAAAATTTTGTCGCCATCCACTTGCATATATTTTTACATTCCCGTCAAAGAAAATATATAAATTTATTATTGAACGTCGTCGGGAAAAGAGGAGGATAAAGCTTTGCCAGAATTTTAATGAAATTGTGGCTGAATCTGAGATAAACAATATCAGTAAAATTCGAATAAAATTGCTTGCAATTCAAATTGCCTATATATTGACGTTTCCAGGGATAAAATAAATTATAGAAGACTTTTCGGGGAGAAAGAAAAAAAATGTTCATGGATTTTTTATCAATTTTGAGAATTGAGGTCGAACTTACAAAGGAACAATCTCGATATTGCAAAAATGAAATTCCTGGCGATGCGCACACATATTTTACGTTTCACAACTGAGAAAATATCAGTTTAATATCAAAGGCCCTCCGGGGAGGAGGAAAAAGAACGCTTAAGGCGGTATTCTGGTCTAGAGGCAAACATTTTGACCGTTTTGTCGAGCTTGATAAAAAAATAAAAAATATTTTTACCATTTTTCTTTGTGCAACATATTTATTAATATTTTGACGATAAACAAAAAAATTTTCGAGAAAAAAAAATGAACATTAACGAAGTTATAAACTGGTAAAGTTAGGGGTAAAAAAAGGGTGCGCTGGCTGACACGATTGCAACCTTTCTCATCATCCGATACAAAATTTAAAAAAAGATTCTTAATTAGTAAGAATGTCGTTATAGCCCCCACCTCAGAGAAACGGGGGAAAAAAATCGCAAAATGGCGGCTGCCTGAAACAAAAATGCCGTTTTTCGACACTTTTCTTTATGATTTTTATTTTTTTTACAATAGCAAAAAAAAATAATTTCCGTACAAAAAGTGGGAGGGGCGATAGAGAGTCAAACATTGAAGATTGGTAAAAAATTCGAAGTTTATAAACAATTTACTGACGATTTTCTCAAAGAATTTTATACTTTTTGATTTAGAAATGCGCCATCTTTACAAAAAATCATCGTATCAAAAAAATCCTACGTACTTCTGTAGCTTCTCATATATATCATCGAAAAAACTTTGGTGCCTCATCGTAACTCAAAAATTATAGGAACTGTCGGTGCGACCATTGAGCTTCCAGAAATAAAGGCGTCATCGGAAAAATGCTGCACAGTCGCCATTTTAACATATATTGCCGTGAAAAAATAATTTTGTTTTGTCAATTAGATGTATAAAAAAATAGCTCTTTTGTAAATCCGATTCAATTTATGGTTTTACTGAAAAAAATAATGAAATATGCCCTTTTTTAGTCTATGGAGTAGCCTAACCCCTTAAGGGAATTTCGATTAATTTGAATATGGTCCTTTTTCATTAACTTTACGTTCAACAATAATGATAATAATTATGAATAAAGGAGAATTATGAGAGTTACGTTACACGGAGATCATTATTATTATTATTATTATTATTATTATTATTATTATGACCGCGCTGCGGCAATGGCGGTGTACCTTTTGAGTCTCCTTCTCTCTCTGGGAACACATAATATTACGTTCATGAACACCATTCTCTCCTTCCTACCGTGTTTTTGCCGAAGAGAGAAAGCCGAGAGAGCGAGATGCGAACGCGAATTGGCGAATACGAGCGAACAGTACAAGGGTTGAAGAGAGAGAAAGAGGACAGAGAGAGAGAGAGAGAGAGAGAGAGAGAGAGAGAGAGAGAGAGAAATGAAGGGGGTTTGTACGCGCCACTTGAGCCCGCGAAGTGATTAACGAGTATGCGGTTGTTTCCCCTGTCACCGTTGTAGTATTCGCCATTGCCCCTCTTTTCGGCCTCCCGCCGGTTGTTTCACCTCCCTGCAACCCTTTCATAATGCGGAACTCAAGGTATATGGGTCACTTTTTGAAAGCTCGCCATTTAAAAATGTTTTTCGAGCAGAAACAATCTTTCTTTACGCTTTTATCAAAGTGAAAGAAAGTATGTCGAAGCGGACAATGATCATTTTTTTTTTTAATTACACTGTAAAAAATGTTATTAAATTTAATATACAAAAGTATATGAAATTTCAATGACAAGTATACGAAATCGAAATTAATATACATAGTATTGGTAAATTCAGAATTTCATCTTAAATTTAATATTTATATATTAAAATTAAAAGAGTAACATTGAAAATTAATATCCCCGTATATGAAAATAGTTAAAAATTTATATGAAACTCAATACACTGTACATGCATAAAAACTTCATATTTTTTTTAATTTAAATTTAATACAAACATTTTTTATAGTGTATCGTTTGTTTATGATGAAATGTATTTATACTCAAATATTTGAACTATTAGAGAAGGAATTCCACTCTATCAAGCGAAATTTTCCAATCTGTTTATTCTGTGTATCGTTTGTTTATGATGAAATGTATTTATACTCAAATATTTGAACTATTAGAGAAGGAATTCCACTCTATCAAGCGAAATTTTCCAATCTGTTTCATCGTATAATTCTCAAACGCAGGAACCAATTTTCCACCCTCTAACGCATAACTGAGGTGAATATCCAATCCATTCTTGTTTCAATCGTAAAATCGGTTTAAAGAGGACCCCACGAAAATTTTTTGTCGACAATTTTGTGAATGGAAATTCGTCAAGTTTTTCTGATATTTTTGCTCTTTTGAGAATTACAAAGTGTGAAGTAATATCTTAGGAATGCTGTGGAAAAATTTAATTATGAACATTAGATTTTATTATAAATAAATGAAATTGATTGTTTTTTAAATAAAAAAATTAACTCTGTTATAGATTTTCATATTCGCTAAACGTTATAGCCTTTTAATAATCCACTTAAAAACCAAAATCTGTCGATTACAGGATTAAAAAAGATTTTATAAGAAAACTGAGGGTTTTGAAAAAATGCTGTACTCTGTTCAAAATTTCTATTAATTTGAGATTATGAAAATGAACCAAATTTTCAATATTGAGATACGTAAAAAGCCGATGAAAAGACCTATATGAAACCTATTTCAAGATACATTTCCATCAATCATGAGTTCCATTGTGAAAGAAATTTTTAAAAATATATGTATACATATTTTTTTAATTAAACGAGACGCAGCGAGGGAAAAAATTGTTTCGACGTGAACGTCAGAGGCTTTAATGGACGGGCCCGTAAATATACGTATTAACATGCCACGCATGGAAAAGGCATATGGGCGCAATCTCGTTAGCGAAAAAATTTAACGAAGGATGAAAAACTCGAGAAATTGCGGGCGAAAAAAAAGAAATAAAAATTATCGTGAACAATGTTGGAATCGTGAAATACGGCGCAGTGTTGCGGGAAAGAAATGCACAAAGAGCACTTATTTTCGTACAAAATACATGTCGAGCAAGAGAGAAAGAGAAAGAAAGAGAGAGAGAGAGAGAGAGAGAGAGAGAGAGAGAGTGAGAGAGAGAGAGAGAGAGAGAGAGAGAGAGAGAGAGAGAGAGAGAGAGAGAGAGGTAAAGTAGTAAATGTGACGAGAAGAAAAAAAGCTCCGGGTGTGTAACGAGTCTAACGATAAGTGCGTAACCACCGGTTTACATTCTCCAACTCCGCAGAAACGTCGACTCAACGCCCAGTTATTATTCCACACGTTCATCTCGCTTATTATTTCACCCCGACGATGTGTGTATAGAGACCAACTTCCGGGTTTGTGTTGGAGCAAAGCCATTCGGGTGGACGGTTTTTCCAACGTCTCTTTCCCGACTTTTTTTGTTTTAATTCCTCTTTTTCTTCCTCTCGTTGCTTGTTCTCTTATTTCTTTTTTTTCCCGCTCTATATATATATCCCCTGTTTTTTCCTTCTATTTTCCTCCATCGTTTTTCTTTACTCTTTTTCACTCTCTGGTGGTATTTCGTTTACGAATTCTATCACATTCATCCCCCGCCTCGCTTTCTCTCTCTCTCTCTCTCCCTCTCTCTCTCTCTCTCCCTCTCTCTGGTTCTTTCCCTTCGTCGAGTACATTTCCCTACTTTTTCCTATTTATCCGTTCGGACATTGCACCCCGAGGCTTTTTTCGCCCCTTTGATCTCAAAGCAAGTGCAGGTCTACTTCGCTTTTTTTATTTATTTTTCCTGCTGCCATCTCGTTACGAGATACGTCTATGTTAAAAATGTATTAGGGCGAAAAAAACGGAAAAAGCCCATTTTCCTCCGATTGCACTTCTCATCGAGATTTTGTGGATCTTTTTCCTAAATAAATAGAACTAAAACGCGCGGCGAGGGTTGTGCTCCATTTCTCTATTTCCGCATCAACGTTGAAATTTGGGAAAAACAACGTTTTTGGAACACTGAGCAATTTTTTTCAAACGATATATCAAAGTTTTTCGCAATCACAATTTTTCAATTCGTAACAATAAGGGTAAACAAAAAGTAACTGAGGAATGTGAGGAACATTAAGTTATAGTTTGTTTCCATTCAACTTCTAATAAATATTTGTCCACATTTATCAGGTTTCGTATGAATTGTAGTTTGATAGAAAAAAAAGGTAAGGAAAGAAGAGTCAACATAAAACCTATCATTAAAGGTAAACAAATCGAGATTGCCAAAATTTCTTCACCACTCGTTTGTAATAAATCGCATACAATTTAAATTTGACGAAAAAAGAACTTTTGTTTCATCACAAATCATTAAAACCTCAGAGTTATTCTCTAATATATGAATAGTAAAATTCTCAAAATGCTGTTTTTGACAAATTTCAATTTTGATACCAAAGTATTAGAAAGAAAAGGTATAGACTTTGGTTTCAGCGAGAATTACTTTGATAAGAAAATCTAGAAGTATCTACATATATATATATATATATATTCACGGCTCGGGCGAATTTCTTGTTAGACGCTCCCAAATCGACTCCGAATAATTCAAAAACAATACCCTAATTTTTCGGATTTTTATCTAGACTCTAATCCCTCCCGAAAAGAGGGTAAGATTTCCCCATTTGAAATACACGTTTTTCGGCCATATCTCAGGATATATTTTATTCTAAGTGTAATAATTTTGTTTTAAATCTGTAACTACACGATTTCAGTGTTTATTGGTGCTAGTATTTGAGGAAAAATTCACATTATCATACGGGTCAATCTAGACGAATTGCAATTCGTCTAAAATTCTAATGGGGGTCAATCTAGATGAAATGCAATTCGTCTAGATTGACCCGTACGATAATGTGAATTTTTTCTCAAATAGTAGTGCCAATAAACAGAAAAATCTTACAGTTGAAGATTTAAAAAAAAATTATTACACTTAGAACAAAAGATCCTGGGAATATTGCCGAAACACGTTTATTTAAAATAGGGAAATCTACCCCCTTTTTAAGAGGGGTTAGAGTCTAGATAAAAATCTGAAAAAATTAGGGTATTGTTTTTGAATTATTTGGAGTTGATTTGGGGGGCGTCTGATAAATAATCCGCCCAAGCTCTAAATAAGGACCACCCTAATAGATATATATATATATATATATCGTGGAAAATAGCTCATGGAAAGAGATAGTGCATGATCATAGTCAAAAAGCTCTCCACCCTGAATTCCCTCAAAAGTAGCCCAAACAATACATTACGCAACCGTGCTCAAAGCCGCACTATATATTACAGATATCTGTGGAACTTGCATTATTATGTCTGCAACGACTGTATTATAATGGCTGGGCAAAGTTCACTCTGTAGGATGTATACAGAATACAGTTGAATGGCATGTTTATAATCTAGGAGTGCTTTTTGGCCAAACATAACCGATACTCGTATATCTGCATATATAATATACATATGTTGACTCATGTAGTTGAGAAAAGGGCGTAAAAGCGTCATTTTTGTGGGTTACGACGTGGAATTTTGGTCTTTTCGTTATAAATTAGTCGATGGGTTCGATATGGATGGTATCAGCGCTGTTACAGCATACTTTGGCCTTCTCGTTGTTGCCGGATATGTACTGCCAACAACGAGGCAACTAAACCATCTCTTCTGTGTTCCCTCTGGCATAACTCTTCTCGATGTTCTCTCTGTTATGACATACAGGAATATATCTCGAATCTCTATCTGTCGCCGTGAATACGAGAGATTTCTCGCCATTTGTTACCTTATAGATAGTTATATCTGTATATATTAGGGTGATTCGTTTCAGGGCAACTTTTTTTTTGACCCATCGTGCCCGAAAACCTTTAGTTGGTACACAAAAACGAAGTTTCGTGAAAGGGGCGTGTTGTCAAAAAATATTTAGAGGTCGCGAATCAAAATTGAAGGTTTCCCGTTTGATTAACATTGGAAAAAAAAAAATTCTCATTATTAGTGTTACCATTCCGCAAATTTTGATATCGCGATATTTCCCAAGTGGGTTTTTATAGGAAATATGATACTCTACAAAAAAGTCTTGTAAGCCGAGCCCATAAATTCAACTCTTTCTCAGGTATAGGTATATGAAGTAAAATAAATAGATATTTTTTTGTTTTATTCAATCAAACGAACTCCATTTTCTATGAGATAGCATGTACAAAATCATCAGGAAAACCATTCAACAGATGTTACAAAGAATTCCCTATGCAAATAAATCAATAAAACAAAAACAAAAAATCTATTTATTTTACTTCATCCACCTATAGCTGAGGACGAGTTGAATTTACGGGCTCGGCTTATAAGACTTTTTTGTAGCAAATAACTTTCTCTACAAAGTTCTCATTTGAATTTTTTCGATATATCTAATAGCTTAGGCTTAGCCGTTTAAATGGATATTTTCAAACAATATTCACTCGAAACAATGACACCGCTGAAACGGTTGAATTTACGGACATGGCTCAATGAACTTTATTGTAGAGTATCATATTTTCTATGAAAACCCACTTGGAAAATATCGCGATATCAAAATTCGCGGAATGGTAACACTAATAATGAGAATTTTTTTTTCCAATGTTAATCAAATGGGAAAACGTCAATTTTGATTCGCGGCCTCTAAATATTTTTTGAAAACACCCCCCTTTCACGAAACTTCGTTTTTGGGCACCAACTAAAGGTTTTCGGGCATGATGGGTCAAAAAAAAAAGTTGCCCTGAAACGAATCACCCTAGTATATATATATATATAGATATGTGTGTCGTTCGTGCCATACAGACCAGAATTAGTTACGGTGAGCCATAGAGGACTGTTGGGACAATGCAAACTATTTCACATATACATGCATACCGCATGTAACAAAGGACGTATGCAATCCAGGATAATTCCAGGTGAAGATAAAACGTCAGTAAAAACGAGACAGCTGAGGCGGGGTGAATGAAATGTCTCCCTTTTCCAATTACTTCAACTTATTTTGACGAATGATTTTTCATCATTGGGAATAGATGAATAATTTTTTATCAAGTTTTAGAGAACTGAAACACGATATTTTTTTAGTAATTGGTTTACTTTAGAATTTATCTTGATATCTTAATACCTTAATTATTATTAAGGCGGTATTCTGGTCTAGAGACATACATTTTAAGTGCTTTCCCGAGCTCGATAAAAAAAATATATTTTTACCATTGTTTTTTTACAACATATTTTTCAATATTTTGACAATAAGCAAAAAAAATCGAAAAAATGAAATGAAAATTAAATAATTTATGAGCCGGTAAAGTTGGGGCTAAAAGAAAGGGGTGTGTTGGATGACACGATCGCAACCCTTCTAGTTATTCAATACAAAATTTAAAAAAAGATTATTAATTAGTAAGAATGGCGTTACAGCCTCTACCTCGGAGAAAACGGAAAAAAAAAATTTTCGTTCCGAATCGGCCATTGACTGAAGAACAAGAAAAACGTATTTCCTAAAATTTGAAAATTCAATTTTTTTAAAATCACGTTGTTCCGTGACAACCATATTTTAATGAAGATAAAACTTTCCTAACACGTTTTCGTCGGAGCCCTTCAGGATTATTTCAGAAAATAGAGTCCTTAAAAAAAGTGGCCCATCTTTCTTGACATTACTCTTCAAAAAGATATTTTAACTCCGAAAATTGCGCATATACGAAATCGCGAGAATCGAGGCTTTACAAATTCTCATCAACGGCACATTTTTCTCTCAATATCAACTTTTTTTCAATGCCATTTATCAATTGTTTCTGCGACGAACAATTCACCTTTTTTTCCTCCCACTTCTACCTTTATACGTCATTTCAATAGTTCTTTTTATCGATTTTTTTTCACTCCTCTTATTTTCTCGTTCAATTACTCGCCAGTAATAACGAGCCATATTGCCGCGAGTGTTCTAATTAATTTCGCCGTCTGCTGACGATACGATGCTGCATGTGCATTGTATACATATATACATATGGGGCATCCCACGTCAAATCACGCGCTCATCGGCCTGACCCCCTCGGATTTTGATGACCAATGAGTTGTGGGTTTCGTTGGGCCCAAAATATGACCTTAAGTTTTTATAAATTATTATTCCATTTTTTAGGTGTTGCCCGAGCTAAAAAATCATTAAAATCAGGGAAAACATAAAGAAAGGCCTTTTTCAAATTAATGAAATGTTTTTTCACAGAAACTAGGGCCCAAAACAGATATTTTCGTCATAGTTCGATAATGGGCCAAAAATAATTACTACTTTTTTTTGCATTTCAATTTTTTTTTATAATTTCTTATTTTGATTGTTTCTTGTAGTGAGAATAACAACAAAAATATTTTTCTAGTGAAACTTGATTTTTTTCTTGGTGTTTAAGAGTGAAACGATAACATTTTTCCAAAATTTATTAGCTGCGATGACCCGAAATAAAACGGATGATTCAAACACAATTTAAAAAAAAAAAATAGTAATTATTTTTGGCCCATTATCGAACTATGACGAAAATATCTGTTTTGGGTCGCAGTTTCTGTGAAAAAAGTCTCGTTAATTTGACAAAGGCCCCTCTTTGTGTTTTCCCTCAATTTAATGATCAGCTCGAGCAACCCCTAAAAAATGAAATAAAAATTTCTAAAAATTCGAGGTTATATTTTGGGCCAAAGGAAACCCACAATTCATTGGACATCAAAATCTGAGTGAGTCAGGCCGATGACCGCGTGATTCGACGTGGAATGCCCCATATACAGATACATCGTTGTACATGTATGTATGTTTAGCGTGTTTAATGTGTTTGTGCAAGTGGTAAGAGTCATGAGGCTTTCGAGTGTTTAATTGCACTGAGGGCAATTAGGTGTCGGTAATAGGGTTCCGAGACGGATTTGCCACTCGCATCAACATGTACATGCATAAATACATATATATATATGTATACAAATATGGATCAATGAAACTAACTTACTACGTGCACCGTCAAGTGCAGCAATTGTGACAAAAGTATCGATGGAAAAAAAGGAAAAAAAAACACAGAGAGAGCCCTCAATCCACGAAGGAGCTTGAGTAGAAACGGTTTATATCGTTTAGTGAACGAGTTCTTCTCTTTCTCCTTTTTTTTCACGATGCAAAGAGCACTTCGATAATTTTTTTTCCACGTCAATCGAATTCTCGCGCCTCTTTTAATCCACCAGCCTCGTATTTCACTCTTTGGCTCCCTCTTAATCCTCGCAACTCCGCGGGAAATTAATTAAAGAGTAAATAATACCTCCCACTCAATATTATTTCTTTGACGGTGAGAGCTTTTTCACAGCTGTTCACAGATGGTTAAGTGCTTTAGGGTTATATACATATGTACATATTTATATAACTAGATATATATATGTATATTTATATAACTACACGGAAAAAAATGATCAGTGAGAACTGCTGAGATTCCCATTAATTTGTACAGTTTTCCCCATCAACAGCGCCTCTTGGAAGGGCAAACAGTGAAATTTGCATATTTCTTTAATACAATACACAGATGTCACGTATGACATAGTACACCCCCATCAGCCGAATTTTTACAGTGTGGAACAGTAAAATGTACACTATGTGAAACGTTATATTTCTGTTGTATCCGGTGAACTTTTTACACATTTCACATTGTAAAAATTATCCAGGGCCCGTGAATAAATTACAGTGTACATTGTAAAAATTGAAAAGAACGTAGTATATTTTGCGGTACGATTTTTATTTTTCACTGAAAATACTGCAATTTCTAAAATAAATTAGAGTGTAGTGAAACGTTTCGATGTTTTAATAAATTCCAATTTATTCAAATATTGCAATAAACCGCTATTTATCCTGACTCAGGCTCATAGCTACGAGGGCTGTACTTGACTAATTAATCGTGAGATCAATTAAGGAAGCGAATCTAGTTTAACCTCGCACCCATAAAGAGCACGAGCGTCACCGAAATGCAATGGTGATCTGTTAAGAAAATGTAGTCTTCAGTCCATAGGACTGCTCGACCACAGAACGCGGGTGATGTTCCAACAATTGTATGTCAATTGAGGACGCCGATGTTGGTAATACATCGGACCTTATAGGTGCTCGGTGGCTCTCTCGATGGCGCGAGAGGGCGCGCCGTCCGACGCTATCTAGCGGATCTCGGGCGAAATGCAGAGATCGTGGCACGCCGCAAGTCGTCCCGTTACAGTGCCACACTGTGAAAATTGAAATTGACGTTGCATATTTTGCGGCGCGCATTTGATTTTTCACTGGGAACACTGCAATTTCTAATTATGCGCTTTGAACATTCTACAGAGACCATTGTAAATTTTATAGTTTAAACACAGTGGATTTCGTCGTTTCTGCTTGTCATTTCTACTTTATCATTTTTTTTTGCGGTGAACATTACATTTTTTTACAGTGTAAATCAGCATTTATAATGGTTTCAAAAGTAGGAACTATATTAAATCCATTAATTTATAATGGATTCCCAGTAAAACGCCTGAATTGCAGTTCTGAACCGTATATTCTGCATTGATTTCAGTAATTTTTTAAATATTACACATGAATTGTCACTGATCATTTTTTTCCGTATATATATATATACATATATATATATATATATCTCTATATCGGTCTTTTCGTTGTATATTACGAAACGTGAGGGATATGCTTTCTCCCTTATCATTGCTCGGGTATTCAGAACGTATCCTCGGAATTTCATATCTCAAAATCATATTTCGTGCTCTCGCTTATGTATCTTTTATTTACCCCTCTCTCGTTCTCTCTCCAGGTTCTATATTCGCAGATGTAATAACTCATATCTGTGACATCATCCCCGAGCACGTTCTCCTACCTTCGCCCTAGTTCTATATCCATCGTTGTCGAACAAAAGGGCGCAACCGCAGCATCATTTTAACCGTCGAAACGCGTCGATAATGCCTTTTGGTTTGTCAACAATCGATATATTACACTTGTAGCCCCGAATGCCCCGGGAAAGCACTCCCACGATTCCCATTTCGCTTCTCGGTATATGACGTTCCCGGATTTGTCACAATTTTCACATACACAGACAAAAAACCCGTGCGCACACGGCCTCTGTGACGTTTCAGCTTTTTGCAACCCCAGAACCACTAAATTGTGATGCTGGAGCATGAAAAAATAAATCCGATGGAGCGATACAACGAAAAGTACGCGTATACGCGAGAACAGTTTCATGGGGTTGTTAAAAAAGTAACGATTGTCTTCGAAATATCCCCGCTGAAGGATGTTTTTTTTAAGTACGTGCTTTTGAAAAGTATTGCAGTAAAGTGGTTAAGCGTTTTTTGAGAGATAGGCGGATAAAAATGCCATGTAAAATTATGGAGATAATTGTGCAGGGTGTCAACTCTTTGGGGTCGTTTGTACCCCAGCGATAAAAATTCTTATAAAAAATATACCATTTAATATTTTAACTTGCAAATTTTTTTAGAACTTTTTAAGAGGTTACTTCCCAAAGTTATACAGGATTTATAGTGAAATATCAATGTTAAATATGATTAAAAAATTTAATTACCCCAAAAAAAACTGAAAAATGACAACTTTTACGAAAAAAATCATAACTTTTTTATTTTTCGATAAAAATGGTTAAAAATTTAATTGAGTTTGCTTAATATATAGCGTTACAATATACATATACGTTGAAACGCTTTAAATTATTAACGATGATTTAAAATAGTTGTCATTCCGTGGATTTTACAAGTTATTTTTAAAATTGATTGTTAAATATCTTTTCTATGAGAATGAAATTTTCTATGAGAATGGAGCTGCAAAAAATGATTTCTTTTCCCAATGAACTGTTCTTTCTGAGGATTAGATTTATTCCACAATATTTCACTCTAATCAACAAGTTCGAGATTAATTTTCAACGATTTAGAACTATTTGAAAAATCGTATTTAAATGCACAAAGCCGACTTTTGATTTCATGGAATTTTTTAATCCAGAGGTAGAATCTCGAGTCAAGGGATCAATGATTGAGCACAAAAATACTTGCTCTCATCGTGCTTCGGAATGTGAAAATAAACAGTTCTCTCTGTTATACTTGAAATTGGTACAGGAGAAGAAAAAACTGCAATTACGAGCTTATCCGATGATGAATCGGAATTAACTTTTCTTCCAATGGACCAACTTGTATTAAACGACGCGAAGACCACTCGCACAGAGATAAATATGAATCTTCACATTCACAGTGCTAAGAATTCGAACGATTTTGCGATAAGATGTCCGAATAAACTGCCTTTTCTCTCTCCGTGGGATTTTTTTTTTCAACGGGAGGGGGAATTTTCCTCTTGAGATTCGACGGGAGATCACCCGAAGTGCTACAAAAGGTAGAAAGATAGAAGAGAAGAAGTGGAAGAAGAAGAGGCGAAGAAATTCTCAAGGACTCGAAGATCCACTTCGGGAGGCACACAATTTCCACTTGGCTGAAATATATTTTCTTATTCTCATCTCCTCGACTATTTCTTTTTTTTTCTCAGTGCCGCACACTTCTTTTATTTTGCACCTCGACGTTCTCTCTCGTTCGCTTTTTCACCGGCAAAATTCACGGCACTTTTGCCCGACTTTTAGCCGCTCTTTAATTTTTTTCCCGCCTTTTTAACATCTTATTCCCTACTCGTTGAATCTTTAATTCCGGCTCATCCTCGCTGCAGTGTCCGACACTTCATTTTTTTCCCTCCTCTTTCTCTTTCATCTTTCGCCTTTTTTTTCCCAACGATCTCGTCCACACTTTTTACGCTATCCGGATACTTTTTTTTTTCATCCACTGTATATATTTAAGAGCGGAGTTACAAGTACCCACAGGAAGGTACTTTCGAGTTCACGGTACGCAGTAACACGCCTCGCTCGCTTTCTTAGGCACATACAAGGATGACGGCTGCAGGTATACCTTGCGCTGGAGGTGCTTGAAAACTCTTCCACAGTGCCCGCGGTTCTTCGGCACATGAGAGACACCTCCGACATTTTTTTTTTTTAATCTCTTCTCCCGTGCCGCTGATTGTGTGCAAGATGAGTGGCTCTTGTCCTTTTTTTCTTTCCCCCTTTTCCCCTCCTTTCGCGCCTTTCCAACGGCTCTTCTTATGCCAAAACCCTCGAGGACTTTCCTTCGCTCGAGACGACCATATATTATTATATAGATGAGCTTATACATGCAGATATGGGTAAACATTAGGGTGGTTCGAAAAAAAAATCATTTTTTAAACGGATGCGCTCGTCGTCAAGATTCTTGTACTTCTCTAAAAAAATTATTATCGCCAAAGTGGAGGCTTGTAGAATTAATTGACTTCTGCTGGATTGGCGTTGTCATTCGCCAAAAAAGGAGTTTTTGGAAATTGAAGGGAGGCTAACTACCGACATTCGCACCTCGAAATTGGAATTCAAACTTGCTCCGGCACGAATCAATGGAAATCAATACATTTTTGACGGTGTCATCAGAATTAAGGCACAAATGGAGCCCCACTAAAATTTTTACGCGAAACAAAAAATACGGATCCGATCATCATCAGGAATCTGTAATTGAAAATATTAAATTATAATGTTTTTACGGCATTTCGGCTAAACCCAAGAGTGGGGCTCTATGATGAACACCAAAGTACGAATATTGATCCGTCTTCGACATTATTTTATGAAAAAAGCGCGAAGTAACTTTGGAACCCGAATCACGAGATAAATGTTTATAAATTTAGTGTTTGATTGAAAAACAAAATGGCGAAGTTAAGTTCACAGAAATGCGAAAGAGGGCAGCACTATGGAATTCATATGAAATAAATATTACGAAGGGAGCTTCTGGTGGAGTTTGAACGCTGAATAAGTGTTTACTTCTGTCGGTTCGATAATTAAAAAAAAAATTAATACAAAAATAATAAATATTATTCTCATCAAACTCTTATCCAAACTGTCTGAGCTGTGAGTGGCAATGAATGGAAACGTTGATTTATGTCTCGCATTTGCATTTTGCAATTAATTCATCATTCATTCATAAACTTAATTGATATTCATCCACCGGTATCGGAGAAAGTTTGGCCAGCAATTTTGAGCCGATAATGTAGGGCTTCAGTAATAATGTCGGTATTTAGCCTCCCCTTAAGAAATTCGGATAAAAAACCTCTACGCTGCTCGATTGAAATTTTCGGTTACTCCGAAGGATCCAAGCAGTGAATGAAAATTCGAGAAAATAGCTTGTTATGAATTGGAAAATTGAATTTGGAAAAATTTTCTTCAGTTTTGACAATAAAATATTTATTTCATCACAAACGATTTACATTGTGAAGGGTTTTGTGATACCTTAATCTAGGAATCCTCTGAAATGCTGTTTCCTGCCAAATGTAAACATTGGCACATTTACAGCTCTCTCATTTATTTCGCTAACAGAAATACATCCGCACCGCAATAAAGCACTACCTTGATATCACTACCAATTATCAAGTTTACCGTTCAATATCTCTGCCACACAGAACCGTTCCAATAACACTATCAAACAACAAACTAGAATACACCTTTAATCAAATAATAATTTCCTTAAATAATATCTCTATGACAAAAAGAGTCTCCCAGTAAACAGCTCTCCAGTAATATCTCTACTCTCCCTTTCAAATTCTATTTTTGGGGAAACAAAAAGGATACCCATTTTTTCAATTTGCTACCAAATTGGAACCTCAAAAGCACCTAATTCGGGTACAATTTAAATTCGTTTTGGAGACCTGTCTCTGCTAACTTGACAGAGGTCATCTCTACCACAAAGTCTTTCTTCCACTTGACGGCTCTCCCATTTTACAAGTGTACCAGACTACAAGACTCCAGGTCGCAAAATATGATAAATATTCTTGCGGCAATGGGCAAAAAAATTGGAATACAAAAATCGTGATAAAGTGGGAATTTGGTTAAAAAAAAAGGTGCTGTTTGAACCACCCTATTCTGTGAGTGCACGTATGCATATATGTACTATATATATAAGTGCACACAATCTTCATGGCTTATACAGAGTAAAGTAAATTCGATCTTCGCTATCTCTGCTTTCCTCTATGCTTCATTCATTCCCTCTCCTTCTTCTCTCCCACTCTCTTTCCCGAGGGTCCTTTCTCGTCGGTTTTCATTAAATCTCGGATTAATTTTACGGTGGCCGAGAATCATTATATCGCGCGAGATTGAGCCGAGAGACGGTGGCAGAGTTGCTCTTGCTCCTGCCTTTTCCTTCTTCTTCTTCCTCCTCGTCTCTCGCCCCTCGGGGGTAAAACCAGAGGGAACGAAGAAAAAAAAAGAAGAAAATGTGAGAGAGAGGGAGAGGAAAAAGTTAACGTGGAGCGAAATCCGGAGATTCCAGAACGAGGACGGATGAAACGAGGAAATTGCAAAAATAATTTGGTTCCCTCTTTCCACGTCTTTTTTTGCGTCTCTGCCTTTTTTCTCCTCATCGAATCCTTTCGTGCCCATATATACAGCACGGCAGACAAGGCCGTGGATGAGCGGACGATATCCGTGAATTTCAATGGGTGCGGCTTTCTTCGGTCTCGGGAAGGGTGGTTTGGGGGTTGGCAAAGGCGCGAGAGCCTTGCCATTGAATTCTCACCTCTCGCTGAATATTTTTATTCTCATCGATTATAAAATTTATGTACACTACCGGCGAAAAGTTTCCGGACAAAATTTCAAAAAAGGTCTGAAACGTTTTTTATGCCATTTCATCGGAAGTCAACGTAAACTAATTTAACAAACGGCATTTTAAAGGGGAAGAATTCGGCTTCATTACCTGTTTTTGAAATTATTTTTACAATTCGTTTTTAGATTTGGACTCTATTTTGAAAACAGCTGTTTTTTGGATTTTCCCCCTGCACCCAAATTATAGAGGAATTTTTAAAAATAGATTTTCGCGATTGGATTGATAAAGGGAAAAGTTTGAGCTTCAATTTCCTTTTTTTTTTTTAATTTTGAGCGATTTTTTTTTCAAAGTTATTCTGTTTTTTGTGAAAAAAGAGGAAATTTGAAAAATCCCGTATAACACGAGAACAAAGAGTTGCGTCTCTTTTCGTTGAGTGCAGAGGCATTTTTTCAGATTTTTTTTTTCAAAAATTATTTTTTCCGACCGAAAATAAGAGAAAAAAAAATGTGAAAAAATTCCAGTGAGTCGAAAATGGTAAAATAAAGTATTTTCCCCTCCTAAAATTTTATCAATAATTCCGTAGTTCTCGTGTAATGGTATAATTGAATGATCTGAGCTCTGACCCAGAAAATGAGAGAACAACATTTTTGAAAAAAAAATTTGAAAAAATTCCTCTGAACTTAACGAAAACAGACGCAACTTTTTGCTCTTTTGAAGTTTTTCATGAATCCTCTTTGTTTTCGTGTTATACGGGATTTTTCAAATTTCCTCTTTATTTTTCACGAAAAACAGAATAACTTTGGAAAAAAAAATCGCTCAAAGTTTAAAAAAAACGGAAATTGAAGCTTAAACTTTCTCCTTTATGAATCCAATCGTAAAAATGTATTGAAAAAATTGCCTTTAAAAGATAGGTGCACCTGAAGAGAGGGGGAAAAGGCGAAAAACAGTAGTTTTCAAAATAGAGTCCATATCTAAAAACAAATTGTAAAAACAATTTAAAAAACAAGAAATGAAGCCGAATTCGTCCCCTTAAAAATGCCGTTTGTTAGATTCGCTTACGTTGACTTTCGGCGAAATGGCATAAAAAAACCTTCCATACCTTTTTTGAAGTTTTGTCCGGAAACTTTTCGCCCTTAGTGTATTTCTAAGGGGAGTCTTGGCAATCATTGTAAGTTGAGCAAGTTTAAATTTGCAAATTGCTTTCTCGTCCTTTTTTTTCTATCGACAAATCTTCGCGTATGAACTTTTCCTTTTTTCTTTTTTCTTTTTTCTTATTTTCTTATTTTTGGCTTCTTAAAAATCCAGATATTTTTATTTATCGAAATGAATTTTAATACTTTTTCGGAAATTAATTTTGAAAATAAAATTACCCCTGCAACTTTTTTATTATCAACGAAAAGTAATTTTTCATCCGGATGAACAATAAAGGGTTATTGTAAAAAATTTGGAAAATAAATTTTATTTCCGGTATCCAAAACGTACAGTTTATAACGGCAACCGCACCGGGAAGATATATATGAATATGGGATGGAGGAAGATGAAAAAAAATGTGTGAGACACGAGAACGTGCGAGAACATGGTCCGAAAACGGTAAATGGCTAATAAAAAAACCGCTCTTTCTCTCTCGCCGGGTTCTCTCGCGTTATTTGCAGCAACGGTGGTAAAAACGAATTTCGTCCGCGTTTCGACACGAGACACATATATATTACTGTATGGGAAATCGTTCAATGCGGAGGTGGAATGCGTTTAAAACGAATTTCCCGCGGTCGTTCGGGCAAAATCGACGTGAAAACGAGAGGCGGAATGGGTTGAAAAAAAAGAGGAGCAAAAACGGCCATATGTGCGCGGCTCGAGTGAAAACGAGGGCGAGCTAATATTGCGTGCGCGTGACGCAACATCACGCACGTGAAATACATTTTTGATTATTCGTACACAACAGAAACGAGCACACTGTGCGTATCATCTGTTAAAATTGAGGTTCAAATTTAATTTTCGTTATCCGATGACACACAAAAATGGCAAAGGGAAAAAAAACAGTATATTCCAATGAGAACAAATTGCAAATAAATATTTATAAAAAAATCAAAAACATTGATTTAATAATGAACTGTAACTGAAAATCGTGCTCGAATCTACGATGCTTTATCAGAACAGATACACAGAGAAAACAGTTAATTTGTAGTAAAGAAATATATTTAGTTGGCACTTTTACTTAAATATTCCTTAACTGTTACAAAATTTATCAGTCGTTAGAAAATATTTTAATTGTGTCAAAATAATTTATTAACTGTTAAAAAATCATTGATTTCGCCATTTTCAACTTTACATTTGTTAACAGTTAACAAATTCTGGTAAATTGTTTTCTCAGTTTAGGAAAACGATGTTGATTAGACTTTTCCAATATAATCAACGACAGAATGAGCAATAATGTATAATTTTTTTATTCGCGTTTTGAGGGTCATGCGAAAAGCGCGAAACTTTTCGGAGGAAATCGGAAAATTCGGATAATTATCGGTACGCCATTCCACACGAGAAAATACAACGATATCTTTCGCAGAGTCAATTCAAGCTCAATGCATTTATCTACCTCTTTTCATCCCCTATTTTGATCATCCGTTTGATGGCTCCAATGTCCCTTTCACATTATAACGATACGAATTTCCTTCTCTCACTTTGTCACTCTCTCTCTCTCTCTCTTTTCCACCCTCTCGAACCCTCTTGTCCATGCAACCTATGTGCATCATTGGCCGCAATCCCCGCTACGAACATACCGAATTAATCCATCGTCGCTAATAGCTCGAATGTGGCGCGTCGATTGTCCGCTTCTATTATAATAGCTGTAGGCCGCTTCCGTTCGCCAGGATGCACCTCATAGAGAAAGAGAGAGAGAGAGAGAGAGAGAGAGAGAGAGAGAGAGAGAGAGAAACGAATGGAAATGGCGATTGACCAAATATATATATAGGGGAAAGAGGGGGGAGGGGGGCAAAATGGCCAGTGGAGGCGAAATGGAAACCTCCAAAATTATCGAAAAAAAATTGAAAATTAGAAAACGAGGAAATTATCATCATAATTAGCGTTAATATACCTAAATTGACTCATCCATACAAAATCAGATCTAGGTTTTGATATTTTCATCACAATTTTCTATGGAAACTTGTAACTATTTTTGTTTTCATCGTCATTCTATTGCATTAAAGAAAAAAAACACCTCAATATAGGGTAAAAGCCGGATAGTTGCCCCGGGGGGGATAGTTGCCCCGGTTTTTAATACACTATGCTAGAGATGTCCCTAGCGCTAGCGCTTTTCTGTAATTATTAATAGGTCCTCGCAGGCCTCAGTGCCCAAAAGACATAGGACAGGGCCCACAAGTTTCGTCTGTGTGAGCGAAAATCTTCCGCGGTGAGACCTCGACGAGCGTTGTACTAATATTGGTTACTAATTTTTATTGAATAAATAATGTTATGGTTGAGGATTCAGTCAACTATTTGTTTCCTCGCATGCATTAGAGTTTCAACTACACGGTCTGATACGGTATATTGTTAAATAACTTTTATTTATTTTTTTAATAAAAAGGGCAAGTATCCGTATCGAAAAGGATAGTCGCCCCAAATTCTTTTCCGGTTAGTTGCCCTACCGGCAATATGACAAAAACCCCGGCGTAGTCCTTGCTACACCAAAGTTAGTTTAGCACTAGCGTTTAAATAACTCGACAAGAAATAAAAACTGTTAATTAAAGATATTTAAAAAAATAATGAAATTATTAATTATAAAATAATAAAATTGATAATAAAATATCTAAATAAAAAAATCAAATTTAAAAAATATAATAAAATAAAATAATCTGTAACTTAATATTAATTATAAACTCCTTCGAAGTATTTTCGACGTGAGGCGACTATCCGCCACGTTGGGCAACTATCCCTCTTTGAAGAGGTCAAATGAAACAGGGTTTACTCAAAAACAAAATTAATTGGGTTTACAAAAATAGTGCACAATGAAAGATTAAAGACCAATGTTTTAATATACACGAAGCATATTGTCAGTAGATACTTAATTTTAAGTAACAGAGCTTTTTCCTTAAGTATGGCAACTATGCGGCTTTTACCCTATATTTGAATTTTCGAGAAAAAAAACCAGAATTTTCAAGTGGGGCCATTTTGCCCTCAAATTGTGTTATCTTCTTATGGTGTCTGTTTTGCCCCCTTCTATATATATATGTAATGTTCAAACAAATATATGTTCACACACAAATATATGTAGATACGCTCTGGCCGTTCGCCCAGGATCGATTTACTCGATTATACTATCGTCGAAAGCACAGACA